>CAJQUN010000100.1:1551641-2145752 GCA_907163345.1 Haberlea rhodopensis
ATTTCCAAGTGAATAGGCCGAGATTCGATGATAGGACAGTGCATCAGAGGCAGCAGATTATGCCTCGACCATCGGTGTAATGCCTCGATTTGTTTAATACACGTGTGATATGATTATGGTGTAATCATATCACTTGACGATATGATAATGGGAGTTCGAGTGGAACCAAGAATGCATTGATTTAGATATGAAATGAAATATGAGAAGGCATGAAACATGGTGTGTAATACATTCAAACTATAAACATGTGAATTATGGATTAAGTGTTGAAAGTGCATCAACATGTGCATATGAGTTTGCATTTGAGTATGCATGTAACTTTCATGTGCATTAGAGTTGCATTTGAATTTGGAGTGCATTACATGTACATGTTAGTTAGCATGTAATTACCTTTAAATGGTATGATAGCAAGGGACTTAAGGAACTAAAGATCCTATATCAAGTGGATTAAGGGGATGAAATCACATACAACACCTTTTACACCTACTAAAACACTACACAAGCTCCTCTCCATTTCTTTCAAGGAGTTGTTGGTTTGAGCTTGGATTTCACTTGTAACTTGAGCTAGGAGGGTGTGTGAAGTGGAATTGTACCATCTTGGTAAGAAATTTATAGTTGTATACTTGAATTATGTCATTCATGTTGATATATGTGAAGGGAAAGCTCAAGTGTGCATGTGAACAATCATATCATGTTTCTATGCTTTGAATTGGAAGCTATGATGTTAGAATTATGTTCATATGTTCCTAGGGATTGCAAGAAACATGTTGAAGTGGTTTAATATGAGGTGTAGGAGAAGAACCATAGAGATAAGCTTGAAAATCGCCATTGTCAAAACTTTCTGGACATCGGCGATCGATCGTGAGCTTTGTGGCGATCGATCGCCGATGCAGAGTAAATGTTAAGGCGGTGAAAGTTTGTGGCGATCGATCGCCAAGTTGTTGCGATCGATCGCGAGGGGGGCAGAGAGTTTTGGCGATCGATCGGTGTTGATCGCGATCGATCGCCAGTGTTAATATTTTGAAAAATCAAATCTTTTGTGGAATTTGATTTTAATGCCTATGATAACATAATATATTGTTGGTATTGTTGTAGCACCATCACAGGGGACAGGACAACGAGGCACTTAGCTATTGACAACTGCTTTATCTCGTTTGTGTCGCAGTACAGGTACGTGTTGACGTACGGAGTATAGATATGATATGATGATGCTATTATGGTTTTGATATCATATGATTTATGTTATCGTTGTGTTATATGATTGGTAGTATCATATGCATGTGCATACATAGATTTCATATGAGTGGTATGGATGCCTTGATAGATATGTGTATATACTTTGGTACGATCATTGTCTTGATAGATATACCTGGTGGGGTATATGCTTTGACTACCACGATAGATATGCTTGTGTTGGGCGTATGCTTTGACTGGGATCGGTGCCTGGATAGATATGCTAGTGTGGGGCATATGCTTGGGCTGGGATCGTTGCCACGATAGATATACTACATATGCTTTGGCTTGAGAGATATACGCCTGGTGTGGTTATATGCTCTGGTTATTATCACAGATGAGTATGGTACTATGATATGTGCTGCTAATATGAAGATGTGATGTGGTTTCACTGACATATTGAGCTGAATAGGCATATCATATGAGACTCGTGATAATAGGGAACTTGTTGAGACATGTCATGACATAGTGCATTTGTGGATGCATGAGACAGAACATTCACGTTATCTGATTTATTGTGCTTTATCATTGATATTGATATTGTGTTTTGATATTGCACTGAGATAGTTGTTATCTATACTCACGTTGTGAATGTTTCTGTAGGGACTCATAGACGTGGGGAGCGTGAGTCATGATTTCCGCTGCGAGGGGAACCACTGCCTAGGAGTTCTTTTGAATTAGGTTGTTTATGTACATGATATGTATAGTTTGTTAGGTTTTTGATAACCTTGTAAACAACTTAACTAGTATGAACTCTTAATCCGTGCATGGTATATTACTTAATTCAGACTCACATATGTATGTTTAATGGATACATAATGGATTAAGTAACGAGGACCCCACATTAGTGGTATCAGAGCAGTGGTTCGAGAACGGGGTGAACATGGGTAGAGGAAGTGTATTAGGGAGTTACCTAAACACTTTGAGAATGATAATAGCATGTTAGGAGTTGGCATATGATGTTATTCTAACATGTTATATATATATTTGTGAATGTTATTGTTAACCCTTGATCTACAGCTATGACAGACAGAGGGTTACATGAGGATGTTGGGGATGCCATGAGTGGCAATGCGAGTGTACGGATGGCGCCTGTGCCACCACCACCGATTGAACAAGGGCCAGTGGAACAGGTATTGTTGCCTGGAGAATTGACTTTGACCCAGTTTCTGAGTTATCAGCCACCTAGGTTTGAGGAGACTGAGTCAGGGGAACTGTCAGAGGAGTGGCTGGAACGTATAGAACAGATATTTGTATCAGCACCGTGTGCCAAGACTGCTTGGTTACGTTTAGCTGAATATCAGTTGGCCAAGAAAGCTATGATGTGGTGGAAATCCACAGTACTTGAGTTGAGGGCTCAAGGACAGACAGTGAACTGGGATGTATTTAGAACAAAGTTTCTGGAGCATTATTTCTCTGTTGCGGCAAGGCAGAGGAAAGAGGATGAATTTACAAACCTGAGACAAGGAGCCATGACAGTATCTGATTATGCTGTTCACTATTCTTCTTTGCTCCGATATGTGCCACATATTGCTGTCAATACAAAGGCAAAGATCAGACAATTTGTGAAAGGGTTGAGGCCTGAATTGTTTGATAGGGTCATGTCCAATAACCCTACATCTTATGAAGAAGCTTTGACTCGAGCTGAGATGGCTGAGATTGCGGTAGGGGTGTATAAAGATGTTGGACAAGCCCAACCACCTACATCTGACAGTATGCGACCTAGAGGAGATTCCTTTAAATCACCACGAGGTGGTGCATCGTCATCTAGGTTTAGTGGGAAACGGTTTGGACCAAGAAAAGGGGATGACAGAAGGGCTAAGGGACAGTCCCAAGGTAGTAGTAGCAGTAGTGGACGAGGATTACAATGTTTTAAATGTGGAGGGCCACATTATCAAAAGAATTGTCCACAGTTTGATACAGTAGTTTGTTTCCGTTGTGGGAAACCAGGACATGTGATCCGTGATTGTCCTCAAGTGGGCGGACAACAGAGGAGAGGACCCATGTCAGAGAATACAGTGCAGCAGAGACCACAGAGTATAGTACAGTCTGGTGGCGGACAGAGGGCAGGAACACCTCAGGCTCAGGTGTATGCACTAAACAGGGAGGAAGCAGAGGCAGCTCCTGATGCTGTGATAGCTGGTAAGTGTACTTTGTTTACTTATCCAGCCTTACTTTTGATTGATACTGGTGCATCACATTCTTTTGTTGCACAAACTTTTGTTGATCGGTATCATATATGCTCGTCTCCACTGTTGATGCCTCTTTATGTTTCGACACCCATGGGAACTACTGTAATGGCTTGTCAGAGTGTGTCTGATTGTGAGATTCAGTTTGAGACTGAGTTTGGATTACAAGCTGATCTGATTGTGTTAGACATGACAGATTTTGATTGTATTATTGGGATTGATGTTTTGAGTAGATATCAGTCTGTTGTGGATTGTTGTCATAAGGTTGTGAGATTTCAGTCTGATACTGGAACTCAATGGTACTTTTATGGCCAGGGATCGAGGGCAAAGATTCCTTTGATATCGGCAATCCGAATGTCGCGTTTGTTAGAACGTGGACATGCGGGTTATTTGATTTATGCCCTTGATGTCATAGAACAGAAAAGAGAAAGGAAAGTGGAGGAGATACCAGTGATTGCAGAATATGCGGATGTGTTTCCAGATGAGATACCTGGATTCCCACCGAGTCGAGAAGTGGAATTTGGTATTGATTTGATACCTGGTACTTCTGCAATTTCACGTGCTCCTTATCGGATGGCACCAACTGAATTGAAAGAGTTGAAAACTCAATTGCAAGATTTATTGGACAAGGGGTACATACGTCCTAGTGTATCGCCTTGGGGTGCTCCGGTATTATTTGTGAAGAAGAAGGATGGGACAATGAGATTGTGTATTGATTATAGACAATTGAACAAGGTAACCATAAAGAATAAATATCCTCTTCCTCGTATTGATGATTTATTTGATCAGTTGCAGGGATCAAGGATATATTCTAAGATTGACTTGAGGTCGGGATATCATCAAATACGTGTGAGGGAAGGAGATATACAGAAGACAGCATTCAGAACTCGTTATGGACATTATGAATTTCTGGTAATGCCATTTGGAGTGACAAATGCTCCAGCTGTCTTTATGAGTTTAATGAATCGTGTGTTTCAGGAATACCTTGATCGATTTGTCATTGTCTTTATCGATGATATATTGATCTATTCACGGAGTGATGCCGAACATGTTCAACATTTGCATATGGTGTTGCAATTGTTGAGGACACATCAGTTGTATGCCAAACTCAGTAAGTGTGAGTTTTGGTTGACTAGTGTTGGATTTTTGGGTCATGTCATATCAGAGGAAGGTATATCAGTTGATCCAAAGAAAGTGGAAGCAGTGTTGAATTGGTCAGCACCTACTTCTGTGCCAGAGATTCGTAGTTTCTTGGGTTTGGCAGGTTATTATAGACGATTCGTTGAAGGATTTTCAGCGATTGCCAAACCATTGACACATTTGACACAGAAGGGAGTATCATTTCAATGGTCAGAGGCTTGTGAGCGTAGTTTTCAAGAATTGAAACATCGATTGACTACAGCTCCAGTCTTGATCATTCCATCTGAGCATGACAGGTTTGCCGTATATACTGATGCATCTTTACTTGGTTTGGGTTGTGTATTGATGCAGGATAAACATGTAGTGGCTTATGCATCACGACAGTTGAAGCCACATGAAATGCGATATCCAGTACATGATCTGGAATTGGCTGCCATTGTCTTTGCATTGAAGATATGGCGACATTATTTATATGGTACGTCGTTTACCATATATACTGATCATAAGAGCTTAAAATTTCTATTCACTCAAGCGGAGTTGAATATGAGACAACGGAGATGGATGGATCTGTTGAAAGATTATGATTGTGAGATTGAATATCATCCAGGAAGAGCTAATCTTACAGCAGATGCCTTGAGTCGAAAAGTACATCATACGGCTGATGAGGTGATTCATTTATCTACTTTGATGACTGCTTGTTGTACTTTGGGTTATGATTTTGATATGGAATCAGTGCCGGTACGGGTATCAACATTGTTGGTTGAACCCGATATTTTTGATAAAATCAGGACGGCACAAATGACTGATGATGAGGTACAACATTGGAAAGAACTAATAAGTCAAGGACAAACATCACAGTTTGTACTTGCAGAGGATGGAGTTTTGAAATACAAGACTTATTGGGTAGTACCTGCTGCATTGGGACTACGCCAAGAACTACTACAACGTGCTCATTGTAGTAGATACAGTATACATCCTGGAGGGAAGAAAATGTATCATGATTTACGTACCCAATTTTGGTGGAAACGTATGAAACAGGATGTATTGAGTTTTGTGAAACGATGTTTGATTTGTCAACAAGTGAAAGCGGAAAGACAAAGACCAGGAGGTGAATTACATAGTTTGGAAATTCCTCAGTGGAAATGGGAACATATCACGATGGATTTTGTGACTCATTTGCCACGGACGTCTTCTGGTTGCGATGCAATTTGGGTAATTGTTGACAGACTCACAAAGTATCTCATTTTGTGCCATATTGTATGACATATACATATCTGAGAATGGCACAGTTGTATATTCAACATGTAGTGAGGCTACATGGTATTCCAGTTTCCATTGTATCGGATAGGGATCCGAGATTTACTTCTCACTTTTGGGAAGGGTTACAAACAGCATTGGGAACTGAAGTGCGGTTGAGTACAGCATATCATCCTCAGACGGATGGACAAACAGAGCGTACGATACAAACGCTAGAGGATATGTTGCGTGCTTGTGTATTAGAGTTTGATAACTCATGGCAAGAGTCATTGCCATTAGTGGAATTTTCATATAACAACAGTTATCAGTCTAGTATACAGATGGCACCATTTGAGGCTTTGTATGGGCGACGATGTAGATCGCCATTGTATTGGGATGATGTGGATCAGTCTTCCTTACATGGACCGGATATGATTCATGACATGGAAGAGAAAGTAAAAGTAATTCGATTGAAACTGAAAGCTGCTCAGGATAGACAGACTGCTTATGCCAATAAGCGACGTAGACCACTTGAATTTCAAGTTGGTGACCGTGTATTCTTGAAAATCTCACCTTTTAAAGGTGTAGTACGGTTCGGTAAGCGTGGAAAATTGTCTCCACGGTATGTTGGTCCATATGAGGTGTTGCAACGTATTGGTACGTTGGCATATCGCTTAGCACTACCACCGGCCTTGAGTAGTATTCATGATGTTTTTCATGTGTCACTGTTGAGGAAGTATGAACCAGATCCGAGTCATGTCTTACAGCTACCTGAGGTACAGTTGGATACAGATGTGTCGTATGAGGAACGACCGGTTATGATCTTGGATCGAGCTGAACGCAGGTTGCGTAATAAGGTGATTCCTATGGTAAAAGTACAGTGGGACAGAAGGGGTGTCGACGAGGCGACGTGGGAGACGGAGCAGCATATGATGCAACGGTATCCGGATTTGTTTACTGGTATGATTTTACAGTTTTATGATACGGTTGGTACATATATACTGTAGTGTTGCATATATGATCATGTTTTCTATTTTCATATCGTATCATAGTTGAGTTGCGTGTTTCGATATGCATGTTTTGTATAGGCAATTTCGAGGACGAAATTCAATAAGTGGGGGAGAATTGTAATGCCTCGATTTGTTTAATACACGTGTGATATGATTATGGTGTAATCATATCACTTGACGATATGATAATGGGAGTTCGAGTGGAACCAAGAATGCATTGATTTAGATATGAAATGAAATATGAGAAGGCATGAAACATGGTGTGTAATACATTCAAACTATAAACATGTGAATTATGGATTAAGTGTTGAAAGTGCATCAACATGTGCATATGAGTTTGCATTTGAGTATGCATGTAACTTTCATGTGCTTTAGAGTTGCATTTGAATTTGGAGTGCATTACATGTACATGTTAGTTAGCATGTAATTACCTTTAAATGGTATGATAGCAAGGGACTTAAGGAACTAAAGATCCTATATCAAGTGGATTAAGGGGATGAAATCACATACAACACCTTTTACACCTACTAAAACACTACACAAGCTCCTCTCCATTTCTTTCAAGGAGTTGTTGGTTTGAGCTTGGATTTCACTTGTAACTTGAGCTAGGAGGGTGTGTGAAGTGGAATTGTACCATCTTGGTAAGAAATTTATAGTTGTATACTTGAATTATGTCATTCATGTTGATATATGTGAAGGGAAAGCTCAAGTGTGCATGTGAACAATCATATCATGTTTCTATGCTTTGAATTGGAAGCTATGATGTTAGAATTATGTTCATATGTTCCTAGGGATTGCAAGAAACATGTTGAAGTGGTTTAATATGAGGTGTAGGAGAAGAACCATAGAGATAAGCTTGAAAATCGCCATTGTCAAAACTTTCTGGACATCGGCGATCGATCGCGAGCTTTGTGGCGATCGATCGCCGATGCAGAGTAAATGTTAAGGCGGTGAAAGTTTGTGGCGATCGATCGCCAAGTTGTTGCGATCGATCGCGAGGGGGGCAGAGAGTTTTGGCGATCGATCGGTGTTGATCGCGATCGATCGCCAGTGTTAATATTTTGAAAAATCAAATCTTTTGTGGAATTTGATTTTAATGCCTATGATAACATAATATATTGTTGGCATTGTTGTAGCACCATCACAGGGGACAGGACAACGAGGCACTTAGCTATTGACAACTGCTTTATCTCGTTTGTGTCGCAGTACAGGTACGTGTTGACGTACGGAGTATAGATATGATATGATGATGCTATTATGGTTTTGATATCATATGATTTATGTTATCGTTGTGTTATATGATTGGTAGTATCATATGCATGTGCATACATAGATTTCATATGAGTGGTATGGATGCCTTGATAGATATGTGTATATACTTTGGTACGATCATTGTCTTGATAGATATACCTGGTGGGGTATATGCTTTGACTACCACGATAGATATGCTTGTGTTGGGCGTATGCTTTGACTGGGATCGGTGCCTGGATAGATATGCTAGTGTGGGGCATATGCTTGGGCTGGGATCGTTGCCACGATAGATATACTACATATGCTTTGGCTTGAGAGATATACGCCTGGTGTGGTTATATGCTCTGGTTATTATCACAGATGAGTATGGTACTATGATATGTGCTGCTAATATGAAGATATGATGTGGTTTCACTGACATATTGAGCTGAATAGGCATATCATATGAGACTCGTGATAATAGGGAACTTGTTGAGACATGTCATGACATAGTGCATTTGTGGATGCATGAGACAGAACATTCACGTTATCTGATTTATTGTGCTTTATCATTGATATTGATATTGTGTTTTGATATTGCACTGAGATAGTTGTTATCTATACTCACGTTGTGAATGTTTCTGTAGGGACTCATAGACGTGGGGAGCGTGAGTCATGATTTCCGCTGCGAGGGGAACCACTGCCTAGGAGTTCTTTTGAATTAGGTTGTTTATGTACATGATATGTATAGTTTGTTAGGTTTTTGATAACCTTGTAAACAACTTAACTAGTATGAACTCTTAATCCGTGCATGGTATATTACTTAATTCAGACTCACATATGTATGTTTAATGGATACATAATGGATTAAGTAACGAGGACCCCACAATCGGGAGGTCAGACAGTGGGACCGTCCCAGGGGCAAGTGTATGCACTGACTAGAGAGCAGGCCCAGGCAGCCCCGGAGGAGGTGATCGCCGGTACATGCCATTTATTTACGTACCCTGCTTTTATTTTGATAGATACAGGTGCCTCCCACTCTTTTGTATCTGTTGGCTTTGTAGAGACACCATATGCGCACGGCTTCGTTACCCACGCATCTCATGGTCTCGACACCCACTGGAAGAAATGTTGTTGCTGATCAGTTTCTTGCGGATTGCCTCATTTATTTTGAGGGCAACGAGTTGAAGGCAGACTTGATCGTGTTGGGTATGTCAGACTTCGACTGCATTGTGGGCATCGACATTCTGAATAGATATCAGGCAGTCGTGGACTGTCGGCAGAGAACGGTTCGGTTCAGATCTGATATGGGAATACAGTGGACTTTCTATGGGAACGGTTCTCGTGTGAAGATTCCATTGATATCAGTGATCAAAATGTCTCAGTTGTTGGAGCGTGGTCACATGGGCTATCTTATCTATGCCGTGGACACGAGGGGAAAGAATAATGAGTTGAGGGTGGAGGATGTACCCGTGGTAGCAGAGTTTGCTGATGTGTTCCCGGAGGAGATCCCAGGATTCCCACCGGCTAGAGAAGTCGAGTTTGGGATTGAGTTATTACCGGGGACATCCGCTATCTCTCGTGCACCTTACAGGATGGCACCGACGGATTTAAGGGAACTGAAGGAGTAGTTGCAGGAACTCCTTGACAAAGGATATATACGCCCTAGCGTATTGCCATGGGGCGCACCGGTTCTCTTTGTGAAAAAGAAGGATGGTTCGATGCGTTTGTGCATCGATTACCGGCAACTGAATAAGGCCACGGTGAAGAACAAGTATCCTCTCCCAAGGATTGATGATTTATTTGATTAGTTTCAAGGAAGGAAGCTGTATAGCAAGATTGATTTGAGATCCGGGTACCACCAGATACGGGTCAAAGAGGAGGATGTGCAGAAGACAGCATTTCGGACTCGGTATGGGCACTATGAGTTCCTAGTGATGCCGTTCGGTGTGACGAACGCCCCAGCTGTCTTTATGAGCTTGATGAACAGAGTGTTTCAACCATATCTTGATCAGTTCGTCATTGTATTTATTGACGACATACTCATCTACTCCCGGAGCGAGGAAGAGCACGTGAAACACTTGAGGACAGTACTCCAAATTTTGTGCCCGAGATACGGAGCTTCATTGGTTTGGCCGGTTATTACCGACGCTTCGTCGAGGGATTTTCAAAGATCGCCAAGCCGTTGACACAGTTGACCCAAAAGGGAGTACCATTCTTTTGGTCTGAGGCTTGTGAGGAAAGCTTCCAAGAGTTGAAACACCGGTTGACGACGGCACCTGTGTTGGTGATTCCTACGGAGAACACGAGGTTTGTTCTTTATACCGATGCATCACT
The DNA here is from genome assembly GCA_907163345.1 of Haberlea rhodopensis. Taxonomy (NCBI): domain Eukaryota; kingdom Viridiplantae; phylum Streptophyta; class Magnoliopsida; order Lamiales; family Gesneriaceae; genus Haberlea; species Haberlea rhodopensis. The sequence goes on from CAJQUN010000100.1 coordinate 1,562,017, forward strand.
TCAGGGCCTTGGGTGTGTATTGATGTAAGATAAGCATGTGGTAGCTTATGCATCGAGGCATTTGAAGCCGCATGAGACTAGATATCCAGTCCATGACTTGGAATTGGCGGCTATTATCTTTGCCCTGAAGATTTGGAGGCATTATTTGTATGGTACGTCGTTTACCATTTATACGGACCACAAGAGCCTGAAGTTCTTATTTACTTAGGCAGGACTGAACATGAGGCAGAGGATATGGATGGACTTACTCAAGGACTATGATTGTGAAATTGAGTACCATCCTGGAAAAGCTAACTTGACAGCAGACGCCGTGAGCCGGAAAGTGAGGAGTACTGCTGCGGATGCCATACATTTGTCAGCCATGATGACTTCCTATTGCCATCTGGGCTATGACTTCGACATAGATACATCACCAGTGTATGTATCGACCTTATTAGCTGAGCCAGATATCTATGAGAATATTAGGAGAGCTCAGAAGACAGATGATGAGATTCAGAGATGGTTATTATTAGTACATCTTGGTCAGCCATCGAAGTTCCGAGTGGCTGAGGACGGATCCTTGCGATTGGGTAGCCGTTGGGTGGTTCCGAGTACGCCGGAGTTGCGTAGAGGGATCTTGGAGCGAGCTCATAGTAGCAGGCTTAGTATCCACCCAGGCGGGAAGAAGATGTATAAGGACCTACGTGATCAGTTTTGGTGGAAAAGAATGAAGTGTGATGTCGTCGCTTTCGTTAAGAGCTGCTTGATCTGCCAGTAGGTTAAGGCAGAGAGGCAGAGACCTGGTGGCGAGTTAAAAAGCTTGGAGATACCAAAGTGGAAGTGGGAGCACATTTCCATGGACTTTGTGACCCACTTGCCGAGGAGTGCCTCGGGTGATTGTGGACAGATTGACCAAAGTAGCTCATTTCTTCCCCTATGGTATGACCTTCACCTATTTGATGATGGCTCAGTTGTATATTCGAGATGTGGTAAGATTGCACGGGATCCCCCTTTCCATAGTGTCGGATCGAGATCCACGATTCACATATCATTTTTGGGAAGGTCTTCAGTCAGCTTTGGGAACTGAAATTAGGTTGAGCACTGCATATCATCCTCAAACGGATGGTCAGACCGAGCGTACTATCCAAACGCTCGAGGACATGTTGAGGGCATGTATATTGGAGTTTGATGCTTCTTGGCAGGATTCAGTGGCCTTGGTAGAGTTCTCATATAACAATAGCTACCAGGCAAGCATTCAGATGGCTCTTTTTGAGGCCCTTTATGGTAGACGATGTAGATCACCCTTGTGTTGGGATGACTTGGATCGTAAATCGGTCGGAGGACCGGAACTGGTTCGGGAAATGGAAGAGAAGATAAAGGTGATAAGGCAGAAAATGAAAGCAGCCCAGGACAGACAGACAACTTATGCTAATAAACGGCGGCGACCGTTAGAATTTCAGTTGGGGGATAAGGTCTTTTTGAAGATCTCACCTTCAGAGGTGTGGTATGATTTGGAATGCGCGGAAAACTGTCTCCGAGATATGTCGGGCCGTACGAGATCTTGCAGCGCATTGGCACCTTAGCTTACCGACTGGCCTTGCCACCTTCTTTGTCTGGTATACATGATGTGTTCCATGTGTTTATGTTGCGGAAGTATGAGCCAGATCCGTCGCATGTGTTGCAGCCTTCCGAGGTTCAGTTAGAATCCGATGTATCTTATGTGGAACGGCCTGTTAGGATCCTGGATCGACCAGACCGCATACTTCGGAACAAAGTGATACCTATGATTAAAGTTCAGTGGGATCGCAGGGGTGTCGAGGAGGCTACGTGGGAGACGGAGCGGCATATGGTGCAGCACTACCCGGAACTATTTTCTGGTATGTGATTTATGTTTGTTTCATTTGGGTAAGTGCATGCGATTTCGAGGACGAAATCTTATAAATAGGGGAATATTGTGATATCCCCGAAATGATTAATTGCAATTTGGGCATTAATTATGTTTACGTGATTAATTATGGCGATAATTGTATTATGTGTTGGAATTAATTATCATGTTGAAATGCTTAGTCACATGGTAGGCGTGACCCGGTAGTGAATTTCGGGTTGCATGTTGTGCATGTTGGGAAAATTGGGTATTAGCATGTTTTATTCATGTTGGTTTTTATTTATTTGCAAAGCATGGATTTAATTGAGGTTTGGGTGCATTTTGGTAAAATGCTTTTAAAATACCATGTTGGGGTATTTTATACATCATGCTAATAATTGGGGTACATGATTTTAATTAAAAACCCACCCTTATACCCCACTACACCCCCACTTTACATTTCACTTTACCAAATTCCCAATTTCACTCCCAACCCTAACCCCTCTTCCCATTTTCGAAATTGGCCAAAGGAGGAAGGAGAAATCTTCACAAAAGCTTGGTTTGTGAGATTTCTTGTGAGATTTGGAGTACATAAGAGGTATGGAACCCTCCCTAATGTTTTAATGGTGTTTGGTTTTGAAATGGGTTGGCATTTTGGGGTTTATATGGGTTTGTTTTTGGATATGTGTTGTATGTGGTTGGGTTATGATTTTTGAGGTGTTTCATGTGAGTTTTATGGAGTTATTATGTGTAAGGCCCCAACACTTAAACTCGTCATTAGTTCATTTATGACGTCGTATATGTATAAATTTTTCATTTTCTTTTCCCATTCTTTCAAAAGAATCATTTCAGGCTTCGCATATCCCCCATGACATAAATAATAACATGATACGATTACTTCTACAAGAATGAGACTCGAATATTTCACCAATTATCATCACCCATTGCACCACTTTTACATTGTGGGTTTTTATAAAAATTTGGGCAGAGTCTCCCCATAAATCGGGCTATCCGAAAATAAAACACGTCACAAAAATAACTCCCGACCAGGGAAAAACACAATGCAAAAAGGTAATCAAAACCATAAGTAAATTCCCAGCCAGGAAAGCACAAAACTAAAAAGGTATAAAGGTGGACTCCCAACACCATTATACAGTCCATATACATGTATTAAATGGCTCACAGACGAGCGATGAATAATGAATATTAATTTACTCGCATATAACGCATTCTCTCATTTACCAATACTGATACCATGCCCCTGGTAGTACTCCACTCCAATATGTCGGACTTACTTCAGAACCAATGTCATACCTGTTTTACCTGTTTCAACAGAAACAGCCCCCACACAGGGTGAGCATACTCCAACTCAATATTCAATCACAAATCAATATACAAAATTGTAATGCAACAATTTAGATTATTCAAAACTCATAAAATATACTCCCTGTACAATTCCGAATTTCTATAGCTTCCACGCACTGTTCCTGTTTCAAGCTCACACACTTTCATAACGTCAAGTTTAGTATCGTCACTAAAAATATGATATTCAACAACACTATGAATTCAATACAACAACAATCTATTATTTATGCTCAATCATAAATAATTCCATATCAATGCAAACATGATTATCCCTCTATCTCATTCTCGACACTTCCTCATATAGCTCATGCTCAAGGCATCAATACTCAACTAGTATACTCGGATCACGTACCACTACGTGTCTCTCATACCACATGTATATACACATATTCTTTTCTTTACTCATATCCTCGGCTCACGTACAACTACGTATCCACCATACCTCGTATATTAAACTCAATTATCAAACTCAAACACTTAACCTGAAATATCATATTCAAAATACATGTGTATATGAATGTATAAATACTAGGTATACCTGCTCGTACGTCACCACGTACCTAATAGTTGAAGACATGGTAGACCATCCCAACGTCCAGAAAATCTGTAGAATCTGAGCAAATTTATCACTCAATAGCTTACCGCCCAATCGATATCATTCATGAACTTTCAAATTTCAATTCAATCTCTAAATTTAACAACTCAATATTATGATCTCGGTTACATAATCAAGGCAGTCAATGTTACTTCCTTGTACAATTATAAAGTTAGTTCACACCTTTTTCCTTTAAATATTTAATCTTTCAATGAGGAGATTCCATAACTTAATCAATAAAATCCATACTACTTCCTCATGTCAACATATATCTTGTTCGTATGGTTTACTCAACATTCTTCGCATCTAAATAAATATTCCATTCGTATATGAAATCCTTAACTCAGATACACCATAAGAACTTATGCAAATCTAACTAATAGTGTATATTTATCATATGATAATCGAACCCACCTTATTTTCCTAGTAACGAAGCATCATTTCACACTTACATGTTGGAATACACACATACATAAGCACTTCCAGCAGTTTATATGCACACAAAACCTTCAAACATCGAACCAGCAGCACTAAGTGGATCACAAAAGGAAAAGGTTTAACCACCAGCCATCACTTGGAGCACCAGTCGTGGTTAAAATAACAATTTAACACCAAGGAAAGTTCAAGGAACAACTAAAATTTATAGCAGCAAGATTTTCTGAAAATAGTTAGGACTTTCATACCAAGAACTTCAACAGATTCAAGGAGGATTTCGAACCAACTGCATCAGAATTTTGAACCAGGATAAAAGCATGTTTTTAAACTGAGATACATCAATTTTCGAACCAAAATTCAACAAATTTTCGAAATATACGAGGCAACAGATTTCAAACCAAGAACTTGAAACTTGAGTCAAAATAACAGCACGATCTTCGAATATAGGCAACAAATTTAGACCATTATTAACAACATAATGAGACTAAGAACAACAATGCAAATTTCTCCACAAACATCACAAAATCTCGAACCAACCAGCTAGCATTCTCAAACCCAACAGCACCAAATTTCGAACCAACAGCATGCAGAGAAGAAAAGAATGAGAGAACTAAATAATCACAAAGATTATACCTTCAATCCTGTACCAAAATCGTTCGATTTTTGGTTGAGGTTGAGAAGAAATCGAAAATGGGGAAAGAGTGGATGGCAGCCGAGAGCATGAGGGAAAGAGGGAGAGTGTTTTGTTTAATTTTAAGTCTAGGTTTAAAATAACACCACATTTCCAACTCTACCCCTTTACTATAATAATAATATCTCAACTTCTAATAATAATCATAATATTATTATTTAGAATTTCCTTGCCTTTAATAAACACTATAATCTCAACCCGGAATTATTTATCCAACTCCGGCCATAAATATGATGCCCAATAAATAAATCCTGCCACATCATACAAATATCATAATTAAATCCATTTGACAATTAATAATTTTTCCGGACATCACATTATGGTATTTGAGTTGTTGGAATGTTTGGGTTTGAAGTGTGGGTAGTGGAACTTGGTTTGTGCTCAAAAATGGTGAAGAATCGCGCACACAGCAGTTGGCGATCGATCGCTACAAACGCAGCGATCGATCGCCGAAGGGCCGTGGTGAAATCTGTTACGGGCGATCGATCGCTGGAAATGTCGCGATCGATCGCCGCGAGGCAGAAAGGTCTGGAGATCGATTGCTATATCGAAGCGATCGATCGGTGAGGCTCGCGATCGATCGCCTCGATATAGCGATCGATCGCCAGCAGCTGAAAAGTGGGAAATGTATTTTTTGACGGATTTTTGGTATTTGGCTATTATTTGGCTTCTAATATTGGGTTGTGTAATTGTGTAGAACCATCTCAGGTGGCGACGCAGCCAAGGAAGTGAAGCCATATCAAATCCCACTTTTGGAAAGGTACCTAGAAGACGTACGGGCACCCAACGGTACATGTATCTATTATACTCATTGATTATGCATTGTGGATGCGAGTATATATGGAATTGTGCATTGTGGATGCAAATACATGTTGAATTATGCATGATGATTGTATATGCATATGATGATTGTTGGTGCACATGCCATGAGTCATGGTTATATAGAGTGATGATTTTAATGCTTTGCCGCTGTCACTTGAAACGATGATAGAATACTTGCCGCTGTCATATTGTAGCGAGGAAAGAATATTTGCCGCTAAATGTTGAAGCGAGGGTATGCCGCATGTCGCATTTGCGCGAGGTTATTCAATGCCGCTAATATGTCGAAGCGAGGGGTATTAGTGACGTTGTCATGACAATCGAGGTGCATTAAAATACACTATTATAACAGACTAGAGATTGGTGATTGATGATAATGAAATGGTGTTATGTCATGACATGTGTGAACCATTAAATAATCTATTGATTATACTCATGAGTTATGGTACAGGGACAACCAAAAAGGGAGCGTTTAAAATGCATGGAAAAAATAGGAAGTGTTTTATTACGGTTTATGCATTTACGCCTTATATTCATATTGTGTTGGATATGGATTATTATATGCTCATGTTTTGGGGGTTGTCCTTGTAGGTACATTTTGGCATGATAAAGGGGCTAAGACGGGTTGAGGCTGTGAGCTTGTGAAGAACGCTTTTGATAAGAAAGAACAGAATTATTTTGTGTAGTGTCTACTCTAGGAGTAGTGTAAAGCTATAGTGAATAACATTCATTTGTTTGATAATGTAATTAATCCATTTGATAGTCCTTAACTTGGCATGTAATTCTTAAGGCTCAAGGTCTCAACACGAACTTTTATACTCTGATAATGCATATTAGCTCCAATTATGCCTTTAATCCGCACTAAGGAACTAGGGTCCTTACACTCTTCTTCTTAAGGGGTTCGAAAAAATATAGCACACAACGATCAAAAGTTAATTGCACAATGGCGGTGATTGGAAGTCGACGAGCACCTTTCATAACTCCATTTATGCATTCTGACATATTTGTGGTCATGATACCACAACGCCAGCCTCCGTCATGAGCAAGCGACCATTGACACTTATCAATACGACTCAAGTAATCAAAAGCCCTTGGTTCTATAAGTTTAATCTCTTCCATTGTGCGATCAAATTTTCTGACCTGATTTTCTGATCCCGCTCTCCAACATAAGTCTTTCAAATGAACGGATTTGAAGCGACTATTAAAGTTTGAACAAACATGTCTCAAACAAAATCGATGTACTCCACGGGGTGATTTGAAGTCCGGAATACAATCGGCTGCAGCAATGAGGCCTGGTTGACGGTCAGAAATCAAACATACACCACCCTCAGATCTTCTCACAATATGCTTGCTAATCATCTCCGAAAACCATCTCCATGACACAAAGTTTTCTTCGTCAACAATTGCAAATGCCAAAGGTAAGATTTGATTATTCGCGTCCATTGCCACGACATCAACATCTTATGTTGATATTTCGTATACAGATGTGTTCCATCCACACTTATTACCCGGCGGCAATGTTGAAATCCTTGTACACATGGATGGAAGGCCCAGAACACGTAATTCAAAGTCTTTTCTATTGTCTGGCATTTTCAAGGTGAACCCACTCAACGACTGTGACGGGATTCCATTTTTGCAAAGCTCCCATATAGTAAGACAATTTCTTCACGGAGCTCTCCCATGTTCCGTACACATTCTCAACAGCACATCGCAAACTAAACCATCATTTTGCATAGGAGATCTCAAATCCATATTTATCTTTCACTGTTTGAATTACATACTTTATTTCGTAAGCTGGATCACGCCGAACAATTCCCACTAACAAGCTAGCAATCATGTTTTTGTCCAAATTTGCATGAACGACCGACAGCTTACTCAAAAGGCAAGTGTGAGAACCTCCATACTTGTTTATTTTGAATAATCCAACTTTTTTCTTCAACGAGGCCCGCAGGTACCATCTACAAGGCATATCTTCTGTACTGTGTTTGCACACCACTTTCCACAATGTTTTTGTACTCTTGACAACGCGGTACTCCCGTTTCGCAACACGTACAGAGCAATCCTTTACAGCTGCCTGCAGATGAGCTTTATTTTTGAAGACCATATCTAGATGGATATCCTCTTTGGAGTACTCGTAATAACTCCCCCATCTACCTGTTGGAATGTCTAATGAGTCTCCAAATACTTCGGGATGTGTCATTGAGAAGAATGGAATTGTTGGATAAAGGACATCAGTATTTGTCGTGGTTGTGTCAGGTACATTATCTGGCACTTCTTCAATATCAACCTCATCGTTATCAGACTCATCCTCAGATGGAATTCCCTCCGGTTCAGTCTAAATATCATCTCCAAAATCCACAAAACTGTCTGCTAGTGGCTCGGGAACAATATTGTCAGCAACTATAGGAGCATCATCTTGAATCCTAGAGGTAGTTGGTGCGGGGTCCTCGTTACTTAATCCGTTATGTATCAGTTCATTTATACGTATGTGAGTTAGAATTAAATAAAACATACACCTGATTAAGAGTTTAGTTATGTAGGTTGTTACAAGTTGACAAAAAGTATGTCAAAACTACACATCATATAAACATAACAACAATATAAACCAAAAACTCCTAAGCAGTGGTTCAGCTCGCAGCGGAATAGACTCACAATCCCGTCCTCCCACGTCTATGAGTCCCTACAGAAACAATCACACAATATGAGTACAGATAAACAACCCTTCCAGTGCGATATCATTAAACACATAAACAATAAAGCACTATGAATAACAAATGTGATTGTCCTGTATCATGCACTATCAAATGCAATTATGTCATGACATGTCTCATTCCTCATCCTGTTATAACCAGACCAATATGATATGTCTATCTCAGCTCAATATGTCGTGGAACCCTCTCACATCTTCATAATAGCAGCACATATCATAGTACCGTCCTAACATGTTATAACAGCCAGAACATATACCCAACTGGCGTATATCTCTCATGCCAAAGCATATGTAGCATATCTATCGTGGCAACAATCCCAGCCAAAGCATATGCCCAACACTGGCATATCTATCGTGGCACCGATCTCAGCCAAAGCATATACTACACATCTATCGTGGCATCCATCTCAACAATGTAGTATCATGAATGCACATGCATATGATACCACTAATCATATGATAACGTGCTCACATCATCATCAAAACCATATCCTATACTCGTACGTCAAAACGTACCTGTTCTGCGACAAAAACGATATAAACTAGGCGTCACTGTCTAACCGCCTCGTTGTCCCGTCCCCTGTGATGATGCTACAATAATGCCAATAATGTATCATGTTATCATAGGCATCAATATCAAAAGTTACAAAAATATAACATTTTAAGTCTACCGATTGATCGGTCACTCTAGCGATCGATTGGTCCAAACAGACAACCCTAGCGATCGGTCGGTCGGAAGCTAGCGACCGATCGCTCTAAAATCTGAATTTCTCAAAAATGCTACAGCATTTCACCGATCGATCGGTCGCCTTCAGCGATCGATCGGTACATGAACTGCCTTACTTTCCCCTGTTTCACTGATCGATCGGTACGATCATAGTATCGATCGGTCGACAATAGAATTTTCAAACAATGGCGATTTTGATGCTTATCTTCATGGTTCTTCTCATACACCTTAATTCATACCATAACAACTTGAACACCAGATAAACTAGCATCATATACACAACTTTCCATCATTTTATACTTCGAAATGATTACTTTAAACTCATAGCAATCATATATACAAGTATTACTTCACATGCTTCAAGGTTGTTACACTAAGCACATGTATGCATCAATTATGATCAAAAAGTATGAATTTCTACTTTCCTTACCAAATTATGCACTTCCTTGTTGTTCTTAAGCCAACTATAACAACAATTCCAAGAGAATGAGAGAAAATGTGTAGAGATTACTAGGTGAGGTATGGTGTGTTGTGTTTTTAAAATCTGATTCTATCTTCATATAACTTCCTCACCTCAAATTCAAATGCACATGACATGCAACTCACATTCTCCCCAAATTCATGTCAAATGTAGGATCTATTAGTATTCAACTATGTGATGCACTTCAAGTCTCTTTTCCACTATAACATAATAATGTTAAGTCCCTCTATCACATGTTCATGTTCTTCACTCATTCTCTTTGAGTTTTTGCATATCTACATGAGGTTTCATTCAAACAGAACATTAATCGTGCTCGGTTCAACCCGAATCCGAGTCCACATCGTACTGTAATTAATCATAATTACACCATAATCATATGACACATGTATACGTCATATCGAGGCATGACTTTCTCCCATACTTATTGAATTTCGTCCTCGAAATTGTATATACATAACATGCATATATATACATCAAATAAACAATCCTATTTCAATAAGATAAGAAACATGATCATATACGCAACATTGTAGTAATCACTTACCAATAGGATCATAAAAAACTGTAAAGTCATACCAGTAAACAACTCAGGATACTGTTGTATCATATGCTGCTCCGTCTCCCACGTTGCCTCCTCGACACCAAGTCGATCCCACTGTATCTTTACCATTGGTATCACTTTGTTACGCAATGTCCGCTCAGCTCTATCCAAAATCTTTACAGGTCGTTCTACATACGACACGTCTGTATCCAACTGTACTTCAGATGGTGGTAATACATGGCATGCAACTCACATTCTCCCCAAATTCATGTCAAATGTAGGATCTATTAGTATTCAACTATGTGACGCACTTCAAGTCTCTTTTCCACTATAACATAATAATGTTAAGTCCCACTATCACATGTTCATGTTCTTCACTCATTCTCTTTGAGTTTTTGCATATCTACATGAGGTTTCATTCAAACAGAAGATTAATCGTGCTCGGTTCAACCCGAATCCGAGTCCACATCGTACTGTAATTAATCATAATTACACCATAATCATATGACACATGTATACGTCATATCGAGGCATGACATTTCTCCCCTACTTATTGAATTTTGTCCTCGAAATTGTATATACATAACATGCATATATATACATCAAATCAACAATCCTATCTCAATAAGATAAGAAACATGATCATATACGCAACATTGTAGTAATCACTTACCAATAGGATCATAAAAAACTGTAAAGTCATACCAGTAAACAACTCAGGATACTGTTGTATCATATGCTGCTCCGTCTCCTACGTTGCCTCCTCGACACCAAGTCGATCCCACTGTATCTTTACCATTGGTATCACTTTGTTACGCAATGTCCGCTCAGCTCTATCCAAAATCTTTACAGGTCGTTCTACATACGACACGTCTGTATCCAACTGTACTTCAGATGGTGGTAATATATGACCCGGATCTGGTTCATATTTTCTCAACAGTGAAACATGAAACACATCGTGGATACTACTCAATGCTGGCGGTAGTGTTAAGCGATATGCCAACGTACCAATACGTTGCAACACCTCATACGGACCAACGTATCGTGGAGACAACTTTCCACGCTTACCAAATCGTACCACACCTTTAAAAGGTGAAATTTTCAAGAATACTCGATCACCAACTTGGAATTCAAGTGGTCTACGTCGCTTATTGGCATAAGCAACCTGTCTATCCTGAGCCGCTTGCAATTTCAATCTGATCAGTTTCACTTTTTCCTCCATTTCACGTAACATTTCTGGTCCAAGAAGTGCAATCTGATCAACATCATCCCAATATAATGGCGATCTACATCGTCGCCCATATAATGCCTCAAATGGTGCCATCTGTATACTAGTTTGATAACTATTATTATACGAAAATTCCACCAATGGCAATGACTCTTGCCAAGAGTTATCTCTAATACACAGGCTTTTAACATATCCTCAAGCGTCTGTATCGTACGCTCTGTCTGTCCATCTGTCTGAGGATGATACGCTGTACTCAATTGTACTTCAGTCCCTAGCGCTGACTGTAATCCTTCCCAAAAATGAGAAGCAAATCTCGGATCTCTATCCGATACAATTGACACTGGTATGCCATGTAGTCTCACTACATTTTGAATATATAATTGAGCCATCTTCACATAGGTAAATGTCCATAGCGAGTTCTAAATGCTGTCTTCTGTACATGTCCTTCCTTCACACGTATTTGATGATATCCAGATCTCATATCAATCTTAGAATAGATTGTAGATCCCTGTAACTGATCAAACAAATCATCAATACGAGGAAGAGGATATTTATTCTTTATGGTTACCTTGTTCAATTGTCTGTAGTCAATGCAAAGTCGCATTGAACCATCCTTCTTCTTAACAAATAATACCGGAGCACCCCAGGCGATACACTAGGACGTATATACCCCTTGTCCAATAGATCTTGCAATTGAGTTTTCAACTCTCTCAATTCCAAAGGTGCCATTCGATATGGTGCTCGTGAAATTGCAGAAGTACCAGACACTAACTCAATACCAAAGTCTACTTCTCGACTTGGTGGAAAGCCAGGAATCTCATCTGGAAATACATCTGCATACTCTGCAACCACTGGTATATCCTATACTCTTCTTTCTACTTTCTTATCTGTGACATCCACAGCATAGATCACATATCCCGTATGTCCATGTTCTAACAAACGGGACATTCTAAGAGCAGATATCAATGGAATCTTGGCACGTGATCCTTGTCCATAGAATATCCATTGATTTCCAGTATCAGACTGAAATCTCACTGTCTTTTGACAACAATCAACAATAGTTTTATAACTGCTCAACACATCAATACCCAAAATACAATCAAAATCCATCATATCTAACACAATCAAATCAGCCTGTATTTCATACTCAGCACCAAACTGAATAACACAATCAGACACACTCTGACAAGCCATTACAGTAGTTCCCATGGGTGTCGAAACATAGAGAGACATCAACAGTGGAGACGAGCATATATGATACCGGTCGATAAACACTTGTGCAACAAATGAATGTGATGCACCAGTATCAATCAAAAGTAAAGCACGATAATAAACTACACTTACCCGCAATCACATCATCAGGAGCTGCCTCTGCTTGCTCCTTGGTCAGTGCATACACCTGAGCCTGAGGTGGTCCTGTACTCTGTCCTCCACCAGTCCGTGGAATACCCTGTGGTCTCTGATGCACTGTACTCTCTGATATATTCCCTCTCATCTGTGGTCCCCCAGCTTGAGGACAATCTCTAATCATATGTCCGGTCCTCCCACAACGATAACAAATTGGAGTATCAAGTTGTGGAAAATCTCGTTTAAAATGTGGCCCTCCACATTTAAAACATTGTAACCCTCGACCACTGCTACTACTACTCACGTGGGACTGTCCCTTGGTACCTCGTTCACCGCCCTTTCGCTGAACAAATCGCTTTCCACTAAATCTAGAGGAAGATGCACCACCTCGTGATGATTTAAATGGTTCTCTTCTAGGTCTCATACATTCTGATGTAGGTGGTTGGGATTGTCCCACATCCTTGTACACTCCAACTACAATCTCAGCCATCTTGGCTCTAGTCAATGCTTCCTCATATGATGTAGGGTTATTGGAAATTACCCTATCAAACAATTCAGGCCTCAAGCCCTTCACAAACTGTCTGATCTTTGCCTTTGTGTTTGCAGCGATATGTGGTACATACCGTAGCAATGAAGAATATTGCACAGCATAATCAGACACTGTCATTGCTCCCTGTCTCAAATTGGTAAATTCATCTTCTTTCCTCTGCCTTGCAGCAACAGAGAAATAATGATCAAGAAACTTTGTTCTAAACACATCCCAATCAACTGTCAGCAACAGAGAAATAATGATCAAGAAACTTCGTTCTAAACACATCCCAATATACTGTCTGTCCTTGAGCTCTCAGCTCAATCAATGTGGATTTCCACCACATCATGGCTTTCTTCGTCAATTGGAACTCTGCCAAACGTATCCAAGCAGACTTGGCACATGGTGCTGATACAAAAATCTGTTCAATCCGTTCCAACCATTCCTCTGCTTGTTCCCCTGATTCCGTACCCTCAAAACAAGGTGGCTGATAACTCAGAAACTGTGTCAAAGTCAACTCCCCGGGTAACAATGCCTCTTCCACTGGCCCTTGCCCAAATGGTGGTGGTAGCACAGACGCCAATCCAACACTAGCGTTGCCAGTCATGGCATCCCCAACATCATCATGTGGTATTCTGTCTGCCATTACTGCAAATACAGGTTACCAACAACAAGAAATATATAAAGCATGTCAGTATAACATCATATCATAACTCATAACATGCTTTCAAGTGATTATGTAACTCCCTAATACACTTCCTCTACCCTTGTTCACCCCGTTCTCGAACCATGCTCTGATACCACTAATGTGGGGTCCTCGTTACTTAATCCGTTATGTATCAGTTCATTAATACATATGTGAGTTAGAATTAAGTAAAACATACACCTGATTAAGAGTTTAGTTATGTAGGTTGTTACAAGTTGACAAAAACTATGTCAAAACTACACATCCTATAAACATAACAACAACCTAAACCAAAAACTCCTAAGCAGTGGTTCAGCTCGCAGCGGAATAGACTCACAATCCCATCCTCCCACGTCTATGAGTCCCTACAGAAACAATCACACAATATGAGTACAGATAAACAACCCTTCCAGTGCGATATCATTAAACACATAAACAATAAAGCACTATGAATAACAAATGTGATTGTCCTGTATCATGCACTATCAAATGCAATTATGTCATGACATGTCTCATTCCTCATCCTGTTATAACCAGACCAATATGATATGTCTATCTCAGCTCAATATGTCAGTGGAACCCTCTCACATCTTCATATTAGCAGCACATATCATAGTACCGTCCTAACATGTTATAACAGCCAGAGCATATACCCAACTGGCGTATATCTCTCATGCCAAAGCATATGTAGCATATCTATCGTGGCAACAATCCCAGCCAAAGCATATGCCCAACACTGGCATATCTATCGTGGCACCGATCTCAGCCAAAGCATATACTACACATCTAGCGATCGATCGGTCCAAACAGACAACCCTAGCGATCGGTCGGTCGGAAGCTAGCGATCGATCGCTCTAAAATCTTAATTTCTCAAAAATGCTATGGCATTTCACCGATCGATCGGTCGCCTTCAACGATCGATCGGTACATGAACCGCCTTACTTTCCCCAGTTTCACCAATCGATCGGTACGATCATAGCGATCGATCAGTCGACAACAGAATTTTCAAACAATGGCGATTTTGATGCTTATCTTCATGGTTCTTCTCATACACCTTAATTCATACCATAACAACTTGAACACTAGATAAACTAGCATCATATACACAACTTTCCATCATTTTATACTTCGAAATGATTACTTTAAACTCATAGCAATCATATATTACAAGTATTACTTCACATGCTTCAAGGTTGTTACACTAAGCACATGTATGCATCAATTATGATCACAAAGTATGAATTTATACTTTCCTTACCAAATTATGCACTTCCTTGTTGTTCTTGCAAAGCCAACTATAACAACAATTCCAAGAGAATGAGAGAAAGTGTGTAGAGATTACTAGGTGAGTTATGGTGTGTTGTGTTTTTAAAATCTGATTCTATCTTCATATAACCTCCTCACCTCAAATTCAAATGCACATGACATGCAACTCACATTCTCCCCAAATTCATGTCAAATGTAGGATATATTAGTATTCAACTATGTGATGCACTTCAAGTCTCTTTTCCACTATAACATAATAATGTTAAGTCCCTCTATCACATGTTCATGTTCTTCACTCATTCTCTTTGAGTTTTTGCATATCTACATGAGGTTTCATTCAAACAGAACATTAATCGTGCTCGGTTCAACCCGAATCCGAGTCCACATCGTACTGTAATTAATCATAATTACACCATAATCATATGACACATGTATACGTCATATCGAGGCATGACAGTTGGTCTTTCTGTATCTACTACAAATGGACCATTACCACTTGTTGGCATTTCTGTAATAAAATCATAAGCTCTTCGTTCTGTTTGCATATACATCTCCAAACAACTATAATTTTGTTCAGAATCCAATACCCATGCTAAATTGTAATCACTGTCAACGGGAAAAATTGTTTGTTTTATCCCAGAAAAATCACTAAATATATATTTACAATATATTTTCAGAATGAACTGGTTACGCTCGATGCCAGTAATATCATATACGTCGTTCACTAACTGCAAATAATTAATAGTGCGATATATTGTCATGCCTTTCGACGGACCACGATCATATATAACACATTCTGAATCTTGTAATATATCACATCCCCAATACAACAAAACTTTAATTGACATACCTTAAAAAATAAACACAAATTTTATAAATTAGTACATTATATATAATATTATTAAATTTGATTATTTGTATAACAACGTACCAGCTGAGAAAATATTCACGAATTCTGAAGAGAATTTGAATATTCACGAATTCTGAAGAGAATTTGTTTACGATGCCGAAGAGATTTTGCTTTACATTTCAAAATGAGTAACATTTTGTTCTGTTTTATAGATAAAGTAATTGATTATTGTTGCCATCTAAAATGACGACATTAAATAAAAAAATACTTATGTCGTTATATAACGACACCGGCGAAAAAAAAATTTAATATAATGTCGCCATCATACATGGCGACATCACAAAAAATTATTTTTTTAAAGATGTCGCCATGTCAGATGGCGACATCGAAAAAATAATTTATTTTTAAGAATTTTTATACAAGTCGTTATGTCAGATGGCGACTTCAAGTGAAGTCGCCATCTGACATGGCGACTTAGGGTACTTTCATAATAAAAAAACGATTATTTTGTTAAATAAGTTTTTTTTTTCCGAATAAAAAGTTAAAAAACCCTAGATATTGTGTTTTTTGTAAATGTGGCTTCATTTTATTGGTTTCATAATAATCAACAAATCAAATTTGAATATAAATCCGTATCTTTTTCCCCATATAATATAGTTCTATTAATCTTATTTTACGAATATTTTGATTTCATTATGTTGCAATGCAACAATTATCTATGTTGATAAAGCGGTCGAAATTTACCTCTTGAACATCGAAATTTAGCTCTTGAACAGTTTTATAATTAAAAAAGTTTGAGTTGTATTAAACAATTGTGTATGATTTTTGTACCATTATCACTTACTACAACTTTTGTAAATCCGTTCAAACAAAGAAAACATAATATGGATTCGAAATTTGATTTAAAATTTATTGGCCTGAAAATTTAAATTTCAAATGAGATTTTAAAAACTATTGGATTTAAATTGAAGAAATGGCAAATGGAATTTAGTAAATTTTATTTTATGGTTGGAAAAGAAGCTAAATTTTTCAAATTAAATTCAAAGAAATAAGATTTTAATTCGAAGTTATATTAAAAAATCCAAATCCTGAATATCTTAATAAATAATAATGACCCTTGTATGAGTTGCGTGCATATTTTATTTTTAATAACTTTTTTGTCTTTTATTTATTTGAATTATAAAATATAATAGTTTTTTTGTTATTTTAATTATTGAAATTGTTTACATTTTTAAATTACGTGTTTTTTTATTGTAGATTGATAGATTTTGTTTTTGTATGTGAGAGTATTGTTGGAATATAAAAAAATTGGCATAACATAACATGAGGGGTAATATAGGAATTATGAAAAAAAATTCATTAACATAGTTACTCTACTATCCTCAAACTTTATAATATAATATAGTATAGTGTAGATTAATGATTCAAAAACCTGATATTAAATTCAAGGAAATCCAAATTTTATTTTACACATGTTTCCGCCAAACAAGTCAAACTATTTTGAGGAAATTACACATAAGTACCACTTTTGAAAACATGTTTCAACTAAATCTAGCAAAATATTTTCTTTTCAATTAAATACATCTTGTGGGAATATTCTTTCAACTAAGTATAACACCCTTTGTTCTAAAAATCAATTTATAACAGATGAATTATCTCTTCATCGTCGTGAGAGTTGGTGTTGTTGCGTATTCTGGGAAATCAGCAATGGTGGTTATGCGAGGCGTATGGAGCGGCGGCGGCGTTGTGTTGGATGCGACGGTGACTTTTTGTCGTTTCGCCAAATGTCCTTCTTCTCCAATCACAGAAAACATATGTTTCGTTTCAATTTTGTTTGCTGTTTTTATGGTATTTTTGGATTTAATTAACATTGAATTTTTATTTCAATTTTGGTGCACATTATGTGTTTGCTAAAAGGTCTCTTTAGGTAAACAAATTTTTTTGTAGCAAATTTGAAAAAGATAAACAACATATCATCTCCTTCCAAAAGTTTTGATTTATTTTTTTCAACTTTTATTTGTTTATGTACAACATACAAAGTAAAAAATAGACTCGAATATTCCATTTTCATTCGTTTACATACTGTTTTCATTTTTAAACTTTCAGACATCATGTCACTACGTTAGTGGAAGGATCTATAATTACATAAACAGTGCATATATCAAATTCCCGACAATATATCAGTGAGGTAGCAGTATCTTATCTTCCCAAATCAAAGTAGAAGAATTAACAATCTTAAACAAGAAAGTAACGCATAGCGGTGCATGTAAATTACATGCATCGGTAGATTTACATGCACCGCTAGTCTAGCGGTGCATGTAAATTACATGCATCGGTAGACTCAACATTTGACCGGTGCATGTAAATTACATGCACCGATAGTCTACCGGTGCATGTAAATTACATGCATCGGTAGACTCAACATGAGTAATTATAATTTGCAAATATTTTGCATTATATTTCTCTTCAATACTTGCTTCAATAAATACTCTTTCGATTCGAATATATTAGAGATAGGGCCCCATCAAGTATTAAAGCTCTGCATCATTTCATGCGAAAGAAAAACATCTAAGAAATTTCCTAGTATTTTCCTAAATCTTCCCACTAAAGTTCTACTCAGACTTGGCAAAAAGCAAAAGCAACGACAAAGATAAATTTGTTGGAAGATGATCCGATTTCCGGGCTGGGGATATTAGAAATCTGTGGTTAGGATTTGTGAAATTTGCAGTAATCGTGCTCCTGTTTTCTTGGAAGGTTGAACGAAAAGTACGAGTCAAGATCAGAATATTTATGTTGACTTTGGGGTTTTGTTGGAAAGGACGTAATAGCAAACGTTGCGATGCATGTAAAATTGAGTAATGAGATGGATGTAAAATTACTAATGCGGTGCATGTAAAATTACTAATGCGGTGCATCCCAAATCAAAGTAGAAGAATTAACAATCTTAAACAAGCAAGTAACGCATAGCGGTGCATGTAAATTACATGCACCGCTAGTCTAGCGGTGCATGTAAATTACATGCATCGGTAGTCTACCGGTGCATGTAAATTACATGCATCGGTAGACTCAACATTTGACCGGTGCATGTAAATTACATGCACCGATAGTCTACCGATGCATGTAAATTACATGCATCGGTAGACTCAACATGAGTAATTATAATTTGCAAATATTTTGCATTATATTTCTCTTCAATACTTGCTTCAATAAATACTCTTTCGATTCGAATATATTAGAGATAGGGCCCCATCAAGTATTAAAGCTCTGCATCATTTCATGCGAAAGGAAAACATCCAAGAAATTTCCTAGTATTTTCCTAAATCTTCCCACTAAAGTTCTACTCAGACTTGGCAAAAAGCAAAAGCAACGACAAAGATAAATTTGTTGGAAGATGATCCGATTTCCGGGCTGGGGATATTAGAAATCTGTGGTTAGGATTTGTGAAATTTGCATTACTCCTGCGGTGCATGTAAAATTACTCACTCGGTGCATGTGAAAATGAGTCATGCGGTGCATGTAAAATTACTCACTCAGTGCATGTGAAAATGAGTCATGCGGTGCATGTAAATTATTCTTGCGGTGCATGTAAAAATTAATTATGCGGTGTAGCGTGTTTTCATAAGTGGGGTTAGTTTGGTCATTGTATTCAAAAATGGACTTAGTTGAAAGAACTTTTTATTGGGTGACTGGGCCGAAAAACCTTTTACCTAATGATACCGGCCCGAAATTTTCCCAACTATTTTTGCAAATGCAAATAAGAGAAAATATAGCTAAATGGGCCAAGAGCCCAATCTCGTGCATCATCGTTCCATGTAGTAGCCCAATGAGCTCAACCCATTGTATTCGCTAGTCAAATTAATGCATCACGGTTAGGGTGAGCAAAAGTTCGGTTTCACCGAACTAACCGATCGAATCGAATTATTTAGAAGTTTGGTTTGGCTATTCGGGAGTTCGGTTTTAATGTTTAAAATATCGGTTAAATCGGTTTGGTTATCGATTTTGATTTCAAAAATATCGGTTCACGTATTTAACCGATATTTTATTTTTAAAATTTTGAATCTTTAAATCAACTTTTAATTTTTTTTAAAAAATATCGGTTAATTTACCGACTGAATTAATCGATATTTTAATTAGTTCAGTTAAATCAATTATTAAAAAATTTGGTTTGGTTTTATCGTTTATAAAAATAATTTTCGGTTAATGTAGGTTAAAAAAAGTTTGGGTTGTTTACTAATCGAATGGACCGATTGCACAGCCCTAATCACGGTAGTCCTCATCGACCTATTATAACAAATATGTTACTTAAGGTTTGTAAATCAAAATATCTTTACGTGTGAGAGCATAGGCACTTGTGTTGGGTTGGTGCTGCCATTAAAGAGCGTCCTTAGAAGTATCTTAACCATACATGGGGAACATTCCAAGGCACTATCCCTGGAAGGCACCAACAACTCAACCGACACTTTGATATCTCGGGTAGTCCTATGAAATAAAACTCGAGGTTCGTCTACCTCGATTGCTCAACCTCACCTCACTCGAGAGAGTAACCATTGCAACTTCGAATGATCGATAAATCTTAGGATACTGACTTATACATTCCCTGATATTCATAATAATTATAATAAAGCAAGCTAACTTTAAAAATTACACATACCTCCATCGAGCTTGTATCAATTTTACATTTATTCCAACTAAGCTTAAAATGCATATCCCCATGTTATTATTTAGATGTCAATTACACCATATGTTTTTATTTAGGTGTATTTTACCATATTAATGATACATTTGATATTTTAACATTTAATTTCGAAACCCATATGCATAAGAACACGTAAGTCACAAAAATCATATACGGAACGAGTGTTTTGCATATTTACCTATTTTCAAACCACTTGAGATAAACTGCTTATTTGGAAAATCACATGAGGGTTCTATGTCAAAAACCATATAATGAGCCCTAAATGTTATTAGTCGATTGTCCCGATCTCTGCGGTTTTCCCCAAAGCCTTTGTACTTACCCTTTGTATATTATGAAGGTTACCCAAAAGAAATTTGATTACTTCCTAAATGGCTAAATCAGCACGAAACATTTATGTAGCCAATAAAAATGCTAAAAAATATTTTTCTTTATTATTCACCGACTCTACCACCTCTCTACTAAATAAATACGCAGCATGTGTGAGACAACTAATAAATTAAATTAAATATAAAAGGTGGAAAATATCTAACTGGTCTATTAAAAATTTATTTATTTATTTTTCTGAAGTGATGTTTTTAAAATATTTTAAAACCACCAATCACATAAAAAGAAAACCTTTATAGACACCAAGGATTAGTAATGGTAACGCGGTTAGTTTGATATTGTGTATAAGGATTAATGTACCTGTGTTTGATTCTCGAAAATCTTCTCTTAATTTATTCAGAAGTTATTCTTTTTATAATAGTCCAAGTAGTATCATCAATTTTTTTTTAACAAACTGAATAATTTGTATAAAAAAATCGTTAACAGTAAAAATTGCTAATCGAGTTCGCGTTTCACCTTAGATTTCTTTTTTACTTTCTTTTTTATTTTTTTGATTTTTTATGTTATTTAATTAAATTAGCCCAAAACTACTACTTTTTCAAAATAAAATCATATATACACTAGATAGAGTAAAGAATTATAGCATATCGTAGCACGTGCTCAGATATGTATTATGTTAGTTTGGTTAACTACTGAATTGAAATTTGCAAAAACCAAATATACTGAATTTTTTCTGAAGCAAACCTAATCGACCATTTTTTTTAATCAAAGCTGAATAAACCAAATATACTGAATTTTTTCTGAAGCAAACCTAATCGACCATTTTTTTTAATCAAAGCTGAATAAACCAACCAGGTTAAAAAAGGAAATATGTATTCTAATCCGATTCCACCGGTTAGTCCAGTCCGAAACCAGAACCGGGCTAACCGATTCCACCGGTTAATCCAGTCCAAAACCGGAACCGGACTAACCGGTTTCGGTTCGCCCCGGAACCGGTATCAAACCGGTCCGGGCGGTTCCCGGGAACCAAACCTGTAGCACCGTCGGTTTCGGTGCTTCCGGAACCGGTTAATTTTTTTTAAAAAAATAATAATAAAATAAAATGTGTGGCTTTTTGTCAGCATAGCAACGGCCGTTGCCATGCTGAACGTTGGCAACGGCTAAGAGCCGTTGCCAACATTCATTTCTTTATTTTTTTTTAAATTTTTTTTATATCTATAAATATGTGTGAATTTTTTTCATTTTCTCACAATTCATTCTCGCAAAGTTGTATACTTCAATCTCACATTTTTCTCTCAATTGTGCTATCTACAATTTACTTATATAATAATGGCATCTTCATCTAGCAGCGACGCTGATCGTAGCCGGGGTCACAGTCGGGGTCTCGTCCCGGGTCGTCTATCACTGAGTTCATCTTCGGCAATGAATTTGCCTGTGACAATACCGGAGTTAAATGAAAGTTATGATTTTTTTGTTGACCTCAATGTTGAAGGTTCATCTATGAATGTCGAACCGCAACAACCCGAACAACCTGCCAAACCTCCTACTGCCCAAGCCCAAGAGAGACAACAAGTGGAGTCATTCGGAGCCACTACAACAGCGAGTAGACAACCGACTCGTGCCAAAAGAAGTAAGATATGGGATCACTTTGAACTCGCTCAAAAGAAGGTACTAATGAATCTGTTGCAATATGTAAATTATGTAAATGCAATATTCACATAAAGCTGGTGGTTCCAGTGGAGGCACTAGAACATTTAAAAAACACTTAGTAAAAAACATAATTTTGAGGAGACAACAGTACAACCATTAGGTCAAGAAGCAACACAAGCACAAATTAATGTTCTCACTGGCACAAATTTTATATTAACTGCTGAAATTAACCGTAGGTCACTTGTTAGATATGTGATTAGATGTGAACTACCTTTTATACAAGCTGAACATGCTGGTTTTATTGAATTTGCTTCGTCTATACAACCATGTTTAAACATATTTCCAGGCACACATTAAAAAGAAATTGTATGGACGTATTTGTTGAATATAGAAATACATTGTTTCAACATCTTTCTAACAGCCGATATTTGGACAAATGTTGTTAGGATCGGTCCGGAGTGTTTAGAGGGGGGGGGGGGGTGAATGAACACTCCTTGTAAAATTTAATCCCTTGTGATTTCTTTCGGATTAGTGAAAGAAATCTGTTTCTTAATCAACTCTTTTATAGAACAGACCACTGAATGTATAATTGCGGAACGGTCTGTTTTTATATTTGTAAGAACGGCTCGATGGCTTGAATGAAAGAACGAGTGCAGAAAGATAAGACACATGATATGTTTCTGGAAGTTCGAATGTGGTGTAATCCTTCTACGTCTCCCCTTCTTCCAATTAAGGAAGGTTTCTACTAGAAGACTTTGATTTATACAATCCTGTTGTACAAACCCGATTCAGCTGGATTTACCTCACTACCAGACTGAAACTCCTAGTCACTCGATCTGTTCAGACACTCTCTGTCTGACAGTTACAATTTGTTTCTCACTTCTATTTTTCAATACAGAATACACAAGATGCGTACAGTGATCCTAAATGATCAAATATTACAATGTAATCGTGCTTAAGAATAATTTCAGCTCGAGAGATTCTGAGCTTGAACGCTTGTGCTGTTTTTTTGATTGATCAGTGAGAGTCTTTGTAAGGACCCCATAGCCCTTAACCCTTAATTAGTGTATTAACCATTATGTGTGGCACATGCTTTCAATAAAAAGTCAATCGGGAAGCTCAAATGATGCTTACAAAATTCCTTTAATATTCAACGTTATAAGATCATCTCTACTAACATATAGACTCATAGAGTTGCCCATTACCATCCCCATTTTGCCACTTTTCACATTGTGGACTTGTATAAAAATTTGGGCAGAGTCTCCCCGTAAATTGAGCTATCCCAAAACAAAAGCACATCATATAATATAATTCCCGGCCAGGGAATACACAATACCCAACAGAATACTGAACACAAAGTAAATTCTCAGCCAGGGAAGACACCACACATAAGACGACAAAAGTGGGTTTCAACACCCACATAATACACTAACGACTCTCATATCATTAGCAATTCTACCACAATTGCATGCAACATATAATGAAAGAGAGAAAGGCTCATGCCTTTATATACAACCCATATACAAGAATATCCATGCTCACAAGCGAGCATCATAAATGCGTATATAAACCTCGGGTGTATATAAGTACTCTATACGATACCGTGCTCCATCAAGCCCTGGTACCACGATCCTGTGAGTGCATCCAATCAACAGCTCGAGCCCAGCTCCATAGCCATCGATGCACCTGTTAACCTGCCCCAACAGAGACAGCCCCCAACGGGGTGAGCATACCAATACACAAAATCTCATAATCACAATAATGAAATTCATAATTTACAACACAAGTAAATATTAATGAATTTTAAATGATACTCCCTGGATGGCAACATCCTCATCCGGGATTCCGTGTACTGTCCCTGTTCTCACAATCATCAAACTCATCAAATCTCATAAATCAGTAAATCAACACATTGATTTAACTCATAGCATGCCTGATTCTCAAGTATCAATAATCAATGATTCCAAGTTCATTATACATACAAATATAGATATCTCAATATCTAGTACTGATTTCTCAATTTCGCTATCAATCATAGATAGCTCAAATGCCTAGCATTTATTTTACCAATTTTCCATTATACCTAGACATCTCACATGTCTTATAATGAGTACATGATCCCACGATCATTCTCAGGCATCTCAAATGCCGTACAATAGTCATATAGGCCCAGTACCCCATATATATCAACACATAAATATAGCCATGCGCACAACCATCGATGAAGTCAATATACATTATGCATTTCACAAATGCTCTCATATAAAGTAATGCTCGTACGTCGCACGTACCTTAAATCTCCGAAGTCCGAGCCAAACCTTGCTCGAGTTCCATGCTCCGAGGAACGATGTGCTAACACGATAAATTAATTCACAATTAATTACGAACATGCAACCCATGCTCAAGCACACCCATAACCCTCAAGAATATTGCCAATACACGACAATTAACCATTTCAAGGACCCGGGGTAGAGTACATGCAGGGAGGGAAAATCGAGTGAGACATCAACGAAAATTGCTCAAGAGCTCCCCATAAATTTTCGAACCCTCACTCCACAATTCGAACCCAATTAAACACCATAATTCATCTAAAATATGAATTAATCAATCAACAACATGAATAATCGCCCCACATGCCAAAACCCCCCAAAATTCGAATTCAAGCCCTAAATTCGAATCCAATTCCTTAAATTCGAACACAATAAGCATCATAATACATCTAAAACATGAATTAATCGATCAATAGCAAGAATCATCACCCCTTGCCAAAAATCCCCAAAATTCGAACCCTAACTCACGAAATTAGAGCTGAAATTCGAACCAAATGCAACAAATATTTCGAACCACAAAAGTCTGAAATCATCGACTCAAAAACAGCTCACAAACGCCCCAAAAACACCAGAAAAATCGTACCAAAAACATACCAAAATCGAGCCCCAAAAATCGGATGAACTCCAGTTTTCGAACCCTACGCTTTCTACAGAAATCCGAGCTCAAATCGCGACCAAACTTCAAATTGTTGGTATGGATGGAAGCGCCTGGAAGAGACGAATCCAACGGCGGGTGGCACGCGTCGAACGGCGGCCGGACGGCGGCGGGCGAAGGCCTTTTGTGCGCGGGGGTCAACTGGATCGGGAAAGGGGCGCGCGGGTGAGGAGAGAGAGGGAAGGTGGGGAAAATGGCTTCCAATAATAAAAATCTCGGTTCAACTGGTATTTATAGCAAAAATACCCCGAAATACTAATAGCCCCACAAATACATCATGATTCATTAAAAATCATCTGATTTCAAAAATTCTCTCTCTAACTCAAAAACCCCCTACCGGTGCCCACACCAAGCACCCGAGATCCGAGTCACACTAAAAACCAAACTCACAGGTTTTCACCGAAATGAGAATACGATCTCAACCTCGGGATCCAACGATCCCAACTACTCAAATAAATGAGCCCAGAAGGCCCAACACCGCGATTAAACTCCAATTCGCCACGTAAAACCACTTTACGGGTTATTAACACTCCGGGATTAACATCCCTAATGTCAGGTCATCACAATATCCCCCACTGTGATATCCCCGAAATGGTTAATTGCATTTGGGCATTAATTACGATTATTATGATTAATTATGTGGTAATTAATTATGTGTTGGAATTTATTTACCTTATGGAAATGCATGGTCATGTGGATAGGGTGACCCGGGGTTGCATTTCAGGGTACATGTGGTGCATGTGGGGTAAATATTATTGGAAGCATGATTTATTTGCCTTTGGTGGCAATTAATTGGAAATCATGTGTTTAATTGATATTTGGTGCATTATGAGTAAATGCTTTGAATATCATGTTGGGGTGTTTTATACACCATAGAATTATTTTGGTATGCATTTTATTAAACCCAACACTTTTATACCCAACCCCACCTCATCCAAATCACTTTCACTTTACCAAATCATTTCCCACACAAACCCTTCCCCTCATTTTCGAGTTCCAGCCTTGGGGTGAAGAGAAGCCCTTGCAAAATCTTATTTTGTGGAGTATATTGGGTGATTTGAGGTCCCCAAGAGGTATGGATACCTCATGGTTGATTTTGTTGTGTTTTGTTTAAGTTTGGGTTGGTTTTGAATGGTTTTAAAATGGGTTTGTGTTGGGTTGTTGTGGGTTTGGTTAATGGTTAGATTTATACTTGTTTTGAAGTATGTTTTGGTGGTTTATGTTAATATTTATGTTGTTGGTTGGTTGGATTAAGTGTTGGAATGGATTGGAATGGTTTTGAGGTGCAAAAATGGAGTTTTTCGGGTAACAGAGGTTGGCGATCGATCGCCCCTTTCCAGGCGATCGATCGCGCCCGGGCAGTGGGCTTTTCAAGCAATTGGCGATCGATCGCCACTCTTGGGCGATCGATCGGCGGGTCTGGCGATCGATCACGCCAGGGGTGGCGATCGATCGCCGAAGGGTGCAAATTTTTGATTCTCGGACAGTGAGGATTGGCGATCGATCGCCGTGAGGGGCGATCGATCGCGAAAGCCAAAATTTGGTTTTTTTGGATTTTTTGTAGGATTTTTGGTATTGGACTATTATTGGGTTCTAATATTGATATTTGTGAATGTGTAGAACCAACCCAGGTGGCAACACAGCCAAGGCATTGAAGTCCTACCATACCCTACATTTTGGAAAGGTACGTAGTGGACGTACGGGCACCCCAACGGTACATGTATCTTATATACTTATTGTTTATGCATTGTGGATGCAAGTATATATGTGGTATTGCATAGTGGATGCATGTTATGCATGATGTTTATAGATGCATATGATTATTGGTGCATATCCCATGAGTCGTGGTCATCCCTTGATGATTTTAATGCTTGCCGCTATTTGGTTTGGTTCCGCTAAATGTGAAGCGAGGGGTGGGAGCGCCGCATGTCACATTTGAGCGTGGTTATCATATAGGACGAGGAAAGGGTATTTGCCGCTCAATGAGAGGCGAGGGGTGGGAGTCCCGCAGTCCATTGAAGCGAGGTTATCCTATGCCGTCTATATGTAAATAAGCGAGGGGCATTAAAATACATTGTGATGGACAGACTAGGGATTGGTGATCAGTATTTGGTATTGATGAAATGGTATATGTTCATGACATGTTTAGACCATTTAAAATAATCTATCGATTATACTCATGAGTTATGGTACAGGGACAACCAAACGGGAAGCGTTTGAAATGCATGGGGAAACAGGAAGTGTTTTATTATGATTATGCATTTACGCTTTATCTTCATATTGTGTTGAATATGAATGATTATTATTGCTCATGTTTGGGGGTTGTCCTTGTAGGTACACGTTTGGCATGATAGAAGGGCTAGACGGGTTGAGATGGTGAGCTTTTGAGGATGCTTTTGAGACTGAAGGACAGGATTAATTGGATAGTATCTACTCTAGGAGTAGTATAAAACTATAATTGAACATTCATTGATTGGAATGTAATTAATCAATTTTTGGTAGTCCTTATTTTGGCATGTAATGCTTAAGCTCATAGACTCAACACGTTATTTCTCACTCTGATCATTTATATTAGCTCTATTATGCCTTGATTCCGCACTTAAGGATTAGGGTCCTTACACCGACTAAAAGAATTTCGTCCTCGAAATTAGCACCGGTGTATCACGTAACACCCGGGCTACACAACAACATGAAGCCACAACCTCGATTCCTGACCATATCAGAATCGTCTTAAAAACCTCGAGAATACTTATCTCACATCAAACTCCGAAACAGAGCGACGTACCAAAATCCACACCAACTCATCACCCAAGAGACAAAACGTACCTCGATGCGGTTCATCCCAAAAGTCAGTCCCTCATGACTGCAAAACAACCAATACTTACGACCGTAGATCGGACAGTCATCCTTCGTTCTAATACCACTTAGTAAGAACGCATCATGAATGACACCTCAACCGTGAGAACGTTGACTTCGTGTCAAACTCTGGAGTGGAATAGACTTCCAAATCCATCATAACGTCAAAGAGCGTCAGTACCACTCAACGCTAACAACCCAAAAGCAGTTAGTCAACTGAAACTGCAAGTATTCGAATTGTTCCCGATTCCATCGTAGATATCATTCAAAGACATCTCTATTATGACACACGATGTCTAACATACATCGTTACGAGGGAAACATTAGCATACCACGGTGTACACATACCAAGCCTGGTTTCCACTTCCAAACCTCCTCCATCAAATGAGCAGTCGCATCATTGCAACTCAATTTGGGCAACTCACGGCCACAGATTCACACAAAAGACATCTCACAAGATGTCCACCTCCGGATATTCCAAGGATCACATCTCGATCATAAGTAAACCATCGAGACTCCACAGAGTTCAAATCTTGGAAGGACATGCAATAAACACATTGCATCCTCAACGCTTGTGTCGACAGCGACACCCAATAAATCCGAATTCCTGCCATCCCTTGATAATCCTAGGATTTAACAATCCAAACCTGGGAAGGCTATCGCATGACTCGAAGGGAAACACCAACCAGGAAACACCTCAACCCACACAAGATAATCCCTCCTCAAAGGGAGTCAACTAACTCCACGATTGTTTCTCACAATTATAGTGCCATGGAGATTCCCAATCTCAAGGTGTTCCATATCTCTCATCAGAGATTTAACCATCCAAAAATAGCATAACTCTATGCTTGACAAAAAGGAAATCAATCACTGGCGTCCGTACACTCACCGGTATACCTGCCTAAGCACTGACATCACATGCATACTCAATGCACTTGGCTCGGGTATCTACAACATACCCCTAAGCCCCAAACACAACTGTCAATTCTGAGTTATTCCCCATCCAGAGGAGGATGATAATTGACGATCAACAACACGGCGTGATTTCCAAAATCAACACTACACGTACCAACTTACCGAATCTTTCAAAGATTTCCAATGGGTATAATACTACCTCCTTCCCCACAAGGGGAGTGCCATCGAACTCGAGATCCACAAGTCTCGAACCACTATTCGGAAAACTGGATACAATAACACCCATTGCATCCCAAATGCACGGGTTCCCTCAGATCGAGTCAATAACGACCTGATGACTCTCTTGTTAGTACTCCAACATTATGAACTGCCCCAGACAAATCCCTCAAAACAATAGACGTATAAACGTTCTCATGGGGTGTCACATGCCTCAACATCATGCTACAAGGGACAATCAAAAGCCTGCCAAAAGCTTTCATCGTATCATCATACGATTCACCAAACTCGGTTCCATCGTGCAGTATCATGGCTCCAACAATCACACTATATCATTACCACGATATCTGGCTAGCAAAGCACTGTCTCCATAGGCTCGTACCAGCTTATCGACGTGACACACGTCCCAATCCGGTATACCATACCGTACAAATTATTAGAGTTGTGGGTCATCGCCCAGCATATCTCTAAAATACCAGGCACAATGGACAACCCGGTGTCCTTGCTCACTTATGATGCAATCATAATCCGTTAAGACTTATCCCAAACCCTCAGGGTGGGTGCAACCATGTCTACCCTACATCACAACACAAGCGAGTAGTTTCCTCAATGACTACTCTTACCACCAATCACTTGGCCCTAGCCAAACCAACGAGCATACCCAAGGGTATCATTGCTCGACAAATATATACTTCGAATATGTGCTGCGGTATAATTCCTATACGGCGCACCCAATAGTTCCTCGAGCAACTTGCTCGGCATAATGGTCTCGTCAACTAGTGACTCAGACACTACCATGTGCCCACCAAGGCACTCAAACCATATAACCAAATACATAACATAAATGTATTAATCATCAAAACGACGCCACACGTCTACATAGAACATCAACTATGTCATCGTCATCCCGTGACGGCATATGTCAACATATGACATCCAACTAACATCGTCAAACATACGACGGTGCATGGCAATACACGACATCCATAATCTCATCGTCAAACACATGGCATATATATAGCAACACATAGTATCCACAATAATGCTAACACAAGTAATATGCCATACCTCATCGCTATCAATATAGCGGCATACCTGTCTCCGTCGCTCGATAATAGTACGTAGTCAGCACCCATCGCTCGAAGGCGGCAAAATCCTGTGCTGAGCACATAGCGGCACAATCCATCGCTATAGAATCGACGGCATGATACCTCGTCATATAATAAGTGGCATGAAACCTCGCTATACACCTGAGCATGAATCATCGTCCACATTATAGCGGAAAGAGGCATCGCTAGCAATATATCCGGCGGCAAGAACCATCGCCAATCAATATAGCGGAATGAACCATCGCTATCCATATACATGGCGGCAAGAACCATCGCCAGTCAATATAGCGGAATAAACCATCGCTATCAATATCCATGGCGGCAAGAACCATCGCCAGTCAATATAGCGGCATGAACCATCGCTATCAATATACATGGCGGCAAGAACCATCGCCAGTCAATATAGCGGCATGAACCATCGCTATCAATATACATGGCGGCAAGAACCATCGCCAGTCAATATAGCGGCATGAACCATCGCTATCAATATACATGGCGGCAAGAACCATCGCCAGTCAATATAGCGGCATGAACCATCGCTATCAATATACATGGCGGCAAGAACCATCGCCAGTCAATATAGCGGCATGAACCATCGCTATCAATATACATGGCGGCAAGAACCATCGCCAGTCGATATAGCCGATCCCTAGTCATTGTCACGGTAGTGTATTTTAATGCCCCTCGCTCAAGTAAAAACATGCGGTACTCCCACCCCTCGCTTCACATATAGGCGGCATAGAATAACCTCGCTTAAATGGACATGCGGTACTCCCACCCCTCGCCTCACATTTTAGCGGCAAATATTCTTTCCTCGCCTCATATGCTAACCACGCTTCAATGTGACATGCGGCGCTCCCACCCCTCGCTTCACATTTTAGCGGCAAAAAATAATAAATAGCGGCAAGCATTTAAAATCATCACTCATCCATAACAATGACTCATGGGATATTCACCAAGTATTTCATACATACCTGCATCACAAAGCATAATCCATATACCAACATACATCATCATGAGTGTATTTTAATGCACCTCGCTCAAATGCGACATGCGGTACTCCCACCCCTCGCTTCAACATTTGGCGGCAAAGCATTAAAATCATCACTACATGTATACATGCAACCACAATGCATAATTCCAGGATGTATATAAAATGCAGGTTACCGTTTCGTGTCTTTTCAACCATGGCCTTAGCCTTTCCACGTCATAGTGTCCCTACAGGAACAATTCCAAACCATGAGCATACGATAATCCATATTCCACACAATATGATTATAATGAGTAAATGCATAAACTATGAGTACAAAGTACTTCCTGTATCCCAATGCATTTCAAAATGCTCCACTTGGTTGTCCCTGTGTCACAACTCACAAT
This sequence comes from Haberlea rhodopensis, assembly GCA_907163345.1. Lineage (NCBI taxonomy): Eukaryota > Viridiplantae > Streptophyta > Magnoliopsida > Lamiales > Gesneriaceae > Haberlea > Haberlea rhodopensis. The sequence goes on from CAJQUN010000100.1 coordinate 1,594,257, forward strand.
CATAATCAACAAGTTATATTATGATTCTATAGATGTCATGACATATAATCGTTTCACTATGATCACATATCACAAATGCACATAAGCAAAATAGTTGTGTCACACCACACTAACTACTATCATGCATAAATATGTGTTACTCATCCCTATCAGCATGTTCCAGGCCCTCAACAGCCCCAAAGAGCTAACCACTGCTCTGATACCACTAATGTAAGGACCCCATAGCCCTTAACCCTTAATTAGTGTATTAACCATTATGTGTGGCACATGCTTTCAATAAAAAGTCAATCGGGAAGTTCAAATGATGCTTACAAAATTCCTTTAATATTCAACGTTATAAGATCATCTCTACTAACATATAGACTCATAGAGTTGCCCATTACCATCCCCATTTTGCCACTTTTCACATTGTGGACTTTTATAAAAATTTGGGCAGAGTCTCCCCGTAAATTGAGCTATCCCAAAACAAAAGCACATCATATAATATAATTCCCGGCCAGGGAATACACAATACCCAACAGAATACTGAACACAAAGTAAATTCCCAGCCAGGGAAGACACCACACATAAGACGACAAAAGTGGGTTTCAACACCCACATAATACACTAACGACTCTCATATCATTAGCAATTCTACCACAATTGCATGCAACATATAATGAAAGAGAGAAAGGCTCATGCCTTTATATACAACCCATATACAAGAATATCCATGCTCACCAGCGAGCATCATAAATGCGTATATAAACCTCGGGTGTATATAAGTACTCTATACGATACCGTGCTCCATCAAACCCTGGTACCACGATCCTGTGAGTGCATCCAATCAACAGCTCGAGCCCAGCTCCATAGCCATCGATGCACCTGTTAACCTGCCCCAACAGAGACAGCCCCCAACGGGGTGAGCATACCAATACACAAAATCTCATAATCACAATAATGAAATTCATAATTTACAACACAAGTAAATATTAATGAATTTTAAATGATACTCCCTGGATGGCAACATCCTCATCCGGGATTCCGTGTACTGTCCCTGTTCTCACAATCATCAAACTCATCAAATCTCATAAATCAGTAAATCAACACATTGATTTAACTCATAGCATGCCTGATTCTCAAGTATCAATAATCAATGATTCCAAGTTCATTATACATACAAATATAGATATCTCAATATCTAGTACTGATTTCTCAATTTCGCTATCAATCATAGATAGCTCAAATGCCTAGCATTTATTTTACCAATTTTCCATTATACCTAGACATCTCACATGTCTTATAATGAGTACATGATCCCACGATCATTCTCAGGCATCTCAAATGCCGTACAATAGTCATATAGGCCCAGTACCCCATATATATCAACACATAAATATAGCCATGCGCACAACCATCGATGAAGTCAATATACATTATGCATTTCACAAATGCTCTCATATAAAGTAATGCTCGTACGTCGCACGTACCTTAAATCTCCGAAGTCCGAGCCAAATCTTGCTCGAGTTCCATGCTCCGAGGAACGATGTGCTAACACGATAAATTAATTCACAATTAATTACGAACATGCAACCCATGCTCAAGCACACCCATATCCCTCAAAAATATTGCCAACACACGACAATTAACCATTTCAAGGACCCGGGGTAGAGTACATGCAGGGAGGGAAAATCGAGTGAGACATCAACGAAAATTGCTCAAGAGCTCCCCATAAATTTTCGAACCCTCACTCCACAATTCGAACCCAATTAAACACCATAATTCATCTAAAATATGAATTAATCAATCAACAACATGAATAATCGCCCCACATGCCAAACCCACCCCCAAAATTCAAATTCAAGCCGTAAATTCGAATCCAATTCCTTAAATTCGAACACAATAAGCATCATAATACATCTAAAACATGAATTAATCGATCAATAGCAAGAATCATCACCCCTTGCCAAAAATCCCCAAAATTCGAACCCTAACTCACGAAATTAGAGCTGAAATTCGAACCAAATGCAACAAATATTTCGAACCACAAAAGTCTGAAATCATTGACTCAAAAACAGCTCACAAACGCCCCAAAAACACCAGAAAAATCGTACCAAAAACATACCAAAATCGAGCCCCAAAAATCGGATGAACTCCAGTTTTCGAACCCTACGCTTTCTGCAGAAATCCGAGCTCAAATCGCGACCAAACTTCAAATTGTTGGTATGGATGGAAGCGCCTGGAAGAGACGAATCCAACGGCGGGTGGCACGCGCCGAACGGCGGCCGGACGGCAGCGGGCGAAGGCCTTTTGTGCGCGGGGGTCAACTGGATCGGGAAAGGGGCGCGCGGGTGAGGAGAGAGAGGGAAGGTGGGGAAAATGGCTTCCAATAATAAAAATCTCTGTTCAACTGGTATTTATAGCAAAAATACCCCGAAATACTAATAGCCCCACAAATACATCATGATTCATTAAAAATCATCTGATTTCAAAAATTCTCTCTCTAACTCAAAAACCCCCTACCGGTGCCCACACCAAGCACCCGAGATTCCGAGTCACACTAAAAACCCAACTCACAGGTTTTCACCGAAATGAGAATACGATCTCAACCTCGGGATCCAACGATCCCAACTACTCAAATAAATGAGCCCAGAAGGCCCAACACCGCGATTAAACTCCAATTCGCCACGTAAAACCACTTTACAGGTTATTAACACTCCGGGATTAACATCCCTAATCTCAGGTCATCACAGTCTTGTTTTTGTCTGTATTGTTGTTGCATCCTTTTATAGTTGCATGTACCAACGACATTATTTCCCTTAATGTGCAACTCTTGACTCTGCTTAATCTCTGAGTAAGCTACAGTCTTCTTCTTCAGGATACTTGCTGTTCTGGTTCATGCTTTCGGCGACTGTCAGGTAAGCTCTTCTTTGTCTTCTTACCTTTTATGGTAATCTTCAGTCTTTGGTCCTTTGTAGTATTAATTGCGACATTAAATGCTACAATAAATAGCCGTTAATGATTTGGACTGAAGAGCCACTCTTTATGCATCCTTGACTGCTCTGATCTGATATCGATCTAGTCAGTCTGATATCTATCGATCCGGTCTGATATGTGATATGCCTTATCAGTTTGTTCTGTTTTGAGCTATCGATCTGGTCAGTCTGATTTCTCTCGATCCGGTCTGATATGCTTTGTCATCTTATCAGCTTGATCTGTTTTGGGCGATCGATCTGGTCAGTCTGATTTCTCTCGATCCGGTCTGATATGTTTTGTCATCTTTAAAATCTCATCGATAAAGTTCGGAACTAACAAATTCCCCCTTTTTGATGATGACAAAACCTAGCTTCTAAGTCTTTTTAACCAGTCTGATAAGAACTCTGAAGCGTATACTTTCGGATCGATTACTTCTTCTTGTTCAAAATAAATGAACATTATTAAGTTGGATCGATTAAGCCTTTTATTATTAAGCCTTTTATTTTAGTTCAAAATAAATGAACAAGGACTTAACAAAGAAAGATTTCTTTATTGATCACCAACAATCTTGCATACTGACAGTCTGAATATTTAAGCAATCTATTTTCTTGAAGACTGAGACTGATGCGGCTTGAAGTCTTTTTTCTTTTCCCCCTTTTTGTCAGCAGCAATCTCTTGGAGAAAATCTACAACTTGTGCTAGCTGAGCGCTGATAGCGTCAAGACGAACGTCTTGAGCGCGGAGGGAATTGGCGATGGATGCTCTAACTTCAGTGGCCAGCCCGATCTGCTCTTTTCTCAGGCTATTTTTATAGGAAGCTTGCTGAGAGAACAGATCATTCAGTCCTCGCTGAAGGCTGCCGATACTGGCTGTCATCTTCTCTTTGAATGAATCAAAGTCCAAAGCTGTAAGCCTCTGACTTTATGAACTTCTATAACATGTTGAGAGAGTGACAGGCAGTTGTCAGATAAGTGCTGAAGGGTCCTTGCCAGGGATGGAGGTGCATCAGATAGTCGGCTTGGAGAGTGATCTGATGATGACAATGCATGATCATCTTCTTCAGCAATCAGTATAATTGAAGATACATCAGCTTGGTGACTTTCGGACCGGATCAAGGTGACCAGAGCCGAAGAAAATGCTTGTATGAAAGCCATATCTTCATCTAATTGGACTGGAGGAGTGCTGGGTCTGGAGGGCTCCTCAATTTGTAGAGCTGCAACAACTGTGGACACCACCAGATCCGGATCGACGAACTCTGGTGCGCCAACTGTTGCAAGTTCTGCGGTTGGACTGGTTTGAACGTGGGAGATTGATGATCCCAAAGGAATAGATGTTGTTGGAGAGTCCAAAAAGACATTCAATGGTTCATCTTCTGTAGTAGACGGAGCATTAGGCAATGGCTGCTCCGCTGTCTGATCGGCTACTAGTTCTGCAGTCTGATCTGCTGCGCGATCTGCTGTCTGATCTGCTGTGCGATCTGTTGTCTGATCTGCAGTCTGGTCTGCTGCTCCAGAGGGAATAACCTCAATGAAAGGTTCTGCCAGAGTCTTGCTTGCAGAGGGATGATCCGGGCTGGTTACTGGAGTGGATATGCTGATTTTCTGTCGTTGAAATCGGACAGCTAAATGGAGAGCATGAATATCCATCTCTAATTGAGCAATAACAGCCCCATCATCTCTGGCAGTTGGAGCATTCGGATCGAAGTTCGCTTTCTTAGCAGCTAAGAGCAGAGTCGTCAGTCTGAATCTTTGATTGGCCTTAAATAGCTCTTTGCGCTGCACAGCAATCCGAACATCATCGGTCTCTGTCCCCTTCAGAACTTCTTCTTCCATTTTCTGAAGGCGTCTGAGTTTGCCGAAGAACATCTCAATGTGGTTGATCGTTCTGTACTCGACGTACTCATCAAAAACCACAATGAGCTCCTTCACTTTTTCCTCAACGTCCTCCATAGCAATGTCAATTGCTGTCTGCGCTGCAGATTTGGGCTTAGAGGAGAGTGGTTCGGAGAGAATGACTTTGCCCTTGCCGGTGGAGGAAGGGGACTTGATCCCTGATTGGGTATAGTTTCCCAACTCAGTAATAACAATCCCTTTGACCACGAGAATGGCAGAGGGGACTTGGATGGTTACTTTGGGTGCAGTGGTTGAAATTTGGGTTGAAGGTTGGGGTGCAGGGGTGGCTTTTGTTGGAGGCAATATGGGTAGTGTTTTGAGAGGTAGAGTTTTGATTGGTTTGGTAATCTGGGTTCTTGGCTTCTTGGGAAGGGGCTTGGCTGGTGGCGAGGGAGCAGACTGAGTTTCTTCAGAGTCAGTCTGGATAGTTAACTTTGGCTTGACCCGAGGTTTGCGAGCAACAGCCTGTTCTTCTCCCTTCTCAATCTTGACTGCCACCAGATTGGTAGGGGTAGGTGGAGCACTCTTGGACTTCAGCAGTGCTAGCCCTTTGGAGTTGAGAATTTTGAAGGGACTCAGAGCAGACTGCTTCCCCAGCTCAATGTCCAAAGTTTCCAGTAGCTTGCTGAGAGGAAAAGCAAAGCAGACGGCCTGTTTGGAGGCAATCACTGTTTCCATCAGGACTCCAAATAGAATCACGGACCAGTTCATCTTCTGTCCGGAAACAATAGCAGCCATGGCCCTGAACTTCTCGGCAGTGACGGCGTCAAAACTTCCAGCTTTGCCCAATAATGGCTTGCCCACAATTTCGCACAGCACCTGGAAATGAAAGAGCATTTTCTTCTTTTTGAATGAGGGCTGCAGGCGGTGGCCAAATATAGAAATCTTCCCCTGAAGAGCTGTGAGAGAAGCTTTAGGAATCGGCCCAAACTCAGTCAGTCCAGAGTTGGGAAGACCAAAGGTCTTGGCCAGCGTCATCGGCGAGATTTCAAATGTTTTGCCCTTTACAGAGGTGGAGATAGATGTCTTCTGGGATACAGCATTGGCAAACATTTCACGAATCTCTGATTCGTAAACCACCGTGCCACACTCCAGGAAATTCCGTAATCCAGACGATTCCAAAGCTCGGAAAATGGAGACCATCTCTGCATCTTCAGCCCTGTAAATATCATTGAACTCAACGGAGAGAGAGTTGTGAGTTATGGTGGCCATTGGAGTAAAATGGAAGAATATACGAAGAGTTTTGAGAGGTTATGAGAGAGTTAGAAAGCAGACAGCGGTAAATGGTAAAAAGTGAATGAAAATGAAATGTTTAGCCCGCTAAATAAGAGAGAGAAGACACGTGTCTTTATCTCGAAGACTGATAAATAAATAATTCAAAATAAACGGTCAGGATAAAAGAAAGATAAGGCGGTTCCGGGCTGTTTTTGTTTTAAATAAATACAAAATAAAGGATTTATTGTCCAGACAGATCATATGATAACATCATATTGACATAGATCGGTCTGAAAGTTCGGACCGGTCTGTGTCTTTCTGAACATTGTATTATCGATCTGTGCCAACAAAAATCTTTAAACGCGAAAAGAAGAAAACATCTAAACTATCAAGATAAGTCAATTAAACCAAGAATTTGACGGAAATAATTAAACTTAGCCTCAGGGAGCGGTTTGGTGAAGATGTCTGCTGCTTGCTGCTCTGTTGAGATGTTCTCGATCCGAATCTCCTTTTTGCCAACATGATCTCGAATAAAATGATGTCTTATATCAATATGCTTTGTTCGAGAGTGCAGAACTGGATTATATGTTATAGCGATTGCACTTGTGTTGTCGCAAAATATCGGAGAGTCAACAGCTTGGATGCCATAGTCTTTGAGCTGGTGTTGAATCCAGAGCATTTGAGCGCAACAGCTTCCAGAGGCAAGATATTCTGCTTCAGCTGTAGATGTGGCAATTGATGTTTGCTTCTTACTGAACCAAGAGATCAATCTTTCACCTAGAAATTGACATGTTCCACTGGTGCTTTTACGATCAATCTTACAGCCAGCGTAGTCTGCGTCTGAATATCCGATCAAGCTGAAGTTAGAATCTTTGGAGTACCAAAGACCAACGTTCTGAGATCCTTTCAAGTATTTCAGAATACACTTAGCAGCAATAAAATGTGATTGCTTTGGTTCTGACTGAAATCTGGCGCACATACAGACTGAGAACATAATATCAGGCCGGCTCGCTGTAAGATATAAGAGCGATCCGATTAGTCCTCTATACATAGTCACTTCGACTGCCGTTCCCCCTTCGTCTTTGTCTAACTTGATTGTAGGACTCATTGGAGTGGATGCAGTTGAGCATGTTTCCATTCCGAATCTCTTAAGCAGCTCTTTGGTATACTTGGTTTGGTTGATAATACCATTGCTGAGCTGTTTGACTTGGAGACCCAAAAAGAATGATAGTTCTCCCATAATGCTCATCTCAAACTGTCCCTGCATCAACTTGGAAAATTTCTCGCATAATTTGGGGTTAGTTGACCCAAAGATTATATCATCAACATAAATCTGAACTAACAGGGTATGTTCCCCCTTAATAAATTTAAAGAGAGTTTTATCTACTGAGCCGATCTGAAAATCATGGTTCAGCAGAAATTGAGATAGAGTGTCATACCAGGCTCTTGGTGCTTGTTTCAGACCATATACTGCTTTATTCAGTAGGTATACATGATTAGGGAATGAGTGGTTCTGAAATCCAGGAGGTTGCTCAATGTAAACTTCCTCCTGAAGCTTACCATTAAGAAAGGCGCTCTTGACGTCCATATGATATACCTTGAAGTCTTTAAAGGCAGCATATGCAAGAAAGATTCTGATTGCTTCAAGTCTGGCGACTGGTGCAAAAGATTCATCGAAGTCAATTCCTTCTTCTTGTCGGAATCCTTGTGCCACCAGTCTGGTCTTGTTTCTAACCACAGTTCCATCTGCGTCCAGCTTGTTTCTGAAAACCCATCTGGTTCCAATAACAGGCAGATCGCTTGGTCTGGGGGTTAGACTCCAAACTTGATTTTGTTCGAATTGATTAAGCTCTTCTTGCATGGCCTTAATCCAGTTGAAATAAGTCAGAGCTTCATTGATCTTCTTAGGTTCCAGAGTTGAGATGAAGGCAGCATGAGTGAACTCATCCATCATCTGTCCTCTGGTTCTAATCGGTGCAGAGGGACTTCCAATCACTAGATTAGGTGGATGCCTCTTAGTCCATCGATAGCTTGACTCTGGATTGTCTGGTCCAGCCGGATGAGTAGTAGTAGTGGTATGATCAGCATCTGCTTTGATATGAGAGTTTGGATCATCCGGATCGGCTCGATCTGAAGAAGCTTCATTGCCTTGATCCGATCTGGCTGGTACTTCAGGTTCTGGTGGATTGTCTCTTGACCTGTTAGCTACAATCTCATCATCACTGTTAGCTTCGAGATGGATGTTTTCCATCTGATTTTGAATTGATTCTTTGTTACCCTCAACACACAAAGATACATCAAAAACTACATGAACTGATTCTTCTACAGTTAAGGTTCGATTATTAAAAACTCGATAAGCTTTGCTAGATGATGAATATCCTAAGAATATTCCATTATCTGACTTAGCTTCAAATGCTGTAAGATGATTCTTACCATTGTTGTGAACGAAGCATTTACAGCCAAATACATGAAGGTGAGAAATAGACGGTCTGTTACCAGTCCATATTTCATATGGAGTGAGATTCAACTTCTTGTTAATCATAGACCGATTTTGAGTGTAGCATGCATTATTTACAGCTTCTGCCCAGAACTTTTGTGAAATTCCAGAATCAACAAGCATTGTTCTTGCTGCTTCTTTGAGCTTTCTGTTTCTTCGTTCTGCAACTCCATTCTGTTGAGGAGTTCGAGCGGCTGAAAACTCATGCTTAATTCCATGATCTTCTAGAAAGGATTCAAGATTCTGATTTGAAAACTCAGTGCCTTTGTCACTTCGAATCCTGTCTATGCTGGATGATTTCTCATTCTGAGTGCGTTTCAGCAGGTTGATCAACTTCGGACCGGTCTGATCTTTACTGCTCAAAAATATAGTCCATGTAAAGCGTGAGTAATCATCAATAACAACAAGAGTGTACCGCATTCCCCTAGGACCAAACAAGTCCATATGCAATAGTTCTAAACAACGGGAGGAGGATTTGGCATTCTTGTTTTTGAAGGATGATCTGATCTGTTTGCCCATTTGGCAAGCTTCGCAGATCTTATCCTTAGGAAAGTCGATCTTGGGCAGACCGATAACTAAATCATGTTTACACAGGCTAGAAATAGTCTTAAAATTGATATGATTCAAGCGTTTATGCCATAGCCAGTGTTTATTATCATTGTTAGCGATGAAGCAAGTAGGATTATTAGGTTGAGCATGATTCCAGTTAATCTTATATGTATTTCCATTTCTGATTCCTACAAGCATGGTTATACCGTCTGATGATTTAACAGTGATTGCCTCCAAACAGGCCGTCTGCTTTGTTGTTCCTCTCAGCAAGCTACTGGAAACTTTGGACATTGAGCTTGGGAAGCAGTCTGCTCTGAGTCCCTTCAAAATTCTCAACTCCAAAGGGCTAGCACTGCTGAAGTCCAAGAGTGCTCCACCCACTCCTACCGATCTGGTGGCAGTCAAGATTGAGAAGGGAGAAGAACAGGCTGTTGCTCGCAAACCTCGGGTCAAGCGAAAGTTAACTATCCAGACTGACTCTAAAGACACTCAGTCTGCTCCCTCGCCACCAGCCAAGCCCCTTCCCAAGAAGCCAAGAACCCAGATTACCAAGCCAATCAAAACCTTACCTCTCAAAGCCTTACCCATATTGCCTCCAACAAAAGCCACCCCTACACCCCAACATACAACCCAAATTTCAACCACTTCAACCAATGCACCCAATGTAACCATCCGAGTCTCCTCTGCCATTCACGTGGTCAAAGGGATTGTTATCACTGAGTTGGGCAACTATACCCAATCAGGGATCAAGTCCCCTTCCTCCACCGGCAAGGGCAAAGCAACTCTCTCCGAACCACTCTCCTCTAAGCCCAAATCTGCAGCGCAGACAGCAATTGACATTGCTATGGAGGACGTTGAAGAGAAAGTGAAGGAGCTCATTGTGGTTTTTGATGAGTACGTCGAGTACAGAACGATCAACCACATTGAGAAGTTCTTCGGCAAACTCAGCGCCTTCAGAAAATGGAAGAAGAAGTTCTGAAGGGGACAGAGACCGATGATGTTCGGATTGCTGTGCAGCGCAAAGAGCTATTTAAGGCCAATCAAAGATTCAGACTGGCGAATCTGCTCTTAACTGCTAAGAAAGCGAACTTCGATCCGAATGCTCCAACTGCCAGAGATGATGGGGCTGTTATTGCTCAATTAGAGATGGATATTCATGCTCTCCATTTAGCTGTCCGATTTCAACGACAGAAAATCAGCATATCCACTCCAGTAACCAGCCCGGATCATCCCTCTCAAGCAAGACTCTGGCAGAACCTTTCATTGAGGTTATTCCCTCTGGAGCAGCAGACCAGACTGCAGATCGCGCAGCAGACCAGACTGTAGATCGCGCAGCAGATCAGACTGCAGAACTAGTAGCAGTTCAGACAGCGGAGCAGCCATTGCCTAATGCTCCGTCTGCTACCGAAGATGAACCATTGAATGTCTTGTTGGACTCTCCAACAACATCTATTCCTTTGGGATCGTCAGTCTCCCACGTTCAAATCAGTCCAACCGCAGAACTTGCAACAGTTGGCGCACCAGAGTTCGTCGATCCGGATCTAGTAGTGTCCACAGTTGTTGCAGCTCTACAAATTGAGGAGCCCTCCAGACCCAGCACTCCTCCAGTCCAATCAGATGAAGATATAGCTTTCATACAAGCATTTTCTTCGGATCTGGTCACCTTGATCCGGTCCGAAAGTCACCAAGCTGCTGTATCTTCAATTATGCCGATTGCTGAAGACGATGATCATGCATTGTCATCATCAGATCACTCTCCAAGTCGACTATCTGATGCACCTCCATTCCTGGCAAGGACCCTTCAGCACCTATCTGACAACTGCATGTCACTCTCTCAACGTGTTATAGAAGTTCATCAAGGTCAGAGGCTTACAGCTTTGGACTTTGATTCATTCAAAGAGAAGATGACAGCCAGTATCGGCAGCCTTCAGCGAGGACTGAACGATTTGTTCTCTCAGCAAGCCACTTATAAGAACAGCCTGAGAAAAGAGCAGATCGAGCTGGCCACTGAAGTCAGAGCATCCGTCGCCAACTCCCTTCGCGCTCAAGATACTCGTCTAGACGCTATCAGCGCTCAGCTAGCACAAGTTGAAGATTTTCTCCAAGAGATTGCTACTGACAAAAAGGGGGAAAAAGAAAAAAGACTTCAAGCCGCATCAGTCTCAGTCTTCAAGAAAATAGTTTGCTTAAATATTCAGACTGTCTGTATGCAAGATTGTTGATCAATAAAGAAATCTTTCTTTGTTAAGTCCTTGTTCATTTATTTTGAACTAAAATAAAAGGCTTAATAATAAAAGGCTTAATCGATCCAACTTAATTATGTTCATTTATTTTGAACAAGAAGACGTAATCGATCCGAAAGTATACGCTTCAGAGTTCTTATCAGACTGGTTAAAAAGACTTAGAAGCTAGGTTTTGTCATCATCAAAAAGGGGGAATTTGTTAGTTCCGAACTTTATCGATGAGATTTTAAAGATGACAAAACATATCAGACCGGATCGAGAGAAATCAGACTGACCAGATCGATCGCCCAAAACAGATCAAGCTGATAAGATGACAAAGCATATCAGACCGGATCGAGGGTAATCATACTGACCAGATCGATAGCTCAAAACAGAACAAGCTGATAAGGCATATCATATATCAGACCGGATCGATGGATATCAGACTGACTAGATCGAAGCTTCAGATCGATCTCAATCTTTATCAGATCAGAGCAGTCAAGGATGCATAAAGAGTGGCTCTTCAGTCCGAATCATTAACGGCTATTTATTGTAGCATTTAATGTCGTAATTAATGCTACAAAGGACCGAAGACTGAAGATTGCCATAAAAGGTAAGAAGACAAAGAAGAGCTTACCTGACAGTCGCCGAAAGCATGAACCAGAACGGCAAGTATCCTGAAGAAGAAGACTGTAGCTTACTCAGAGATTAAGCAGAGTCAAGAGTTGCACATTAAGGAAAATAATGTCGTTGGTACATGCAACTATAAAAGGATGCAACAGCAATACAGAAAAACGACACAAGACTCAACAATACAGATAAAGAAAGACTCTCGCTGATCAATCAAAAACAGCACAAGCTTACAAGCTCAGAAGCTCTCGAGCTGAAATTATTCTTAAGCACGATTACATTGTAATATTTGATCATTTAGGATCACTGTGCGCATCTTGTGTATTCTGTATTGAAAAATAGAAGTGAGAAACAAATTTTAACTGTTAGACAGAGAGTGTCTGAATAGATCGAGTGACTAGGAGTTTCAGTCTGGTAGTGAGGTAAATTCAGCTGAATCGGGTTTGTACAACAGGATTGTATAAATCAAAGTCTTCTAGTAGAAACCTTCTGTGATGACCAGAGATTATAGATGTTAATCCCGGAGTGTTAATAACCCCTAAAGTTGTTTTACGTAGCGATTTGGAGTTTAATCGAAGTGTTGGGCCTTCCGGGCTCGTCTATTTGAGTAGTTGGGATCGTTGGATCCCGAGGTTGAGATCGTATTCTCATTTCGGTGAAAACCTTGGGTTTTTAGTGTGACTCGGAATCTCGGGTGCTTTGTGTGGGCACCGGTAGGGGGTTTTTGAGTTAGAGAGAGAATTTTTGGAAACAGATGATTTTTAATGAATCATGATGTATTTGTGGGGCTATTAGTATTTCGGGGTATTTTTGCTATAAATACCAGTTTGAACCCGAGATTTTAATTATCGGAACCGTTTTTCCTCACCTTGCTTCTCTCTCCCCGCACCCGCGCGATTTCCCGATCCCCTTTGACCCACGCAGCTTCAAGCGCCGCGCCCCGCCGCCGTTCGGCGCGTCCGACCCACCGGTAGCTTCGTCTCTTCCAGGCGCACCTCTCCATACCATCAATTCGAAGTTTGGTCGCGATTTGAGTTCGGATTTCTGCAGAAAGCGCTAGGGTTCGAAACTGGAATTTGTCCGATTTGGGGCTCGATTTTTGGTACGTTTTTGGGGCTTTTCTTCAGGTGTTTTTGGGGCGTTTTTGTGCTGCTGTTGGGTCGAATATTTCACACTTTGTGGTTCATATATTTGTTGCTTTATGGTTCGAATTCTTGCTGTTGGCTCACGGGTTAGGGTTCGATTGGGGTTTTTGGCAGGGGGTGGTAATTCTTGTTATGGGTCGTTTATTGCATGTTTTAGATGTATTATAGTGCTTAGTTTGGGTTCGATTTGTGTTGTGAAGATTCGAAAATTTGTGGGGAGTTATTGAGCAATTTTCGATAATGGTTAATTGTCGTGTGTTGACAATATTTTTGAGGGTTATGGGTGTGCTTGAGCATGGGTTGCATGTTCGTAAATAATTGGGAATTAATTTATCGTGTTAGCACATCGTTCCTCGGGGCATGGAACTCGAGCAAGGTTTGGCTCGGACTTCGGAGATTTAAGGTACGTGCGACGTACGAGCATTACTTTATATGAGAGCATTTGTGAAATGCATAATGTATCTTGATTGCATTGATGGTTGTGCGTATGGTTATATATATGTGTTGATAGAGTTATGGAATGACCCAATCTTGACATCGCCGCCACAAGCGTGTGTGATACTAGAATAGTATGACCTTATAAGATATATGGGGTACTGGGTTTATATGACTATTGTAGGGCATTTGAGATGCCTGAGAATGATCGTGGAATCATGTATTCATTATAAGACATGTGAGATGTCTAAGTATAATGGAGAATTGGTAAATTAAATGCTAGGCATTTTGAGCTATCTGTGATTGATAGCGAGGTTGAGAAATCAGTATTTGATATTGAGATATCCATATTTGCATGTATAATATATTTGGAATCACCATCTATTGATATTCGAGAACTAGGCATGCAATGAGTTAAATCAATGTGTTGATTTACTGATTTTTGAGATTTGATGAGTTTGATGATTGTGAGAACAGGGACAGTACACGGAATCCCGGATGAGGACGTTGCCATCCAGGGAGTATCATTCAAAATTCATTAGTATTTACTTTTGTTGTAAATTATGAATTTCATTATTGTGATTATGGGATTTTGTGTATTGGTATGCTCACCCCGTTGGGGGCTGTCTCTGTTGGGGCAGGTGAACAGGTACATCGATGGCTTTGGAGTTGAGCTCGAGCTGTTGATTGGATGTACTCCTAGGATCGTGGTACCAGGGCTTGAGGGAGCACGGTATCGTATAGAGTACATATATACACCCGAGGGTTATATACACATTTATGATGCTCGCATGTGAGCACGGTTATACTTGTATATGGGTTGTATATAAAGGCATGAGCCTTTCTCTCTTTCATTTTATGTTGCATGCAATTAGAGGTAGAATTGCTAAACGATATGAGAGTCATTTGTGTATTATGTGGGTGTTGAAACCCACTTTTGTCGTCATATGTGTGGTGTCTTCCCTGGCTGGGAATTTACTTGGTATTGCTGTATTCTGATGAGTATTATGTTTTCCCTGGCCGGGAATTATGTTATGTGTTGTGCTTTTATTTCGGGATAGCTCAATTTACGGGGAGACTCTGCCCAAATTTTTATAAAAGTCCACAATGTAAAAAGTGGCAAAATGGGGATGGTAATGGGCAAACTCTATGAGTCTATTTGTTAGTAGAGATGATCTTATAACGTTGAATATTAAAGGAATTTTGTAAGCATCATCTGAGTTTCCCGATTGATTTGTATAGAAGCATGTGCCACACATAGTGGTTAATACACTAATCAAGGGTTAAGGGCTAGGGGTCCTTACATTAGTGGTATCAGAGCAGTGGTTAGCTCTTTGGGGCTGTTGAAGGCCTGGAACATGCTGATAGGGATGGGTAGCACATATTTATGCATGATAGTAGTTAGTGCTGTGTGACACCACTATTTTGCTTATGTGCATTTGTGATATGTGATCATAGTGAAACGATTATATGTCATGACATCTATAGAATCAAAATATAACCTGTTGATTATGATTGTGAGTTGTGACACAGGGACAACCAAGTGGAGCATTTTGAAATGCATTGGGATACAGGAAGTACTTTGTACTCATAGTTTATGCATTTACTCATTATAATCATATTGTGGGGAATATGGATTATCGTATGCTCATGGTTTGGGATTGTTCCTGTAGGGACACTATGACGTGGAAAGGCTAAGGCCATGGTTGAAAGACACGAAACGGTAACTTGCGTTTTATATACATCATGAATTATGCATTGTGGTTGCATGTGTACATGTAGTGATGATTTTAATGCTTTGCCGCCAAATGTTGAAGCGAGGGGTGGGAGTACCGCATGTCGCATTTGAGCGAGGTGCATTAAAATACACTCATGATGATGTATGTTGGAATATGGATTATGCTTTGCGATGCAGGTATAGATGAAATACTTGGTGAATATCCCATGAGTCATTGTTATGGATGAGTGATGATTTTAAATGCTTACCGCTATTTATTGTTTTGTGCCGCTAAAATGTGAAGCGAAGGGTGGGAGCGCCGCATGTCACATTGAAGCGTGGTTAGCATATGAGGCGAGGAAAGAATATTTGTCGCTAAAATGTAAAGCGAGGGGTGGGAGCGCCGCATGTCCATTTAAGCGAGGTTATTCTATGCCGCCTATATGTGAAGCGAGGGGTGGGAGTACCGCATGTTTTATTTGAGAGAGGGGCATTAAAATACACTACCGTGACAATGACTAGGGATCGGCTATTCTTTGGCGATGGTTCATGCCGCCAGGTATATTGATAGCGATGGTTCATTCCGCTATGTTGATTGGCGATGGTTCTTGCCGCCAGATGTATTGATAGCGATGGTTCATTCCGCTATATTGATTGGCGACGAATCTTGCCGCCAGATATATTGATAGCGATGTCTCATTCCGCTATTCTATTGGCGATGGTTTATGCCGCCGGGTATTGATAGCGATGTCTCATTCCGCTATTCTATTGGCGATGGTTTATGCCGCCGGGTATTGATAGCGATGTCTCATTCCGCTATTCTATTGGCGATGGTTTATGCCGCCGGGTATTGATAGCGATGTCTCATTCCGCTATATTGATTGGCGATGACTTATGCCGCCGGGTGTTCATAGCGATGGTACATTCCGCTACATCTATGGCGATGGTTCATGCCGCCAGATGTCCATAGTGATGTTTTATACCGCTGACTCTATGACGAGGGATTATGCCACTGATTCTATAGCGAAGGGTTATGCCGCTGGATTACGCCACCTACGAGCGATGGGTGCTGATTGCGTACCACTGTTGGATGACGGAGACAGGTATGCCGCTATATTGTTAGCAATGAGGTATGGCATATTACTGTTTATTTAGCACTATTGTGGATATCATGTGTTGATTTACTTATGTTGTCATGTGTTTGACGATGAGACTATAGACGTCGTGTATCGACATTTACCGTCACGAGTCGACAATATTATTTCAAAGTCATATGTTGACAGGTACCGTCACGGGATGACAATGACATAGTGGATGTTCTATGTAGACGTGTAGCGTCGTTTTGATGGTTAATACATTTATGTTATGTATTTGGTTGTACGGTTTGAGTGCCGATGGTGAGCACATGGTAGAGTCTGGGTCACTAGTTGACGAGACCTTTTTGCCGAGCAGGTTTGCTCGGTGGAGCATTGGATGTATTGTACCGGTAAATGTACCACATTATGTTATAGAGGTAAATATTTGTCGAGCAATGATACCCTTGGGTATGCTCGTTGGTTTGGCTAGGGCCAAGTGATTGGTGGTAAGAGTAGTCATTGAGGAAACTACTCGCTTGTGTTATGATGTAAGGTAGACATGGTTACACCCACCCTGAGGGTGTGGGATAAATCTTATTGGATTATGATTGCATCATAAGTGAGCAAGGACACCGGGTTGTCCATTGTGCTTGGTATTTTAGAGATATGTTGGGCGATGACCCATTACTCTAACGGTTTGTACGGTATGACATACCGAGATGGAACATATGGCTTGTTGGTGGGCTTGATATGAGCCTATGGAGACAGCGCTTTGCTAGCCAGATATCGTGGTAATGATATAGTGTGATTGTTGGAGCCATAATACTGCACGTTGGAACCGAGTTTGGTGAATCTTATGATGATACGATGAAACTTTTGGCAGGCTTTTGATTGTCCCTTTGTAGCATGATATTTGAGGCATGTAACACCTCATGAGAACGTTATGCGTCTTTTGTCTTGAGGGACTTATCTGGGACAGCTCATAATGTTGGAGTACCAACAAGAGAGTCATCAAGTCGTCGTTGACTCGATCTGGGGAATCCGTATACTTGGGATGCAATGGGTGTTATTGTATCCAGTTTTTCCGAACGGTAGTTCGAGACTAGTGGATCTCGAGTTTGATAGCACTTCCCTTGTGGGGAAGGAGGTAGTATTATACCTATTTGGGAATCTTTGAAGGATTCGGTAAGTTGGTACGTGTGGTGTTGATTTTGGGAATCACGCCGTGTTGTTGATCGTCGATTATCATCCTCCTATGGATGTGAATGACTCAGAATTGATAGTTGTGTTTGGGGCTTAGGGGTATGTTGTAGATACCCGAGCCAAGTGCATTGAGTATGCATGTGATGTCAGTGCTTAGGCAGGTATACCGGTGAGTGTACGGATGCCAGTTATTGATTTCCTTTTTGTCAAGCATAGAGTATACTATTTTTTTTTTTTGGATGGTTAAATCTCTGATGAGAGATATTGAACACCTTGAGATTGGGAATCTCCATGGCACGATAAATTATGAGAAACAATCGTGAAGTTAGTTGACTCCCTTTGAGGAGGGATTATCTTGTGTGGGTTGAGGTGTTTCCTTGTTGGTGTTTTCCTTCGAGTTATGCGATGGCCTTCCCAAGTTTGGATTGTTAAATCCTAGGATTGTCAAGGGATGGCGGGAATTCGGATTGGTTGGGTGTCGCTGTCGACACAAGGGTTGAGGATGCAATGGGTCTATTGCATGTCCTTTCAGAATTTGAACTCTGTGGAGTCTCGATGGTTTATTTATGATCAGGATGTGATCCTTGGAATATCCGGAGGTGGACATCTTGTGAGATGTCTTTTGTGTGAATCTGTGGCCGTGAGTTACCCAAATTGAGTTGCAATGATGCGGCTGCTCATTTGATGGAGGAGGTTTGAAAGTGGAGACCAGGTTTGGTATGTGTACATCATGGTATACTAGTGTTTTCCTCGTAATGATGTGTATTAGACATCGTGAGTCATAATAAAGATGTCATTGGATGATATCTACGATAGAATCGGGAGCGATTAGTTTCAGTTGACTAACTGCTTTTGGATTGTTAGCGTTGAGTTGTGCTGACGCTCTTTGACGTTATGATGGATTTGGAAGTCTATTCCACTCCAGAGTTTGACACGAGGTCAACGTTCTCACGGTTGAGGTGTCATTCAGGATGCGTTCATACTAGTTGTATTAAAGATGACTGTCCGATCTACAGTCGTAAGTATTGGTTGTTTTGCAGTCATGAGAGACTGACTTTTGGGATGAACCGCATCGAGGTACGTTTTGCCTCTTGGGTGATAAGTTGGTGTTGGTAGGTCGCTCTGTTTCAGAGTTTGATGTGAGGTAAGTATCCTCGCGTTTATTAAGACGATTCTGATATGGTCAAGGATCGAGGTTATGGCTT
The DNA here is from genome assembly GCA_907163345.1 of Haberlea rhodopensis. Lineage (NCBI taxonomy): Eukaryota > Viridiplantae > Streptophyta > Magnoliopsida > Lamiales > Gesneriaceae > Haberlea > Haberlea rhodopensis. Next base: position 1,612,998 of record CAJQUN010000100.1, read on the forward strand.
CATGTTGTTGTGTAGCCTGGGTGTTACGTGATACACCGGTGCTAATTTCGAGGACGAAATTCTTTTAGTGGGGGATATTGTGATGACCAGAGATTATAGATGTTAATCCCGGAGTGTTAATAACCCCTAAAGTTGTTTTACGTAGCGATTTGGAGTTTAATCGAAGTGTTGGGCCTTCCGGGCTCGTCTATTTGAGTAGTTGGGATCGTTGGATCCCGAGGTTGAGATCGTATTCTCATTTCGGTGAAAACCTTGGGTTTTTAGTGTGACTCGGAATCTCGGGTGCTTTGTGTGGGCACCGGTAGGGGGTTTTTGAGTTAGAGAGAGAATTTTTGGAAACAGATGATTTTTAATGAATCATGATGTATTTGTGGGGCTATTAGTATTTCGGGGTATTTTTGCTATAAATACCAGTTGAACCCGAGATTTTAATTATCGGAACCGTTTTTCCTCACCTTGCTTCTCTCTCCCCGCACCCGCGCGATTTCCCGATCCCCTTTGACCCACGCAGCTTCAAGCGCCGCGCCCGCCGCCGTTCGGCGCGTCCGACCCACCGGTAGCTTCGTCTCTTCCAGGCGCACCTCTCCATACCATCAATTCGAAGTTTGGTCGCGATTTGAGTTCGGATTTCTGCAGAAAGCGCTAGGGTTCGAAACTGGAATTTGTCCGATTTGGGGCTCGATTTTTGGTACGTTTTTGGGGCTTTTCTTCAGGTGTTTTTGGGGCGTTTTTGTGCTGCTGTTGGGTCGAATATTTCACACTTTGTGGTTCATATATTTGTTGCTTTATGGTTCGAATTCTTGCTGTTGGCTCACGGGTTAGGGTTCGATTGGGGTTTTTGGCAGGGGGTGGTAATTCTTGTTATGGGTCGTTTATTGCATGTTTTAGATGTATTATAGTGCTTAGTTTGGGTTCGATTTGTGTTGTGAAGATTCGAAAATTTGTGGGGAGTTATTGAGCAATTTTCGATAATGGTTAATTGTCGTGTGTTGACAATATTTTTGAGGGTTATGGGTGTGCTTGAGCATGGGTTGCATGTTCGTAAATAATTGGGAATTAATTTATCGTGTTAGCACATCGTTCCTCGGGGCATGGAACTCGAGCAAGGTTTGGCTCGGACTTCGGAGATTTAAGGTACGTGCGACGTACGAGCATTACTTTATATGAGAGCATTTGTGAAATGCATAATGTATCTTGATTGCATTGATGGTTGTGCGTATGGTTATATATATGTGTTGATAGAGTTATGGAATGACCCAATCTTGACATCGCCGCCACAAGCGTGTGTGATACTAGAATAGTATGACCTTATAAGATATATGGGGTACTGGGTTTATATGACTATTGTAGGGCATTTGAGATGCCTGAGAATGATCGTGGAATCATGTATTCATTATAAGACATGTGAGATGTCTAAGTATAATGGAGAATTGGTAAATTAAATGCTAGGCATTTTGAGCTATCTGTGATTGATAGCGAGGTTGAGAAATCAGTATTTGATATTGAGATATCCATATTTGCATGTATAATATATTTGGAATCACCATCTATTGATATTCGAGAACTAGGCATGCAATGAGTTAAATCAATGTGTTGATTTACTGATTTTTGAGATTTGATGAGTTTGATGATTGTGAGAACAGGGACAGTACACGGAATCCCGGATGAGGACGTTGCCATCCAGGGAGTATCATTCAAAATTCATTAGTATTTACTTTTGTTGTAAATTATGAATTTCATTATTGTGATTATGGGATTTTGTGTATTGGTATGCTCACCCCGTTGGGGGCTGTCTCTGTTGGGGCAGGTGAACAGGTACATCGATGGCTTTGGAGTTGAGCTCGAGCTGTTGATTGGATGTACTCCTAGGATCGTGGTACCAGGGCTTGAGGGAGCACGGTATCGTATAGAGTACATATATACACCCGAGGGTTATATACACATTTATGATGCTCGCATGTGAGCACGGTTATACTTGTATATGGGTTGTATATAAAGGCATGAGCCTTTCTCTCTTTCATTTTATGTTGCATGCAATTAGAGGTAGAATTGCTAAACGATATGAGAGTCATTTGTGTATTATGTGGGTGTTGAAACCCACTTTTGTCGTCATATGTGTGGTGTCTTCCCTGGCTGGGAATTTACTTGGTATTGCTGTATTCTGATGAGTATTATGTTTTCCCTGGCCGGGAATTATGTTATGTGTTGTGCTTTTATTTCGGGATAGCTCAATTTACGGGGAGACTCTGCCCAAATTTTTATAAAAGTCCACAATGTAAAAAGTGGCAAAATGGGGATGGTAATGGGCAAACTCTATGAGTCTATTTGTTAGTAGAGATGATCTTATAACGTTGAATATTAAAGGAATTTTGTAAGCATCATCTGAGTTTCCCGATTGATTTGTATAGAAGCATGTGCCACACATAGTGGTTAATACACTAATCAAGGGTTAAGGGCTAGGGGTCCTTTCACCTTCCTTAATTGGAAGAAGGGGAGACGTAGAAGGATTACACCACCTTCGAACTTCCAGAAACATATTCTGTGTTCTTATCTTTCTGCACTCGTTCTTTCATTCAAGCCATCGAGCCGTTCTTACAAATATAAAAATAGACTGTTCCGCACTTATACATTCAGTGGTCTGTTCTATAAAAGAGTTAATTAAGAAACAGATTTCTTTCACTAATCCGAAAGAAATCACAAGGGATAAAATTTTACAAGGAGTGTTCATTCACCCCCCCCTCTAAAACTCCGGACCGATCCTAACACCCACGGTCTTACCCTTTGAGTTATCCCCGAAAATGATCTTGGGTCCAGTACATTCTGTAACTTCAGACAGCAGCTCGATGTTTCCAGTCATGTGACGAGAACACCCGCTGTCCAAGTACCAGTCTGATGCAAGTTTCTTCGGTACCTGTCATCAAACATAATTATTGTTGGAACCCAATCCTATTTGGGTCCAGAATGGATTAGCCCTTTGGGAACCCACACCTGTATCAGCTTTAATGGCTTGCGTGTGTGTGGTGTGCTGTGAGCTGATCTGTTTCGATGTTGTGTGTGATAATGTGTGCGATATGGAAACCTTTGATTCTCATGGGGTAGTCTATATCTTCGTTGAACTAGTTTTGAATTATAGTAATTGTATTGTCTTCCTTGCCTTCGATCTTGCACCCTTAGATTTGGTCTGAAAGACGCAAAGCTTGTTGGTGCCTTTTCTTTGGCTTGGTTGACATATCCAATTCCTTTTCTCAAACCTTGATTCACGAAAGAGACTCCCGTTTGAATCGTAGGAGCTTCAGTCTCATATACTGTGCTGGATTTAACAAATGTCATTTGTTTGATTTTGTTCTTTACCAGCAACAGTTCAGATTCATCTTTGGTGGATTCTTTGGTGTCAAAGTCTATGCCGGTAAAATCACCAACGTTTCTTTGTACCTCTTGTAATTCTTCCAAAGATGTTCTGGATTTTGTCCATGTTTTGAATATGTGAGAAAGCTTAGCATTTTGTGTGCTAATTCTCTTATTTTCTTCATGGAGCTGATCATAGGAGATTTTCAGCTTATTCAGCTCGATCTGGAGATTGTTGCACTCACCCTGCTCAGAGCAGCTTGGTTTGTTGTGCTCATCCATTTGATCATTGACTTTAGCTTTATTTTTCTCAAATGATTCAGCTAAGATCCTATAATCATTAGCCATGTCTTGCAGTGCGGACATGAGCTCTTCACGTGTAAATTCATTTGAGTCAAAATCAAATACCTCGTCTGTCTGACTCATCTCTTCGTCTGCCATTAGACATTGAATATCTTCTTCGCTTTCGCTGGAAGAATATTCGGAGCTTTCTGAATCGGAGTCAGTCTGAGCCCACTTGCTGTTTCCTTCTTCAGCAACTAGGACCTTTTGGGACTTTCCATGATTTTTGCGGTCTTTGTAGTGCTTCTTTTTCCTGTCATCGCGATGATTCTCCTTCCGTTCTTCTTTCTTCGGTCTGGTGCAATCTGCAATGAAATGTCCGGTCTTACCACAATTGTAGCAAGCCTGATCATTAACAGCATCGTCCTTTCTTGATTTATAATGAGAGGGTTTAAAATTCCTCTTATTTTTAGACATGAATTTACCAAGTTTCTTGATAAATAATGACATAGCATCATTACTTATCTGTTCGATAGATCGATCTGATGTGGAGGCGATCTGGTCTGGAATAGCTGCCAGTGCTTTGTTTGGTTGAGAGATGAATGGCTCTGCTTCACCTCTGCTTATCAGTTCGAACTCATATGCTTTAAGATCTACGAACAGATCATGAAGTTCAACCTTGTTCAGATCTTTGGACTCCCTCATTGCAATGGTCTAAACATCCCATTCTTTTGGCAGGGCTCTCATAACTTTCAGAGCGATCTCTCTGTTTGAGTATTCCTTGCCCAGACCATTCAGTTCATTGATGATACCAGTGACTCTTTCATCAAACTCATTTAGAGTTTCTCCACTCTTCATCTTTATGCTCTCAAATCTTTGAAGAGCAACAGTCAGCTTGTTTTCTTTGGTCTGGTCGTTGCCTTCACATAGCTGTGATATCTTCTCCCAAATTTCTTTGGCAGTAGAGCACATTTTGATTTTGCTGAACATGTTCTTGTCCAATGTCTTGAACAAGATGTCTTTGGCAACGTTGTCGAGATTTGCTTTCTTTCTTTCCTCACTCGTCCAGAGGGATCTGTCCTTCTCTACCATTTGTGGTTCTCCACCAGTAATGGCGACTGTTGTATTGACTTTCAGAATCTTCATTGGTCCATCAGTGATGACGAACCACATATCGTCATCCTGAGCTGCCAGATGAGCTTGCATTCTGATTCTCCAGTCATCATAGTCTTCTTTTGAGAACATAGGAATTTTGTTGAATGATGCCATCAGCTCAAGTGTCTTTGTGCTGATTAAGATGACCTGCTCTGATACCACTTGTTAGGATCGGTCCGGAGTGTTTAGAGGGGGGGGGGGGTGAATGAACACTCCTTGTAAAATTTAATCCCTTTTGATTTCTTTCGGATTAGTGAAAGAAATCTGTTTCTTAATCAACTCTTTTATACAACAGACCACTGAATATATAAGTGCGGAACGGTCTGTTTTTATATTTGTAAGAACGGCTGGCTTGAATGAAAGAACGAGTGCAGAAAGATAAGACACAGGATATGTTTCTGGAAGTTCGAAGGTGGTGTAATCCTTCTACGTCTCCCCTTCTTCCAATTAAGGAAGGTTTCTACTAGAAGACTTTGATTTATACAATCCTGTTGTACAAACCGATTCAGCTGGATTTACCTCACTACCAGACTGAAACTCCTAGTCACTCGATCTGTTCAGACACTCTCTGTCTGACAGTTACAATTTGTTTCTCACTTCTATTTTTCAATACAGAATACACAAGATGCGCACAGTGATCCTAAATGATCAAATATTACAATGTAATCGTGCTTAAGAATAATTTCAGCGCGAGAGATTCTGAGCTTGAACGCTTGTGCTGTTTTTTTGATTGATCAGTGAGAGTCTTGTTTTTATCTGTATTGTTGTTGCATCCTTTTATAGTTGCATGTACCAACGACATTATTTCCCTTAATGTGCAACTCTTGACTCTGCTTAATCTCTGAGTAAGCTACAGTCTTCTTCTTCTTCAGGATACTTGCCGTTCTGGTTCATGCTTTCGGCGACTGTCAGGTAAGCTCTTCTTTGTCTTCTTACCTTTTATGGTAATCTTCAGTCTTTGGTCCTTTGTAGTATTAATTGCGACATTAAATGCTACAATAAATAGCCGTTAATGATTCGGACTGAAGAGCCACTCTTTATGCATCCTTGACTGCTCTGATCTGATATCGATCTAGTCAGTCTGATATCTATCGATCCGGTCTGATATGTGATATGCCTTATCAGCTTGTTCTGTTTTGAGCTATCGATCTGGTCAGTCTGATTTCTCTCGATCCGGTCTGATATGCTTTGTCATTTTATCAGCTTGATCTGTTTTGGGCGATCGATCTGGTCAGTCTGATTTCTCTCGATCCGGTCTGATATGTTTTGTCATCTTTAAAATCTCATCGATAAAGTTCGGAACTAACAAATGTGAATTCAGATTCATATCTTGTTGTCACTTGTCATTGGATTGATGATAATTGGTGTATGCAAAAACGGATTTTGTCTTTAGATGAGTTAGATTGTGCACATACTGGTTATGTAATTTACTAAATATGTACTCAACACTTGTAGACATTATGGAGTTCAGGATAAGGTATTTTCAATCACATTAGACAATGCTGCGAATAACAATGCTGCGATGCGTAATTTAAAGACCTATCTGAAACCAATGCTTGATGGTGTTTTTTTCATGTTAGATGTGCATGTCATGTGATTAATTTGGCTGTTAAAGTTGGTTATGAGGACAATCACTCAGCATGTATTGAGAAAATGAAATACTGCGCTAAATGGTTACGCACGAGCCGTGTTAAGCGCGATTGGAAACAATTATGTTTATCTAATGGTTTAAAGCATCTTCTTTTTCCATCACCAATAGAAACTAGGTGGAATTCGTTGTACAATATGTTGAATGTTACGTTACCTTACAAAGATATTTTAACTCCATTTTATAATTAATATCAAATGCCTGATAGCGGTGAAAGATTTATTTGACTAATAAGGATTGGGAATTTGTTGAAAATTGTGTATCATTGTTAGGTACTTTCAAAGAAGCGACAGAACGCTACTCCGGTGTTACTTATCCAACTTCCGTTTTTTTCTTCCTTTAGTATTTAATATGTTTGATAAGTTTATAGAATTTAGAGATAACTATGACTTGCATGCTTTTGTTAGTGCAATGGAAACTAAATTTATAAAATATTGGGAACAAATCCCACACGTGCACTGCATCGCAACATTGCTAGATCCTAGTCAATGTTTATCTTCATTTGAGATATTTTTTGAATATTATGCTAAATTTTTTAGGAAGGTTGTTGACGATCAAAAGATGTCTACAATGCAATCTCTCCAAAATATGTTTCAATTGTATTATAATCAACAGACAAGTGAATCATCGCAACAAAGGCCTGCTGAAGAACAACCCCAAGCTCAAACTAAAGGTGGGGGCATCAATTTGCTTAGGATGCTGGGCATGAAAAAACTTAAGGGAAAAGGACATTCTACTAGCACGTCGACTGAGTTGCAAATTTATCTGAATTATTAATTTGTAACGGAAGACAACTTCGACGTGTTACAATGGTGGAAGTCAAATGCAGCACAATTCCCTATCTTAGCCAAAATGACTAGAGACGTGTATGCGGTACAAGCTTCAAGCGTCGCTTCTGAATCTGCATTCTCAACATGTGGCCGAATTATTGGAGAATATAGAAGTAGTCTATCTGTGATATCCCTGAAATGATTAATTTCAACTTGGTGCATTAATTGTGTTTATATGATTAATTATGATGGTAATTAATTATGTGTTGGAATTATTATGTGGAAATGCTTAGTCACATGTTAGAGTGACCCGGGATAGCATTTCAGGGTGCATGTTGGGTATGTTGGGAATTATGGTTGGAAGCATGATTTATTTGCCTTGGTTAGCAATTAATTGGAAATCATGTGTTTAATTGATATTTGGTGCATTTTGGATTAATGCTTTTAAAAATATCATGTTGGGGTGTTTTATACACCATGGTAATTTATGGAATGCAATTGGTTTAATTAAACCACTTATACCCCAATCCCACCCTTCCAACCATCACTCTTACTTTCCCCAAAAACCACCACCAAACCCTTTCTTTTCCCATTTTCGAGTTGGTGCTTAGGGTTGAAGAGAAAACCTTCAAAAAACTTGCTTTGTGGGATTTGGTGTGAGTTTTGGAGTCCCCTAGAGGTATGGATACCTCCCCATTGCTTTTATTGTGTTTAGATTGAGTTTGAAATGATTTTTGAAAGGTTTTGAAATGGGTTTGTGTTGGGTTATTGTGGTTTTGTTTGGGGGTTGGATTTATGGTTGTTTTAAGGTGTGTTTTGGAGGTTTATGTTGTTATTTGAGTTGTTGGTTTGATGGTTAAATGTTGGAATGGGTTGGAATGGTTTTGAGGTGCAAAAATGGAGGTTTTTCGGGTAACAGGGGTTGGCGATCGATCGCCCATTCTAGGCGATCGATCGCGCCCAGGCAGTGGGCTTTTCAAGCATTTGGCGATCGATCGCCACTCTTGGGCGATCGATCGGCGGGACTGGCGATCGATCGCGCCAAGGGTGGCGATCGATCGCCGAAGGATGAAAAATGTTGGTTCTCGGACAGTGTGGTTTGGCGATCGATCGCCGTGATGGGCGATCGATCGCGAAGGCCAAAATATGGTGTTTTTGGATTTTTTTGTAGGATTTTTGGTATTGGACTATTATTGGGTTCTAATATTGATTTGTGTGAATATGTAGAACCATCCCAGGTGGCAACTCAGCCAAGGAATTGAAGTCCTACCACATTCTACATTTTGGAAAGGTACGTAGTGGACGTACGGGCACCCAACGGTACATGTATCTTATATACTTATTGTTTATGCATTGTGGATGCAAGTATATATGTGGTATTGCATTGTGGATGCAAATACATGTTATGCATGATGTTTATAGATGCATATGATTATTGGTGCATATCCCATGAGTCGTGGTCATCCCTTGATGATTTTAATGCTTGCCGCTATTTGTTTGGTTCCGCTAAATGTGAAGCGAGGGGTGGGAGCGCTGCATGTCACATTTGAGAGTGGTTATCATATAGGGCGAGGAAAGGGTATTTGCCGCTCAATGAGAGGCGAGGGGTGGGAGTCCCGCATGTCCATTGAAGCGAGGTTATCCTATGCCGCCTATATGTAAATAAGCGAAGGGCATTAAAATACATTGTGATGGACAGACTAGGGATTGGTGATCAGTATTTGGTAGTGATGAGCTGGTATATGTCATGACATGTTTAGACCATTAAAAATAATCTATTGATTATACTCATGAGTTATGGTACAGGGACAACCAAACGGGAAGCGTTTGAAATGCATGGGGAAAACAGGAAGTGTTTTATTATGATTATGCATTTACGCTTTATCTTCATATTGTGTTGAATATGAATGATTATTATTGCTCATGTTTGGGGGTTGTCCTTGTAGGTACACGTTTGGCATGATAGAAGGGCTAGACGGGTTGAGATGGTGAGCTTGTTGAGGATGCTTTTGGGACTTGAAGGACAGGATCATTTTGGATAGTATCTACTCTAGGAGTAGTATAAAACTATAATTGAACACATTCATTGATTGGAATGTAATTAATCCTTTTTGGTAGTCCTTATTTTTGGCATGTAATGCTTAAGCTCATAGACTCAACACGTTCTTTTACACTCTGATCTTTTATATTAGCTCTATTATGCCTTGATTCCGCACTTAAGGATTAGGGTCCTTACATTAGTGGTATCAGAGCAGTGGTTAGAGAACCCGGGAACGAGTGAAGGGTAGCCTTAGCATGATTGGCTGGGTGCTTACATTTGAAGCATGTTTATGCATGTGGTGCATATTAATGTATATCCTGTTATACTAACGTGCTTATTCTCATTCCTGTTATCTAACGGCATAACATATATATTGCTTTGGAGTTGTTGTTAACATTTGTGTTACAGCATGGCTGCTAATGAGGAGGTTGGAGATGTTGGTAGTGTGAACGCAAGCGTTGGACAAGTGAACCCTCTACCTCCACCGGCCGTAGGCATGGAACCCGTAGCTCAGTTATTACTACCGGGTGAGATCAGTTTGACGCAATTTCTGTCTTACCATCCGCCCCGGTTTGAGGGGGGCAGAGTCCGGAGAGGAGGCTGAAGAGTGGTTGGAAAGACTTGAACAGATCTTTGTATCGGCTCCTTGTGCTGTTACAGCTTGGCTGAGGCTGGCGGAGTTTCAGTTAGCAAAGAAACCTCTAATGTGGTGGAGGAGCACGGTGATGGAGCTAAGAGCACTAGGTACTGTGATTGATTGGACACTCTTCAGGACTAGGTTTCTGAACCGGTACTTCTCCGCAGCGGCGAGACAGACGAAGGAGGATGAATTTACAAGTTTGAAACAGGGGAACATGACGGTGTCAGACTATGCCACGCGGTACTCTTCATTGCTGAGGTATGTTCCCCACATTGCCACTAATGGGCACGCAAAGATGAGGAATTTTATGAAGGGGTTGCGACCGGAGCTCTATGACCGGGTTATCACCAATAACCCAACTTCTTTTGATGATGCTCTCACAAGAGCGGAGCTTGCCGAGCTTGGGGTGGGAGCTTATTCTAGTGCTATGCCACCACCAGTACCGCAACAGAGGCAGACTAATGACAGCTTGAGGCCCCCAGGAGAGCCATTTAAACCCCGTGGTGCCTCTTCATCTTCGCGATTTGGTGGAAAGAAATTCTTTGGACAGAAGCAGGAGGGCAAGAAGGGCAATTGGTCCGCCAACCGAGGGTCTTCACAAGGGAATAGGCCGGGAGAGCCTAGGTGCGACAACTGTGGAGGGCCACATTCTTCGGCCAAATTCCTGCCTGTTATATCTGTGGCAAGATGGGCCACATCGCTCGGTATTGCCCCACCCGGGGAGGACAGTCAAGTTCCAGGGCAACCGGCCGAGATTTGATGAGAGAGCAGTGCATCAGAGGCAGCAGTTTGGGCCTCGACCATCCGGAGGTCAGTCAGTGGGACCGCCCCAGGGACAGGTGTATGCACTGACCAGGGAGCAGGCCCAGGCAGCCCCAGAGGAGGTGATCACCGGTACGTGTCATTTATTTACGTACCCTGCTTTTATTTTGATCGATACAGGTGCCTCCCACTCTTTTGTGCCTGTTGGTTTTGTGGAAAGACACCATATGCGCACGTCTTCTTTACCCACGCCTCTTTTGGTCTCGACACCCACTGGAAGAAATGTCGTTGCTGATCAGTTTATGGCAGACTGCCTCATTTATTTTGAGGGCAACGAGTTGAAGGCAGACTTGATCGTATTGGGCATGTCAGACTTCGACTGCATCTTGGGTATTGATGTTCTGAACAAATATCAGGCAGTGGTAGATTGCCGGCAGAGGACAGTGAAGTTCAGACCTGAGTTGGGCAGTCAGTGGACCTTCTATGGCAACGGTTCTCGTGCGAAGATTCCGTTGATTTTAGCGATCAAGATGACTCAGTTGTTGGAACGTGGACACACGGGCTATCTTTATGCCGTGGACACGTCTGGGAAGAATAAAGAACTAAGAGTTGAGGATGTGCCAGTGGTAGCAGAGTTTGTTGATGTATTCCCAGAAAAGATCCCAGGATTCCCACCGGCTAGGGAAGTTGAGTTTGGGATCGAGCTGTTGCCAGGGACATCCGCTATCTCTTGTGCACCTTATAGGATGGCACCGGCAGAATTGAGAGAGTTGAAAGAACAGTTGCAGGATCTCCTTGACAAGGGATATATACGCCCGAGCGTGTCGCCATGGGGCGCACCGGTTCTCTTTGTGAAGAAGAAGGACGGTTCGATGCGGTTGTGCATCGATTACCGGCAACTGAATAAGGCTACAGTGAAGAACAAGTATCCTCTCCCAAGGATAGATGACTTGTTTGATCAGTTGCAAGGTACCAGGGTGTATAGCAAGATTGATTTGAGATCCGGGTATCATCAGATTCGGGTCAGAGAGGAAGATGTGCAGAAGACAGCATTCCGGACCCGATATGGACATTATGAGTTCCTAGTGATGCCGTTCGGCGTGACGAATGCTCCAGCAGTCTTTATGAGTCTGATGAACAGAGTGTTTCAGCCGTATCTTGATCAGTTCGTCATCGTGTTCATAGACGACATTCTCATCTACTCCCGGAGTGAGGAAGAGCATGTGAAACACTTGAGGACAGTGCTTCAGATTCTCAGAGAGCATCAGTTGTATGCTAAGCTTAGTAAGTGTGAATTTTGACTGAGCAGTGTAGTGTTTCTGGGGCATGTCATATCGAGCAGTGGGATATCTGTAGATCCCAAGAAGATTGAGGCTGTGATGGAGTGGGCTGCCCCCACTTCTGTGCCGGAGATACGGAGTTTTCTGGGTTTGGCCGGTTATTATCGACGCTTTGTCGAGGGCTTTTCGAAGATTGCCAAGCCGTTGACACAGTTGACCCAGAAGGGTGTACCATTCTTTTGGTCAGAAGCTTGTGAGGAGAGCTTCCAGGAGTTGAAGCACCGGTTGACGACGGCGCCAGTGTTAGTGATCCCTACGGAGAACTCCAGATTTGTTCTGTATACTGACGCATCACTTCAGGGCCTTGGGTGTGTTCTGATGCAAGATAAGCATGTGGTAGCTTATGCATCGAGGCAGTTGAAGCCGCATGAGACCAGATATCCAGTTCATGACTTGGAATTGGCGGCTATCATCTTCGCCCTGAAGATTTGGAGGCATTACTTGTATGGTACTTCGTTTACCATTTACACGGATCACAAGAGCCTCAAGTTTTTATTCACTCAGGCAGAGCTGAACATGAGGCAGAGGAGATGGATGGACCTACTCAAGGACTATGACTGTGAGATAGAGTACCATCCGGGGAAAGCCAATTTGACAGCAGACGCTTTGAGCCGGAAAGTGAGGAGTTCTGCTGCGGATGTCATCCATTTGTCTGCTATGATGACCTCCTATTGCCATCTGGGCTATGATTTTGACATAGATGCATCACCAGTGTATGTATCGACCTTATTAGCTGAGCCAGATATCTATGAGAACATTAGGAGAGCTCAGAGGTCAGACGATGAGGTTCAGAGGTGGTTATCTTTAGTACATCTTGGCCAGCCAACGAAATTCAGAGTGGCCGATGACGGATCTTTGAGAATGGGTGACCGTTGGGTGGTTCCGAATACGCCGGAGTTGCGTAGAGGGATCTTGGAGCGAGCTCATAGTAGCAGACTGAGCTTCCACCCAGGCGGGAAGAAGATGTATAAAGATCTACGTGGTCAGTTTTGGTGGAAGAGGATGAAATCTGATGTCGTCGCTTTTGTGAAGAGGTGTTTGATCTGCCAGCAGGTTAAGGCAGAGAGACAGAGACCTGGCGGTGAATTAAGGAGCTTGGAGATACCGAAGTGGAAGTGGGAACACATTTCTATGGACTTCGTGACTCATTTGCCGAGGAGTGCTTCAGGCTTCGATGCTATTTGGGTGATCGTGGATCGATTGACCAAGGTAGCTCATTTTATCCCCTATAGCATGACTTTCACCTTTTTTAGGATGGCGCAGTTGTATATTAGAGATGTGGTGAGATTGCATGGGATCCCCGTTTCCATAGTGTCAGATCGAGATCCGCGATTCACATCTCATTTCTGGGGAGGTGTTCAGTCAGCCTTGGGAACTGAAGTCAGATTGAGCACTGCTTATCATCCTCAGACGGATGGCCAGACCGAGCGCACTATTCAGACGCTCGAGGACATGCTGAGAGCTTGTGTTTTGGAGTTCGATGCCTCTTGGCAGGATTCAGTGCCTTTGGTAGAGTTTTCTTATAACAATAGCTACCAGGCGAGTATTCAGATGGCTCCGTTTGAAGCTCTTTATGGCAGACGGTGTAGATCACCCTTGTGTTGGGATGATTTGGACCGCAGATCGGTCGGAGGGCCGGAGTTGATTCGAGAGATGGAAGAGAAGATAAAGACGATAAGGCAGAAAATGAAAGCGGTCCAGGACAGACAGGCAGCTTATGCAAATAAACGGCGGAGACCGTTGGAATTTCAGTTGGGAGATAAGGTCTTTTTGAAGATCTCGCCTTTCAGAGGCGTTGTGCGATTTGGGATGCGCGGGAAACTGTCTCCGAGGTATGTTGGACCGTACGAGATTTTGCAGCGCATTGGCACCTTAGCTTACCGACTGGCTTTGCCGCCTTCTTTATCTGGTATACATGATGTGTTTCATGTATCGATGCTGCGGAAGTATGAGCCGGATCCGTCGCATGTTTTACAGCCATCCGAAGTTCAGTTAGAATCAGATGTATCTTATGTGGAACGGCCTGTCAGAATTCTGGATCGAGCAGACCGCAGACTTCGGAACAAAGTGATACCTATGATCAAGGTTCAGTGGGATCGCAGGGGTGTCGAGGAGGCTACGTGGGAGACGGAGCGGCATATGGTGCAGCACTACCCGGAACTATTCTCTGGTATGTGTTATGTTTAGTTTCCTTTTGGGGTAAGTGCATGTGATTTCGAGGACGAAATCTTATAAGTAGGGGAGTATTGTGATATCCCTGAAATGATTAATTTCAACTTGGTGTATTAATTGTGTTTATATGATTAATTATGATGGTAATTAATTATGTGTTGGAATTATTATGTGGAAATGCTTAGTCACATGTTAGAGTGACCCGGGATAGCATTTCAGGGTGCATGTTGGGTATGTTGGGAATTATGGTTGGAAGCATGATTTATTTGCCTTGGTTAGCAATTAATTGGAAATCATGTGTTTAATTGATATTTGGTGCATTTTGGATTAATGCTTTTAAAAATATCACGTTGGGGTGTTTTATACACCATGGTAATTTATGGAATGCAATTGGTTTAATTAAACCACTTATACCCCAATCCCACCCTTCCAACCATCACTCTTACTTTCCCCAAAAACCACCACCAAACCCTTTCTTTTCCCATTTTCGAGTTGGTGCTTAGGGTTGAAGAGAAAACCTTCAAAAAACTTGCTTTGTGGGATTTGGTGTGAGTTTTGGAGTCCCCTAGAGGTATGGATACCTCCTCATTGCTTTTATTGTGTTTAGATTGAGTTTGAAATGATTTTTGAAAGGTTTTGAAATGGGTTTGTGTTGGGTTATTGTGGTTTTGTTTGGGGGTTGGATTTATGGTTGTTTTAAGGTGTATTTTGGAGGTTTATGTTGTTATTTGAGTTGTTGATTTGATGGTTAAATGTTGGAATGGGTTGGAATGGTTTTGAGGTGCAAAAATGGAGGTTTTTCGGGGTAACAGGGGTTGGCGATCGATCGCCCATTCCAGGCGATCGATCGCGCCCAGGCAGTGGGCTTTCAAGCATTTGGCGATCGATCGCCACTCTTGGGCGATCGATCGGTGGGACTGGCGATCGATCGCGCCAAGGGTGGCGATCGATCGCCGAAGGATGAAAAATGTTGGTTCTCGGACAGTGTGGTTTGGCGATCGATCGCCGTGATGGGCGATCGATCGCAAAGGCCAAAATATGGTGTTTTTGGATTTTTTTGTAGGATTTTTGGTATTGGACTATTATTGGGTTCTAATATTGATTTGTGTGAATATGTAGAACCATCCCAGGTGGCAACTCAGCCAAGGAATTGAAGTCCTACCACATTCTACATTTTGGAAAGGTACGTAGTGGACGTACGGGCACCCAACGGTACATGTATCTTATATACTTATTGTTTATGCATTGTGGATGCAAGTATATATGTGGTATTGCATTGTGGATGCAAATACATGTTATGCATGATGTTTATAGATGCATATGATTATTGGTGCATATCCCATGAGTCGTGGTCATCCCTTGATGATTTTAATGCTTGCCGCTATTTGTTTGGTTCCGCTAAATGTGAAGCGAGGGGTGGGAGCGCCGCATGTCACATTTGAGCGTGGTTATCATATAGGGCGAGGAAAGGGTATTTGCCGCTCAATGAGAGGCGAGGGGTGGGAGTCCCGCATGTCCATTGAAGCGAGGTTATCCTATGCCGCCTATATGTAAATAAGCGAGGGGCATTAATATACATTGTGATGGAAAGACTAGGGATTGGTGATCAGTATTTGGTAGTGATGAGCTGGTATATGTCATGACATGTTTAGACCATTAAAAATAATCTATTGATTATACTCATGAGTTATGGTACAGGGACAACCAAACGGGAAGCGTTTGAAATGCATGGGGAAAACAGGAAGTGTTTTATTATGATTATGCATTTACGCTTTATCTTCATATTGTGTTGAATATGAATGATTATTATTGCTCATGTTTGGGGGTTGTCCTTGTAGGTACACGTTTGGCATGATAGAAGGGCTAGACGGGTTGAGATGGTGAGCTTGTTGAGGATGCTTTTGGGACTTGAAGGACAGGATCATTTTGGATAGTATCTACTCTAGGAGTAGTATAAAACTATAATTGAACACATTCATTGATTGGAATGTAATTAATCCTTTTTGGTAGTCCTTATTTTTGGCATGTAATGCTTAAGCTCATAGACTCAACACGTTCTTTTACACTATGATCTTTTATATTAGTTCTATTATGCCTTGATTCCGCACTTAAGGATTAGGGTCCTTACACTATCTGCTGATTCGTTATGCATGCTAACGTTACTTAAAGATTGGTTTGAAGCAAAATGTAAGAATAGAAGAGATGTGGCGGTTGGCGAATTCGTAAATCATTATGACGAGCAAGAAGAAGAGAACGCAAAAACAATACTTATCAATTATGAAGAGTGCTAAATAGTAATATTTTTTTATTAGATTTTCAATTGCCATCTCCTTACAAATATTTGTATGCATCTAAATTATGAAATGAAGAAGAAATAAATTGAATTTGTGATGAATATTGGGGAAACATTTACAACATTAAAAAAAAGTACAAATTTTTTTTGAAAAAACAAAACTTGAAAATTTTTAAAAAAAATTCGAAAAAAAAATTAATCCGGTCCGAACCGGGTCCGATCCGTTAAACACCCCTATTGATCGATAACCAAATTAACTAAAATTTAAAAAATAAAAATAAGAAAAACCAAACCAGGGAAAAGCTTGGGTGTAACTAATAATTCATGGAAATCAAGAGAGAGAATTTTGATTCCAACGCCAGGTCCCATTTTAAAAATAAAAAAAACTTACACATTATGTTTCCCACATTGGTTATCACATTCTCATTTTGAAAATTGACTCATATTCGAGTTTGTAAAACCACCTTGTTCAATCACTATTTTGAAAACCGATCGAACCGGCATGCTCAACTTGTTTAACCTGTGACCGGTGCTTGGTCCAGTCCGATTAACTCTCTAAAACTACATTGCTAAAAAAACGATGGGAAACTGATTGAACCGGTTAAAAACAGGATCAACCGATAAACCGGCCTGTTCCTTCATTTTCTTTCTTTTTAAATTTTTTTTATTAAATTATAAATCAAATTTTTAGACAAAAAATATATTATATATAATTTATTATTATTAAAATAATTACAGAATAATATTTTATGTATTTCTTAATAAAAAATAAATATAATTCCATAAAGAAGTCTTTAATATATAAATATGTTTAGTTTCTCATAATTTGAATCATTCAAAAAATTTGAATATTTTCTTATGATTTTGGGACATTGTTATTTTTGGGCATTGTTTGTTATTTTTGAGATGCTTTATTGATTTTTGTTGTTATTTTTGGGCATTGTTTGTTATTTTTGAGATGCTTTATTGATTTTTGAAATTAGACATATTATGTTTATATAATGATATTTTTTTTATTGTGAACAACTTAAAACTATAACAAGTACATGGGTTTTTTAACTTTTTAATCGAAATTCGAAATTTATTTAACAAAATAATCGTTTTTTTTATTATTAAAGTAACCTAAGTCGCCATGTCAGATGGCGACTTCATTTGAAGTCGCCATCTGACATGGCGACTTCTACAAAAATTATTTAAAATATATTATTTTTCCGATGTCGCCATGTCAGATGGCGATTTTAGGTGAAGTCGCCATCTGACATGGCGACTTCCATAAAAATTCTTTAAAAAAAATATTTTTTTCTGATGTCGCCATCTGACATGGCGACATCTTTTAAAAAATTATTTTTTAAAAGATGTCGCCATGTCAGATGGCGACATTATATTAAAAAATTATTTTTTTCGCCGGTGTCGGTATATAACGACATAAATTTTTTTGTTTTTAAATATTGTCGCCATCTGAGATGGCGACAAAAAAAAATATTTTTTTATTTAATGTCGCCCATCTCAGATGGCGACAATAATCAATTACTTTGTCTATAAAACTGAACAAAATGTTACTCATTTTGAAATATAAAAAATCTCTTCGGCTTTCGAACAAATTCTCTTCAGAATTCGTGAAAATTCAAATTCTCTTCAGAATTCGTGAATATTTTCTCTGCAGGTATGTTGCTATACAAATAATTAAATTTAATAATATTATATATACTGTACTAATTTATAAAATTTGTGTTTATTTTTAAGGTATGTCAATTAAAGTTTTGTTGTATTGGGGAGGCGATATATTACAAGATTCAGAATCTGTTAGATATGATCGTGGTCTGTCGAAAGGCATGACAATATCTCGCACTATTAATTATTTGCAGTTAGTGAACGACGTATATGATATTACTGGCATCGATCGTAACCAGTTCATTCTGAAAATATATTGTAAATATATATTTAGTGATTTTTCTGGGATAAAACAAACAATTTTTCCCGTTGACAGTGATTACAATTTAGCATGGGTATTGGATTCTGAACAAAATTATAGTTGTTTGGAGATGTATATACAAACAGAACGGAGAGATTATGATTTTATTACAGAAATGCCAACAAGTGGTAGTGGTCCATTTGTAATAGATACAGAAAGACCAACTACCTCTAGGATTCAAGATGATGCTCCTATAGTTGCTGACAATATTGTTCTCGAGCCACTAGCAGACAGTTTTGTGGATTTTGGAAATGATTTTCAGACTGAACCGGAGGGAATTCCATCTGAGGATGAGTCTGACGATGAGGTTGATATTGAAGAAGTGCCAGATAATGTACCAGACACAACCACAACAAATACTCATGTCCTTTATCCAACAATTCCATTCTTCTCAATGACACATCCCGAAGTATTTGGAGACTCATTAGACATTCCAACAGGTAGATGGGGGAGTTATTACGACTACTCCAAAGGGGATATCCATCTAGATATGGTTTTCAAAAATAAAGCTCATTTGCAGGCAGCTGTAAAGGATTACTCTGTACGTGTTGCGAAACGGGAGTACCGCGTTGTCAAGAGTACAAAAACATTGTGGAAAGTGGTGTGCAAACACAGTACAGAAGATATGCCTTGTAGATGGTACCTGCGGGCCTCGTTGAAGAAAAAAGTTGGTTTATTCAAAATAAACAAGTATGGAGGTTCTCACACTTGCCTTTTGAGTGAGCTGTCGGTCGATCATGCAAATTTGGACAAAAACATGATTGCTAGCTTGTTAGTGGGAATTGTTCGGCGTGATCCAGCTTACGAAATAAAGTATGTAATTCAAACAGTGAAAGATAAATATGGATTTGAGATCTCCTATGCAAAAGGATGGTTTAGTTTACGACGTGTTGTTGAGAATGTGTACGGAACATGGGAGAGCTCCGTGAGGAAATTGCCTTACTATATGGGAGCTTTGCAAAAATGGAATCCCGGCACAGTCGTTGAGTGGGTTCACCTTGAAAATGCCAGACCAATAGAAAATACTTTGAATTACGTGTTCTGGGCCTTTCATCCATGTGTACAAGGATTTCAACATTGCCGCCGGGTAATAAGTGTGGATGGAACACATATGTATACGAAATATCAACATAAGATGTTGATTGTCGTGGCAATGGATGCGAATAATCAAATCTTACCTTTGGCATTTGCAATTGTTGACGAAGAAAACTTTGTGTCATGGAGATGGTTTTTGGAGATGATTAGCAAGCATATTGTGAGAAGATCTGAGGGTGGTGTATGTTTGATTTCTGACCGTCATCCAGGCCTCATTGATGCAGCCGATTGTATTCCTGACTTCAAATCACCCCTTGGAGTACATCGATTTTGTTTGAGACATGTTTGTTCAAACTTTAATAGTCGCTTCAAATCCGTTCATTTGAAAGACTTGTGTTGGAGAGCGGGATCAGAAAATCAGGTCAGAAAATTTGATCGCACAATGGAAGAGATTAAACTTATAGAACCAAGGGCTTTTGATTACTTGAGTCGTATTGATAAGTGTCAATGGTCGCTTGCTCATGACGGAGGCTGGCGTTGTGGTATCATGACCACAAATATGTCAGAATGCATAAATGGAGTTATGAAAGGTGCTCGTCGACTTCCAATCACCGCCATTGTGCAATTAACTTTTGATCGTTGTGTGCTATATTTTTTCGAACGGCTTAAGAAGACAGAGCGAATGATTCAAAATAATCAAGAATGACCAGATTATGTGTTCGAAAGATATGGTCGTGCTGACTATCATTCCATCCATCATGATGTCCAGATGTTCGATCGTAGACGTCTAACCGCTTCTGTTATCACAAGAGTACAAGCAGGACGTGGGGGTAATACGCATGTTGTGTATTTAAAATCCGGGGAATGCTCTTGTGGAAAATGGAAAGAGTTCGGAATACCTTGCTCGCATGTGATCCAAGTGTGTCGAAAGTATGGCTTAAACGCTAAAACTTTTGTGAAGCCATATTACAATATGAATGAATATTGGAGCACATATCAAGGAGAATTTGAACCAATGTGGGGGGAGGAGCATTGAGACACCCCATGTTTTGAGTTGTACCACAACTCCACTCTGCGAAAAAATAGAAGAGTAGGTCGAGATCGAACAACGCGCATTCAGAATGAGATGGACTGGCCAGAAGCCCGTGCAAGACGACAAAGTGCTTCAACTTCTCTAAATCAATAAATTTTTGAACGTGTAATTGATTGTATGTTTATTGTGTAAATAATTTTACGTTATTGTGACATTATTGTATGTTTACGTTACATTATTGTGACATTATTGTACGTTTAATTATGAAATTATTGTATGCCGATTGTATGCTCAAAGAACAAACATTTTCTCAAATTTAATCTATAAGAATCGGTTACTATTTACAACATAATGATGACTTCACCGACGACGACGAGGAGCTAGATTTCCTCCAGTACCACAAGGAGGAGGATTTGTCTGTCTTCTAACTCTTCGTTGTTGAACGACTTCTTCGCCCCTTTCCCTTGCCACAGGTGTGTTGGCAGGCTGCTGAATTGGCGTCAATTGAGGGAATAGAACTGGCGAGACATCGAAAGGTGAAGTCCTAGCTGCATATGTCGCAAACCCAAGACTGACATCTGTACCCATGCTGCTGAACTGGGGTTGAGTGGACATGGGGGGATATGACGTGAAGGGAGATAAATCATATGATTGTACAGGAACAAGAATATAATAGTCTGTACACATATCTGGCTCTGTCCACATAGATGGACCTGCAATATCTGTCTGCATATGTGCAGATGGACCTGCAATATCTGTCTGCATATGTGTAGATGGAGTGCCTGCATGGAACTGACGTGTATCAACAGGCTGGACTTCATTGTATGGCGGGAAGTTGCTGTCTCGTCGTTCACGAGCCACTCGTACCACATTGTCGAACATAGTCCTGTGTTGCCTCATCGACTCTGTCGCAATAGGCACTCCATCAGCCAGATGTCGGTCATAGCTTGTAGTTAACTGTTCCATCTGCTCAATCTGCAAAGTACAAAAGTCCATATAAAATTTATACATCGAAACACAAATATAAAAATAAAATTTCACGTAATTAACGTACCACATGATGTCATGCCGGGCCATCACCATGTTGATATCCTGTCTGTACAAAGTATTCTTGACGCCCAATGTATCTAAGTGTGACTTGTTCATACCACTCACTGTATCCGCCAACAACGTAGTAACCACCGTCAGTAAATCGTGGTCTGTCTACACGTAGATCATTTGCCATCTCCCAGCAAAGTATGTGTGCTCTATGCCTAGTGCTCCAGTTTTTGTTGACATTTCCCCTTCGACCAACATTATGCAATGCCTCATCCCCCGATGGTGGATCTTCTGGGATATCTTGTAGCATCCCAAATTGTCGCAGTACTCGATCAGACCGTTGCATTTCAACTATGTCGAAGAAAATCAACGGTCCCTTATATGTCCCCAACTCAGTGATTCCTTCAGTGTACTCATCAGGGTACGGCTGCCAATTAAACTGCAAAACAACATTGCTTTTACATACTATGAAAAAAGTGTATTTTTGTACAAACTAATTTAACAGCATGTTTACTTGAGTTACTGGCTGGTCATCGAGGATGTCCCTTATGATGCGTATGGAATGACTCCCAGTTTCTGTAAAGATTAAATGACACGACCACCTGTATATATTCAAACAAATGATTAAATGCATTAACACATAAAATCAATTATAAAACAATGCATATTCGTATTACCTTACACCATATGGAGCAGAATGTAACACATTGTTTGGGCCGACAATTATTGGTCCAATATCAGATCTATCGCTACCCAATTGCGGCGTCAAACTTGGGATTCGTGACCATGCCCAAATCTCATTTATTGTAGTGACATCAATAACACAAGTTAGATTGACCAGAAACATATTTTAATTATTAAAAAAACAAACATATTATTTACCTGTAAGAGTTGCAATGCACTACCTATAACTTTTTTCCCTTTCTCCGATGACGTGCACAACTCACGATATAAGTATGCCAACACAGCACTGCCCCAACTATATGTACTGGCAGAGTCGATATCCTCCAACTTCTGTAAATATAATAACCTAACAAAATTGCCTGAGGAATCAGGGCACATAATCCCCCCTAACATCAATAACGCACAAACCCTTGTAAACTTAGCAACATCATCTGGCGTACTATGTACCCCCAAGGGATTTTGCACCAAATGATTTTTCAAAACAACTAACCTCAACATCGCACCTTTAAAATCCTTTATATCTGGTATGAATCCTAAATATATATGGCAATATTCTTGCCATTCAGGTAGACTCCTATCATAATCTATTCTAGACACTACGATGCCATCTACTGGCAACGCCCATATTACTGCAATGTCTTGCAGTGTGATGGACGCTTCTCCTGATCTAAGATGAAACGTGTGTGTTTCACGGCGCCATCTCTCAACTAAAGCCGTGATCAGGTGCATGTCAAGTTCAATCTTACCACACCTATAGATACCATAAAATCCAATAACGTGCAACAAATTAACAACACGTATATCTAATGGACACATATCCCAAAAATAGCTATCTGGGTTTCTCACATGAAGTATACTATCCATATCACCTGCCCATACATCCTCAGATCGATGTGAAGACTGCAACGACAAAAGAGGTGTGTCAACCGGGCCTGGTTGTCTCATTTGATCCATCCTGAAATATAATACAAAAATTAACAACATTAATCTCAACATTACAAAAACTACCCGTCCGTCGCCCACCGCCGCCGCCCACCACCTGCCGCCGCCGCCGCCCCCGACGCCGCCGCCGGCCACCGCCGCCCTCCGAAGTCAACTTAAATTTTAATCTTTCACATCACAAAAATATACTCCAACAAGTAATATACTCCCACTAAATATATCAAAATCATAATTTATCTACAATACACAAATAACAAAAATAAAAAAGCTTACCTTAAATATTTTGGAAAGAAATGACTTGATTTTTGCAAGATGTTCGATTTTCGTAGCTTGTTCACGGAAGAAAGAAAATGAGAATGAGAGCTGCGGACGGAAGAAAGAAAATGAGAGCGGCGGACGAAAGACGAAATAAAACGAGATTCAGAATGAGATTGCGAGTGCGGCGGCTAGGGTTTTTTAATATTACACTGTTGTGGCGACATCAACTGAGATGACGACATCAATAAATTACATTGGTGTCGCCATCTCAGATGGCGACATCAATAAATTAAATTGATGTCGCCAACTCAGATGGCGACACCAAAAAAAATAATATTTTTTATTAAAGTCGCCATGTCAGATGGCGACTTCAAATGAAGTCGCCATCTGACATGGCGACTTAGTACTTTAATAATAATAATAAAAAAACGATTATTTTGTTAAATAAATTTTGAATTTCGATTAAAAAGTTAAAAAACCCCAAGTACATGGTATATATATTTTATAAAAAATTAAAAATAAATATTACATAATACTGATCGATGATTGGTTCAATCGATCTAACCGATAGAATATGTAATTAATAAGGCCACTGATTTCATATTTGGTTCAGTTTTAAAAACACAGCGTTCCATTTTTATTTTCTAAAAAAGAAAGTTCAGAACAAATTCAAAATTTAAAACTTCAAAATCCATTCCATACTCAAACCTCACCATTCATGCTATGTATAAATAGACACTTCTGGTCTCTTCTATTTCACCTCATCTGATTCCTTCATTTCCTCCTTTAGCTTTCACACCTAGGAGAGCTAAGAAAAATTGAGAAAATCATCATCAAAACAAACATTAGACTCATCGTTGTTTGGATTTCATAGATCTCAAGTTTTCTTGCTCTCTTCACAAGTTTCCTCTCCAAATCGAGGTTTATATTATGTTTTTCGATTACTAGTTAATTGAATTCCTGTTTGTTCTTTTTTTTTTTACATCAATATTGGATTTTGATTATTTTGAAGCGGACTATTAGATCTGGATTTGAGCTGTGTAGATAGAACTATTCGACGATTTCTTTTTGGAATTTGTAATTTGAAGCATTAGATTTGTAATGTACTTGTTTGATTTCAATCCAATCTGTTGTTCATAGTGCAATATTCTTATTGATCTATGTATTTTTGCTTTAGATCTGATTTTCTTTTATATATTTATTCGAGTTTTATTTGAATATCAGGTTACTTTGTGTTAAACATATATTGAATCTGCTTGGTTTGTGGTTAATTCGATTGTATTTTCGTCTTTTACATTCCAGAGTTGTTATTGTCATTTACTTCTTTTTTTTTGTAATTGTATTACCACTTAATTTTTAGATATCTATCCTGTGAGTCTGGAAGCATGTGCTGTTGTGTTGGTGGGACACCCATGTGGTACTTTAGTTTCTAAATGTTGTTTGTTGGCCTGCTTTATTGATTGAATTGTTTGTTTGTTATAGTTGTAAAAAATGGCTGACGGCGAGGACATTCAGCCCCTTGTCTGCGATAATGGAACCGGAATGGTGAAGGTTCGTGTATAATCTGAAATTCCATGGAAGCCCTTTTATTCTGAATCCGTTCTATCGTTAGTTTAGATTATTGCTGATTGTTGTTTTAAATTCAGGCTGGATTTGCTGGTGATGATGCTCCTAGGGCTGTTTTCCCAAGTATTGTGGGTCGACCTCGACACACTGGTGTCATGGTGGGTATGGGGCAAAAGGATGCCTATGTGGGTGATGAAGCTCAGTCCAAAAGAGGTATCTTGACCTTGAAATATCCCATTGAGCATGGAATTGTCAGCAACTGGGATGACATGGAGAAGATATGGCATCATACGTTCTATAACGAACTTCGTGTTGCTCCAGAGGAACACCCCGTGCTTTTAACTGAAGCGCCACTCAACCCTAAGGCCAATAGAGAAAAGATGACTCAAATCATGTTTGAGACCTTTAATGCTCCTGCAATGTATGTTGCTATCCAGGCCGTGCTGTCTCTTTATGCCAGTGGTCGTACAACCGGTGGGTATAAGGGTGTTGGAATTTGAATTTTGTCTGCATGTATAGTGTGCAAATCGTTTTACTTCATTATACGAGTTTGTTTTGTTGAGCAGGTATTGTGCTGGATTCTGGTGATGGTGTAAGCCACACTGTGCCAATCTATGAGGGATATGCTCTACCACATGCCATCCTTCGTCTGGATCTTGCTGGTCGTGACCTCACGGATTACCTCATGAAGATCCTCACTGAAAGAGGCTACATGTTCACCACCTCTGCAGAACGGGAAATTGTCCGTGACATGAAGGAGAAGCTTGCTTACATTGCTCTCGACTACGAACAAGAGTACGAGACTGCCAGGAGTAGCTCATCTGTTGAGAAGAACTATGAGTTGCCCGACGGACAGGTTATCACAATTGGAGCTGAGAGATTCCGCTGCCCGGAGGTCCTCTTCCAGCCTTCTTTGATTGGAATGGAATCTGCTGGAATTCATGAAACAACCTATAACTCCATCATGAAGTGTGATGTCGATATCAGGAAGGATCTTTATGGTAACATCGTCCTCAGTGGTGGCTCCACTATGTTCCCTGGTATTGCTGACCGTATGAGCAAGGAAATAACCGCCTTGGCCCCTAGCAGTATGAAGATCAAGGTTGTTGCACCACCAGAGAGAAAGTACAGTGTTTGGATTGGAGGATCCATTCTTGCATCTCTAAGCACTTTCCAGCAGGTTTACTCATCTTCTCATACTTTAATATCCTTCAAAATAAACATTTTACTTATCTGTTAAAACATGCAAAATTTATAAACTGTTATTGATGCATATGTTTGCGCTGAAGCAGATGTGGATTTCCAAGAGCGAATACGATGAGTCTGGTCCGTCTATTGTCCACAGAAAATGCTTCTAAGCTTTATGAAGCATCCATCATGGTGCACTTCAGTTTAATCAGATCTTTAGTCGGGTCTTCGAGTTCTTTATCAAGGGAATCATCCGGTTCTCGCCGTGAAGTTCTGAGGTTCGGTTGTGAAAGAATGGATGCTTATTGTGATATGTCAACATATCTCAGCACTCAAGGTTCTAGTTATTGTTAATTTATCGATGATGAAAATGTAATGACTTTGTGTCTCGGATTTATTTATTGTCCCTAAGATGTCTCTCTTATGTAGGTCATTCGTAGTGGAGCAAGTGATATTAATGTTGTTTGTTTTTGTTTTCATGCATTTCGTATTTTGGCTGCTTTCTTCAGAGAACGTATGTTAATATATGTTGTATGAGAATTTGTTTTATCTTATTTTCAGCTTGAAGAACTTATATTTATATTTGAGAATCTTCCTCTACTACTTGCGATAGAAATTGAGTGCTTAAAAATTGTTGGTCTTGGGTTTGTGCATTTATCTGAATTTGTGGACAGAAGTTTCCTAGTTTTTGTGAGGTCAGTTGTTCATTTTATTCTTTTTTTTTTTTTTGCTTGTAATATCCTGTGAGGTTTAAAATTCATTTCTCGTTCTTTTTTTGCCTATTGCCTTCGTAACCACACATTTAACTTCATCTCAAATTTTCTTTTACTTTTGATATCATATTATTTCATATTGGGGTTCCTCTTTTTCTTTTTTTAACATTATACGTTTATATATTATGGTTATACTTTCGGTGATTTCCTAATAAAAGATTATAGATACCGGAGCTTGATCTATTTGTGTGATGAGGTTCACTAAATTTACATATAATTTTATATAATAAGGTAACATTTGGTTTCAAGGATGGGATAAGTAATGTAAAGATTAAAAATTATGAAATGATTGTAAAAATAATATGTGATAAGTTATATGGTGTTTGGTTTGAGGATAAAATGGTTGATAAAGTTTATTATTTGGTATAATGTCTAAAATGCCCTCGTTATTATAATAATAATTTTATATTATATGTATATATATATAATAATAATAATATATATATATAATAGTAAAATATATATATATTATAATAATAATCATATAATAATAATAATATATAATATATATAATAAAAATTATTTTTGTTATAAAAGAATAATAATAATAATAATAATATATGTATATATATGTATAATAAAATGTAATATGTAATAAAAGTTGTATGAAATAAATTGTACTTTTTGGCGGGAATTTTAAATTTTATAGTAGTAAAAAAAGGTGGGAATGAGATATATGTAATTTTGTTGGAAAGTGGATTAGAATGAGATGAAGATGGTGTGATTAGTTTTTTTAAAAAATTGAACCAAAGATTAATTTTTCCATCCCATAAACCAAACACACCCTAATAGTAATAATAAGAAAATTGCGTGGCGGCACACAAGTGTATATTTGAGATTAGTTGAGTCATAATTTTTCATTACTGATCGTCCACTTATCGTATCGTATTTATAGTACGCAGTGTGTCATATAATAATTATGATATAAAAAAACAAGTAGTTTAATAAGTTCAATTCAGTTTTCGGTCATGGATTCCTCTAACGTGGATGTCCCGGCTTAATTGTACGGTTCAAAAAGATGTGAAGATGCATTCTTTGAATAGCATAGAACCAAGGCCATTTGCTCTCTTTGGATTACATTAAAAAAAATTTTTATTGTTAAAAAAGTACTACGCCGGTTAGACCCGAACAATTTCGGGTCATAAATGACCCTTAACCGGCCCGAACCTGGATCGTGGTCAACAGATCAATTAATCGGGTCAACGATTCGAAGGATCGGACACGGAATCGGCTCGTCTATAGACGGGCAGGTTAAGGATAATATTTTCTAACCCGTGAACCGTCGGTTTATTTTAATGTTTTTTACATTTTTAAATTTAATAATATTTTAATTTTTTTAAAGAACAAGTGGTCAAACTGTAACCGGCGGTTCATGAACCGTAACCAGAACCGTCAAGGAAGTTTAAGGTTAAGAGTCGAGGTTTTTTGAACCGTCAACCGGTGGTCCTGGATCGTCTAACCGGCGGTTCTCAACCGTGGTCAGGTCTAACGCCGTTATATGCCACAGTAAAGGATGAGGGTAGCGTAAGCCTGTGACAGCCAGCTGTAAACATTAGTCACATCTCATATCATTAACCATAATATTAATTTCTTTGGGGCGTTCTTTACTCAGCAACACGCTGCACCGATTCCCAGGTGTAGTGGTAATTGGGCAAGGGTTTCTAGGTCGGCGCATAGCCCATAAGATATGCGCCACATCGACACATGTGTGTGGTGTCAAATGAGCAAGGGTTCCCTCACTTCGAGCGAGTGGAAATAAAGAAGTTAGCTCGAAACTAGACTATATGATTAAGCCTATTTGAATGTAGGTTCCCTTACCGGTAGATTGGTAGAGTTAGTAAAGACTATGAGTAGGAGAAATATGATATTTTGTGTGTGCAGGAAACCAAATGGGTAGATGAGAAAACACATAACTATAGCTCATTGGGCGGTTCCAAACCGGGCTAACCGGTCCGGTTTTGGGCCGGGTCCGGATTGACCCGGCCCGTTAAGCAACCCTATAGTTACTCAACATCGACTTTTAGTTCTAGATGCTAGATTAAGAAAATGGCTGTTGATAAGTGTCATTTTTACACTTATTTAGATGCGATTTTCTAATGGTTTTCGTGTTGATTCTTGAATTATTTTACGATTTTTGGTATATATTTCTTTATTTCAGGAATCAATGTTGAAATGCATAAAAGTAGAGGAAATGAGCCAAAAATGATGAAAAAGGACCAAACCGAGCGAACGCGTCAAAGCCGGGAAATGAAGAAAAAATCAAAAGAAAATAAAAAAATAATAAAAGGGGCCGATCGATCGAGCCATCAATCTCGATCGATCGGTGGTGGCAGAATTTTGGCGATCGATCGAGCAGTCAGTCTCGATCGATCGGCCGGAGGAGTTTTCTGAAAAATAAATTCCTTATAGAGTTTTGGTCCAACAAGGAAGTCCATGATTCATATCCTTCTATATATTTGGATGAAAATCACAACCAAAATCATACTTTTTACCCTAGGAATAACCTCCACTCCTCCATACTCCATATCACCATCATCCACCATCACCTCTTCATCCTAGGAATTGGAACAAGCCAACAAGAGAATCGAGGAGCACGATCGAGAAAGAAGCAAGGAAGGATCGAGAATCAACGAAGAAGTCGACTTGGGAGTTTGCTTTTACTTTTCGATTATTTTTTTGAATTATTATTGGATTTGTTGTGTTTTTTATGATTGAGAAATATTAATAACATAGTTTTTCCTATTGATTTTGAGATTGAATTCATACATCTTCTATGAGCATGTGTTATTGTTTTTAATGCTTTTGAAGGATTGATCCCCTTTGAATGATATTTTATTATAATGAGATCGAGAAATAAAATTATAATACGATATAATAATTCATGCCGTGTGTTAAAGATTGAGACCGAGAGATAAAACCGCATACGAGTTGTTTAATCTAAAGTTATTGGTTTTCATAAAACGCATTCAATATTAAATTGTTAATTAAGTGAACAAGAGTTACTTGTTGCAATTTAATGTTAGACTTAATATAGCTCGAGAGAGTATATTGAATAAATTCGCAAAACCCGTCACCTTAGAGATGTATGGAGAAAAGAATTGTAAGAGTTGGGTTATGTGAATCATAGTCTTGATAATTCTTTCTTGTGGACTTTTCTCGTGATCATCGATTATTTTGGTTGGATTATAGTAGTTTAATTTAGTTTAAGTATTAATTAATTATCATAGATTAAATATAATTAAAAGAAATCTTATTTGGTACTTGCTTGTTAGTCCATGTGGGTTCGACAATCCGTATTTTTCCTATCTACACTAAAACTTGACACCGTGCACTTGCGGTCTAAAATCGCTAGATTGGAATTAATTGTTTAAAATAAAAGTGATCAAGTTTTTGGCGCCGTTGCCGGGGACTAACTTTAGTAATATCTTACTAGGTTCTTTGACTGTAATTTAACCATTTTTGTTTATTTATTTCGAAAATATATATATATATATATATTTATTTTATTTTTGTTTTGTTTGTCTTGTAAGGTACTTGGAGATGCTACATCAACAAGCCTTCACAAGCTTTGCCCAACAACGTTTCGAGCCGTTCTACGCTGTTTGGGAGAAATTCAATGAATTGGCCAACACATTCCGGTATCACAATTTTTCGAACTATACTCTCATGCAATATTTCTTCAAAGGGCTGGATGCACAGACACGAGAATGGGTATTGAGCGGAGCACTGGTGACTGGGAGTCCCCTGGTTGATAGAGATGAGGTCAGTGTGGTGCACCTGTTCAATGATATGGCGGACTTCGATCATCACTGGCATTGTGATCTTTCACAACAAGGTTGGAGTCACCAATACCCACCGGAGCCTCACTACCCTATTGATACGCCACAACCATTTGAACATCACGAAGAGAGGAGAGATAGTTCTGCAAATGTCACGACTCAGTTAGAGGATACCTTAGTAAGATTCATGGCATCAACTGAGAACACTTTGGAGTGCCAAACCAACTCTATGCGTCACCTGGAGCAGCAAATGGTGGTCCTCATGGAAACAATTTCAACTAGCTGCCAAGAGGAAGAGATGAGGGCTACAAATGAAGAAGCGACGAATCGAGTTTGGTTATATGATGATGAACACTCAACCAACCAAGTTTGGTGGAGTGATCCTACTCATGTGGAAAAGTCAAGGGAACTTGAGCCTCTTCAAGAGATTGAGCCTACTTCAGAGACCCATGTGAAGATGAGTCGAGTGTGATGTTGGAGAAGGAAGAGACTTTCGAAGATTCCGATTTGAGCCCATCGATGGAGACATTTTATATGCCATATGTGGATCCGAATTTTCCATCGATGCCAACTTCAACGCACTACATCTTCCAAGATATGAAGTCAAGTCAAGAATCATTCTCCCATACCTACCACTTTAAGACGAATGTTGTTGGAGCGGCGATCTTACACTGTTATAATCTTGCCAAGCTTTAGGGCATACTGAATGAAGACCCATTAGTGGTATCATATGATACTTACTATGGGCGGCAGCCGCTCTTTGATGGTTGCTTCTGATGGTCAAGCCGACGACTAAAAATCAGCGCTTCTTGGGAGGCAACCCAAGCCTATCCTTTTGCTATTTAGTTTTGTTATTTGATTTTCAGTTTTTAGTTTTGTTTATCTCTCGAGTCGAATAATTTACAATTTGCATTCTTCTCTTGCTAGGTACTCAGCTGGAGCAATGAACCCCTACAACAGTGGAATTTTCAAAAGACAATCTTCCTCAACCCTCATGCAAGCGTCTTGATCAGGGGAGTTTACTTTTTCCCTTTTGATTCATTTGAACATTGAGGTTTCATTTAAGTTTGGGGGAGTGGCTTGCATGTTTTACTTGTTTTAACCACATGTTGTGTGCTTAAATGAGCTTGAATCGTCCGATGATCATGAGCTAAAAAAAAAATTATGAGTTCAAACTTGAGAAAAGAATGAATTATAGTAGTGACTATTCTATGAGGGTTTTGATCTCACTATGCATATGAACTTGATTGTTGATGATTATTGGACTTGTACATGAATATCCTAATTTGAGTTAGCATGTCAAGAATGAGGAATATATTGAGCACAATGAGTCATGATCTTGTGGATTGCATGTTGAATAGTGATAATTGTTGTGAACTTTAGGATTTGTCTTGAGCATCTTAGAATACCTTAGAAACAACTTGATGATGACACTTTGAGGCGAAATTTTATAGTTATGAACTTGACTTGGAAATGATTTAGGCGATCTTCGGACCGTTTGAGCCTTTCAAGCTTACCATGTAAACAACAGTCTCTAGTATCCCATTTTGAGCCTAATTGCAAAAGAATGGAGTATGTTTAACATACTATTAGCCCCCATTCAACATTCTTTGGCAAACTCATTATACCCATCTTTATGAGCCTAAATTGAAAGAATTATCTTTACCTAAAGGGAGTATAATGATTCTCATTAGATGCACATAATTTGCTATATTTTGATGAGCTATAGTTGAAAAAAAATGATGAATGAGAAAAGAAAAAGATAGATATAAAGCCTTGAGAAAAAATTGACTAAATAAGACCCAAAGTGGCCAAGGCTATAAAAGAAAACGAAGAGAAGCTCAATTTTGTGCTACAAATATGAACATTACATGCTTATACTCTCTTCTTTGTGATATCATATCTTTTCTTCGAAGCCAACACCAAAGGCCTTACATTACAAGCTTAAAAAGTCCTTTTGATCCAAGTCTAGGGAGTAACTATCTTTAGTGGAGAAGTTGTTTGAAAATAGGCCTATGTGATGCTTGATGATAATCTTGACTTTGAGTTGATTAACATGATTTGATCTTGAATATGTGCATGAAACTTGAGATTGAAATTAGCACACACACACTCACGTTCTGATTTTGAGATGTGTTGCTTGACTTAGGAGAAAACATGTCTTGTCAACTTTTGTATATGTGCATGAGATTTCTGAGAATAATGCAAGTCATGAAATAATCGTTTTAAGTATCAAGAATGAACTCTACCTTATGATTTTAATGCTTAATCGAGGACGATTAAGTGATAAGTTTGGGGGAGTTGATAAGTGTAATTTTTACACTTATTTAGATGCGATTTTCTAATGATTTTCGTGTTGATTCTTGAATTATTTTACGGTTTTTGGTATATATTTCTTTATTTCAGGAATCAATGTTGAAATGCATTAAAGTAGAGGAAATGAGCCAAAAATGATGAAAAAGGACCAAACCGATAGAACACGTCAAAGCCGGGAAAGGAAGAAAAAATCAAAAGAAAATAAAAAAAAAAATAAAAAGGGGCCGATCGATCGAGCCATCAATCTCGATCGCTCGGTGGTGGCAGAATTTTGGCGATCGATCGAGCAGTCAGTCTCGATCGATCGGCCGGAGGAGTTTTCTGAAAATAAGTTCCTTATAGAGTTTGGGTCCAACAAGGAAGTCCATGATTCATATCCTTCTATATATTTGGACGAAAATCACAACCAAAATCATACTTTTTACCCTAGGAATAGCCTCCACTCCTCCATACTCCATATCACCATCATCCACCATCACCTCTTCATCCTAGGAATTGGAACAAACCAACAAGAGAATCGAGGAGCACGATCGAGAAAGAAGCAAGGAAGGATCGAGAATCAACGAAGAAGTCGACTTGGGAGTTTGCTTTTACTTTTTGATTATTGTTTTGAATTATTATTGGATTTGTTGTGTTTTTTATGATTGAGAAATATTAGTAACATAGTTTTTCCTATTGATTTTGAGATTGAATTCATACATCTTCTATGAGCATGTGTTATTGTTTTTAATGCTTTGAAGGATTGACCCCTTTGAATGATATTTTATTATAATTGAGATCGAGAGATAAAATTATAATACGATATAATAATTCATGCCGTGTGTTAAAGATTGAGATTGAGAGATAAAATCACATAAGAGTGATAGCATTGGGTTGTTTAATATAAAGTTAGTGATTTTCATAAAGCGCATCAATATTAAATTGTTAATTAAGTGAACGATAGTTACTTGTTGCAATTTAATGTTAGACTTAATATAGCTCGAGAGAGTATATTGAATAAATTTGGAAAACCTGTCACCTTAGAGATATATGGAGAAACGAATTGTAAGAGTTGGGTTAGGTGAATCATAGTCTTGATAATTCTTTCTTGTGGATTTTTCTCGTGATCGTCGATTATTTTGGTTGGATTATAGTAGTTTAATTTAGTTTAATTATTTATTAATTATCATATGTTAAATATGTTAAAAGAAATCTTATTTGGTATTTGCTTGTTAGTCCATGTGGGTTCGACAATCCGTATTCTTCCTATCTATATTAAAACTTGAAACCGTGCACTTGCGGTCTAAAATCGCTAGATTGGAATTAATTGTTTAAAATAAAAGCGATCAGCTGTTATAACTAAATATAAGTTAGAATCTAGACTTAAGTGGTAGCGGTTAAAAGAAGATCATGCTGGAGAAAGAAGCAAATTGGTTCGAACCCAGATGAAGTTCTGACCATCTATCTGTGATGCCCGGGAATTATTGGTGTCAATCCCGGTGTGGCAATGATCCTTTATAGTTTTTAATTGTGGCAATTATGAATTAATTGTGGTGTTGGAGCACCCGATGATGATAAATTTGGGTATTTGGGATCGTTGGATCCAAATGTTGATATTGTATTCTCATCGTAGTGAAAAACCTTGGAATTAGGTTTTTGGTGGGATATGGGGTCCGGAGTACTTTGTGCTGGGGCTGGTAATGAAAATAGAGGTTGAGAGGTAATTATTGAAAACAAATGATTTTTAACGAATCATGATGTATTTGTGGAGGACTTAGTATTTTGGAGCTTTGGTACTATATATACCAAATGGACTCGGTATTCCATCATTTGCAAAACGTCTCTCCTCTCTCTCCCCCCCCCCCCCCCCCTCTACGCCAAACCCATTTCCCCTTTCCCCTCTTTTCTCCAATGGAGGAGAAATCGCTGGTAACTTGGCTCGGGAGCCAGATTTCTCGAAGATAATCAGGTATTGATCTTCCCTTCGTCCTTATCTTCGATTTGATAGTAATGTGGTGGTTTTTGGTTGAGTATTAAGTTGGGTTTGGGAATTTGGGGATTTTTGGTTAAAATCCAAAGTTGTGTTTTTGGAGTTTTTATTGGTTTTAAATGGAGTATTGGAGGTGTTGAAGGTGTATGAGATGTTGGTTTTGAGTTTGGGTGTGAAAAACCCCATTAAAGCTCGAATTTTTCGGAAACCCGCAGGTCGCGATCGATCGCGGCTTGGTGCCGATCGATCGTGACATTGTACTGATTTTGGGAAGAAGTGAGCAGTAGCGACAATCGATCGCGAAGAATGGGCGATCGATCGCAGGGGACTCGGCGATCGATCGCGGGGGACTCTGCGATCGATCGCGAGATTTGGCGATCGATCACGGTGTGCAGTTTTTGGGCAGTGGGATATGGAGATCGATCGCGGCTTGGCGCCGATCGATCGCGGCCTTGTTTCCTTTATTTTTTTCGAATTTTGGGAAAATGTCGAGATTTTGGAATCGAGGTTTAATTAGCCGATTTTCAGGGCAATGTCTACATTCCATTGGGAATGCTATGCCTTTAAAATGGAATGGTTGGAGCCAAATTTTAATAATAAAATGGGATACTCGATTGAGTAATTGGTTAACCTTGGTACAACTTAAAATGAAATATTTTGGGTATTATGCATGCTTAACCCATAGTCTTTTAAAATGGTTAATCGTCATGGATTGACGATAGGTTTGGAGGTTGTGAACGTGCTTGGGCACGTGGTTGCATGTTTGTGATTAATTGTGAGTTATTTATGTGTTAGCACATAATTCATCGGGTCGCGGGACTCTGTCAAGGTTTGGTTCGTACTACAGAATCATAAGGTACGTATAACGTACGAGCATAGCCTTTTATATTATTGCAACTGTGAAATGTAAGGTTATTTGTATTTGCAATAAATGGATAGATATATCGGAAATTACATGGTGCCGCTTTTGAGCGAGCAATGATTGGAATAATGTCGCTGTTGAGCAAATGTCGGTTATGACGTCGCCGCTGTTGAGCGTGCGTGGGATTAAAATGCCGCTATTGTGGAGCGAGCTATGAAATAGAACTATGGAATCATTGGTTAGATATATGTGATATCTGTGCTCCTTTATTTAATGATTAAATCATACTTGATATGGAACTGGTATGACATGAATGGTTTTAGTTAATCAATTTGGTGATTAACTAGCTTTGGGAATTTGATGATTTTGGTTATTTTGAGAACAGGGACAGTACGAGAAATCCTATGTGGTAACGATACTATACAGGGAGTATCCTTTTACATTACAGTTTTATATTCTGTAAATTACATATTGTGATTATTGGAATGGTGGTATTGGTATACTCACCCCGTGTGGGGGCTGTCTCTATTGGGGCAGGTGGTACAGGTGCAGCAATGGCTTTGGAGTTGAGCTCGGGCTGTTGATTGGGTTACTTCCAGGCTCGAAGTACCAGAGCTGGTTGAACGGGTACAACGGTAGATCCGGAGTTTGAGATCGAGCTATGAATGGGATGTGCTTCCAGGAACGAAGTACCAGTAGCGGTATTTGGTAGAGTACCTTATGCATTAATACACATTCATTCATTGGGTGCTCGCACGTGAGCACGTTTATATGTGTATATGGAATGTATAAAGGGGCATGGCTTTTCTCTCTTCATTTATTGCTTTGCAAACTAAATTGAGATCATATTAGTGTATTATATATAAGATGCATACATTGTAGTTGAATGGTATGGGGGATTTGGGCATTAAGTTGTGCAAGAAATTTTATTACTGGTATGTTATGTTGTGTGTAAGGACCCTAGTTCCTTAAGTGCGGATTAAGGGCATAAGTAGAGCTAACGTGTATAATCAGAGTATAAAAATTCGTGTTGATGCCTTGAGCTTTAAGGATTACATGCCAAAATAATTACTTCCAAATGGATTAGTTACATTCCTAGCAAAAAGAATGTTAATCCTATAGATTTACACTACTCCTAGAGTAGATACTATACAAAAGAATCTCAGCTTCTATATCAAAAGCACTCCTCGCTAGCTCACTGCATCAACCTGTCCTTAGCCCCTTTATGCCAAAATGTACCTACAAGGACAACCCCCAAATCATGAGCATATAATCATAACTCATAACTCGTGAGTATAATCAATGGATTATTTAATGGTTTCACAAATGTCATGACATATCACCATTTCATCAATCCCTAGTCTGTTATAATAGTGTATTTTAATGCACCTCGCTTGTCATGACAGCGACACCAATACCCGTCGCTTCGATATATTAGCGGCATTGAATAACCTCGCTCAAATGCGTCATGTCCTCGCTTCAACATTTGGCGGCAAATATTCTTTCCTCGCTACAATATGACAGCGGCAAGTATTCTATCATCACTTCAAGCGACAGCGGCAAAGCATTAAAATCATCACTCAAATATAACCATGACTCATGGGATGTGCACCAATTATTCAACATACACATATGCAACCATAATGCATAATTCAACATGTATTTGCATCTACAATGCACAATTCAATATATACTTGTATCTACAATGCATATTCCAATGAGTATATAAGATACATGTACCGTTGGGTGCCCGTACGTCTCTCTACGTACCTTTCCAAAATGTAGAATTTGGTAGGACTTTACTTCCTTTGTTGTGTTGCCACCTGGGAGGGTTCGACACATTCATACAAACCAATATTAGACGCCAATAATAGTCCGATACCAAAATCCCACAAAAATAATTAAAAACACATGATTTGGCTTCTCGCGATCGACCACCAATGGGCCCCGATCGATCGCGAGATGCTACTGCCTCAACGCCCAAAATTTACCATTCCGCGATCGATCGCTGAAAACATGCCGATCGATTGCGGACTTCACCGATCGATCGCGCGAACTCATGATCAATCGCGGAAAGTCTCTGCCGCAAACTCTGGTGCTCGCGACGCGCCGATTGATCGCGGATGTCTGTAATCGCGAAAACCACCATTTTTTAGCACAATCCTCATGCTACCATAAAGCATACTAAAAACTATCATATTTCAACAACTCAACATGCAAAATACTCCATTAAACTACCATGTAACTACACAAAACAACAATATCAACACAATGCTACTGAACATGCCATTTTCCACTCAAAACATACTCAAACTTAACCATAAATTTGAACCATAACACAATATGATTCCTTACCCCTTTTGCCCCACTTTCTTAGCAAGAATTAAGCAAATATTTTCCAAGCTTCTTCCTCCTTCTTGCTGCTCAAATGCTGGAAAAAAAATGAGGGAATGAATTGGGGGAGAAATGAGTGATAGAGGTTGAGTGGTGGAAGAGTGAAAATGAGGTATGGGGGGCAATGGTTGCAGATAGGTATGGGTTGTGTGGTGGTAGTTGTATAATAGAGTTTATTTATGTTCCGGTATTTAGCATGATGTATTAAAATATCCCTACTTGATATTTTATAGTATTTACTCAAATAAAATGCATCAAAACTCCAGTTAAACATGCTTTACCAAAAACAATTAACACCCACCCAAATAAACAATGCCAAAACTAAATTTCCCAACATGCATCACATGCACCCTGAAATGCGTTACCAGGTCACGCCCACCGCATGACTAAGCATTTTACCATAATTATTAATTCATCACCCAGTAAATTAATACCATAATCCTCCCATAAACATAATAAATGCTCAAATGCAAATAATCATTTCGGGGATATCACACTGTGTCAGCATGTGGTTGTTTCACCCATGATTATATGATTGTATGCACTAATGACATGGGTTAATACACTAGTAATGGGTTAAGGGCACGAGGGTCCTTACATTAGTGGTATCAGAGCAGTGGTTTGCTCTTTGGGGTTGTTGAGGGCCTAGGAACATGTTGATGAAAATGGGTAGCACATACTTATGCATGATAGTAGTTAGTGTTGTGTGACACAAATATGTTGCTTATGTGCGTTTATGATTAATGTTCATAATTGGAGTATGTTGTTGCTAACCATGGTGGTTGCAGGGTCATATGGATTATGCATTGTGGTTGCATATATATTGAGTGATGATTTTAATGCTTTGCCGCTAAATGTTGAAGCGATGGGGAATTTCGCATGTCAAATTTGAAGTGAGGTGCATTAAAATACACTCTTAACGATGTATAATGGATATGGATTATGCATTGTGGTTGCATATATGGCGTAGCGATGTGAAATCTTGCCGCCTTCATGGCATAGCGATGTGAATACTTGCTGTTGTCATACCGTAGCGATGAAAGAATTTTTGCGGCTAATATGAAGCGAAGCACACGACCACGGTCATATTATAGCGAGGGATATTATTTGCCGCTGGTATTGTCTAAGCAAGGGGTATTTCCACTGTCATGATAAAACGAGGAGTAGTGGCGCCGCTGTCATACCATCGCGATGAAGAATATTTGCCGCTTAAGCGAGGGATATTATACCGCTAATATGGCGTAGCGATGAGATTTCCGCTGTCATATGATAGCGATGAAGAGTATTTGCAAGCTTAAGCGAGGGATATTATGCCGCTGGTATGTCAAAGCGAAGTAGCGAAGAGGGATATTTGCCGCTTTAAAGCGAGGGATATCATGACGATATTCTATTGGTGATGATTCATGCCGCCGGGTATTCATATAACGATGGTTCATTCTGCTATTCTATTGGCGATGATTCATGTCGCCGGGTATTCATATAGCGATGGTTCATTCCGCTATTCTATTGGCGATGATTCATGCCGCAAGGTATTCATATAGCGATGATTCATTCCGCTATTCTATTGGCGATGGTTCATGCCGTTGAGTATTATTTGGCGATGGTTCATGCCGCCGAGTATTCATATAGCGATGGTTCATTCCGCTATTCTATTGGTGATGGTTCATGCCGCCGGGTATTATTTAGCGATGGTACATTCCGCTATTCTATTGGCGATGGTTCATGCCGCCGGGTATTATTTAGCGATGGTACATTCCGCTATTCTATTGGCAATGGTTCATGCCGCCGGGTATTCATAGCGAAGGTTCATTTCGCTATTCTATTGGCGATGGTTCATGCCGCCAGGTATTATTTAGCGATGGTACATTCCACTATTCTATTGGTGATGGTTCATGCCGCCAGGTATCTATATGGCGATGGCTTATGCCACCGGATGTATGTAGCGATGTTTCATTCCGCTGATTCTATAACGATGTTTTATGATGCTGACTCTATAGCGAGGGATCATGCCACTGATTTTATGGCGATGGGTTATGCCGCTATGTAAGTAGCACGGGATTGTGCCACCCACGAGCCATGGGTGTTGATTATGTACCGCTATTGGACGACGGAGACAGGTATGCCGCTATCTTATTAGAGATGATTTATGGTATATTGCTGTTTTGTTAGCATTATTGGGGATGCCATGTGTTGTCACGTACCGTCATGAGTTGACGATGAGATTATGGATGCCATGTATTGACATATACCGTCACGGGTTGACGAGGACATTGTGAGTGTCATGTATCGACATGTACCATCACGAGTTGATGATGTTATTTTTGGATGTCATATGTGGACATGTACCGTCATAGGATGACGATGACATAGAGAGTGATCTATGTGGGCAGATGCCGTCAATACGAT
This sequence comes from Haberlea rhodopensis, assembly GCA_907163345.1. Taxonomy (NCBI): domain Eukaryota; kingdom Viridiplantae; phylum Streptophyta; class Magnoliopsida; order Lamiales; family Gesneriaceae; genus Haberlea; species Haberlea rhodopensis. The sequence goes on from CAJQUN010000100.1 coordinate 1,653,661, forward strand.
GAAAAAATACAGTTAGGTGTATGTATTTAGTCATATGGTTTGAGTGCCAATGATGAGCACAAGGTGGTGTCTACGTCATCGGTTGACGGGACAATTATGCCGAGCAGGTTTGCTCGATGAATTATGGATGCACTGTACAGGTGAGTGTACTGCATCATGTATTAAAGGTAAATATTTTACGAGTAGTGGTACGCTTGGGTATACTCGTTGAGATGGCTTTTGGCCAAGTGATTGTTAGTAGGAGTAGTTATTGAGGAAACTACTCGCTCTTGTCGATGTGACGTGTGGTAGACACGGACACACCCACCCATAATGGTGTGGTATAAATCCTAAGGGAGTAGGATTGCCTTGTGGTTGAGTGAGGACACCGAGATGTCCGTTATGCATTGGTATTAGGGAATATTGGGTGATGACCCAATACTCTACGGTATGGTATACCAGGATGAAACGTATGATACGTTTGTAGGTTTGGTGTAAACCTAGGGAGGAGCCGGATATTGTTGCAGTGATAAAATGTGCTTGTGGTAGCCATTGTACTGCTCGTTGGAACCAAGTTTGGTAAATTGTATGATGATACGATGAGGGTTTGCGGTGGACTTTGGTGGTCACTATGTGACATGAGGTTTGAAGTAGGGAATACCTCACGGGGACGTTTATACATTGTTGTTTTTGAGGACTTGTACCGGGACGACTCAATTTTGTTGGGAATACCAACGCGAGTGTCAACAAGTCGGTGTTAGCTCTGGTTGAGCATCCTTGCATATGGAATGCAATGGGGGTCACAATTGGAATAGTGGGATATAGTTAGTGGGGTGACACTACTATATTGATTGTATCTCTTGGAGAGATTTGGAACTTACTGTCATGGAGATGGCTAGTATTGGCCGAGGGTTGATTGTGAATCGACCATGGTAAGCATTACTAGTATTGGACTAGGTAATGGCTTTATATTTTTCGAGAGACGTACGAGGAGACGTCTCCGGAGAAATGCTCTAGATTGTGGAGTACTATGTTATTAGTACGGAGCTTTGTTAGAATGAGTATAAGTTGTGTATACGGATTTCGATTTAGTAATAGTGGCATTGATGCACTATGTTGAAGCAGTTGTGTATTTCTGGGTTCCAGGATATATTTTGGTATAAATATATCCAGGTTTTCCGAACGGTGGTTCGAGGTTGGAGGGTCATGGGTTCATGACACCTTCCTTGTGAGGAATGCGGTATTCATATACCTATTGGGACTATTTGGAAGATTCGTCGAATTGGTTTGTGTGGTGTTGATGTTGGAATCACACCCTTTGGTTTTTGGTTCGTCAATCATTATTCTCCACTGGGTAAGAATAACTGATCATTGACAGTTGTATTTGGGGCTCATGGGTATGATTAGAGATACCCGAGCCGAGTGCATTGAGTATGCATGTAGTATTGGTGCTTAGGCATGTATGTGTATATGAATGCCCGCATTTTGGTACTTGTTGAGCATCGGATTAGTATGCTTGGTTTGATGAATCCCCGGTGAGAGATTGTGGCATCTTGAAATTAGTGATCTCAACGACACGATGTATTCTGATGAATGATCGTGAGGTCCGGTTGACTCCCCATGGGGAGGGATTGTCATATTTTAGGTCATGGTAACTCGTTACTGGATAATTCGATAGCCTCCCTGTAAACGAGGGATGTCCGAGATTGGATCTGTTGGGTGTCATTGTTGACACGTGAGGTATTAATGCAATTGATCTTTCTTGCTTGTCCTCTATGGAACTTGAGACCTGTTAGAGTCTCGATGGTGTGTTTGGACCGAGATGTGATTTCTTGGAATGTGGTGCAACTACTCCTTTGATAGAGATGGTTTTGGAGAGCGGAAACCAGGTTTAGTTTAAGTACACTGTGGTGTACTGGTGGCTTCTTTGATAACGATGTATGTTTAACATCGTTGGCTGAGTCATAGAGATATCATTGGGGCGATACCTATTTTGGATTCACGAATGAATCGTTTGGTTTGCAGTTAGGGTTGACCGGCTGCTTTTGGGTGGTTAGCATCGGGGCGTGCTGACGTTCTTTCGAGATGGTGATGATCTGGGAGATTTACTCCATTCCAGGTATTGGTGCAAGGTCGATGTCCTCGCGGTTGGTATGTCGTTCATGTCATGTTCATGACTCGACATTGTAGATCTGTTTGGATTGTGTGGTCTCGGCAATACGCGGAGTACTCCTGTGCAAATTTCGGGGATGAAATTTTATTAATGGGGGATAATTGTGATGCCCGGGAATTATTGGTGTCAATCCCGGTGTGGTAATGATCTGTTATGGATTTTAAGTGTGGCAATTATGAATTAATTGCGGTGTTGGAGCACCCGAGGATGATAAATTCAGGTATTTGGGATCGTTGGATCCAAAGGTTGAGATTGTATTCTCATCGTAGTGAAAAACCTTGGAATTGGGTTTTTGGTGGGATCTGAGGTCCGGAGTACTTTGTGCTGGGGCTGGTAATGGAAATAGAGGTTGAGAGGTAATTATTGAAAACAGATGATTTTTAAAGAATCATGATGTATTTGTGGAGGACTTAGTATTTTGGAGCTTTGATACTATATATACAAAATGGACTCGGTATTCCGTCATTTGCAAAAAGTCTCCCCTCTCTCTCTCTTCCCTCTCTCTACGCCAAACCCATTTCCCCTTTCCCCTCTTTTCTCCCATGGAGGAGAAATCGTTGGTAACTTGGCTCGGGAGCCGGATTTCTCGAAGATAATCAGGTATTGATCTTCCCTTCGTCCTTATCTTCAATTTGATAGTAGTGTGGTGGTTTTTGGTTGAGTATTAAGTTGGGTTTGGGAATTTGGGGATTTTTGGTTAAAATTCAAAGTTGTGTTTTTGGAGTTTTTATTGGTTTTAAATGGAGTATTGGAGGTGTTGAAGGTGTATGGGATGTTGGTTTTGAATTTGGGTGTGAAAAACATCATTAAAGCTCGAATTTTTCGGAAACCCGCAGGTCGCGATCGATTGCGGCTTGGCGCCGATCGATCGCGACATTGTACTGATTTTAGGAAGAAGGTGAGCAGTAGCGGCGATCGATCGCGAGATTTGGCGATCGATCGCGATGTGCAGTTTTCGGGCAGTGGGATATGGCGATCGATCGCGGCATGGCACCGATCGATCGCGGCCCTGTTTCCTTTATTGTTTTCGAATTTTGGGAAAATGTCGGGTTTTTGGAATCGAGGTTTAATTAGCCGATTTTCGGGGCAATGTCTACATTCCATTGGGAATGCTATGCCTTTAAAATGGAATGGTTGGAGCCAAATTTTAATAATAAAATGGGATACTCCATTGAGTAATTGGTTAACCTTTGTACAACTTAAAATGGAATATTTTGGGTATTATACATGCTTAACCCGTAGTCTTTTAAAATGGTTAATCGTCAAGGATTGACGATAGGTTTGGAGGTTGTGAACGTGCTTGGGCAAGTGGTTGCATGCTTGTGATTAATTGTGAGTTATTTATGTGTTAGCACATAATTCATCGGGTCGCGGGACTCAGTCAAGGTTTGATTCGGACTACGGAATCATAAGGTACGTATAACGTACGAGCATAGCCTTTTATATTATTGCAACTGTGAAATGCATGGTTATTTGTATTTGCAATAAATGTATAGATATATTGGAAATTACATGCTGCCGCTTTTGAGCGAGCAATGATTGGAATAATGTCGCCGTTGAGCGAATGTCGGTTATGACGCAGCCGCTGTTGAACGTGCGTGGGATTAAAATGCCGCTATTGTGGAGCGAGCTATGAAGTAGAACTATGGAATCATTGGTTAGATATATGTGATATCTGTGGTCCTTTATTTAATGATTTAATCATACTTGATTATGGAACTGGTATGACATGAATGGTTTTAGTTAATCAATGTGGTGATTAACTGGCTTTGGGAGAACAAGGACAGTACGAGAAATCCTATGTGGTAACGATACTATACAAGGAGTATCCTTTTACATTACAATTTTATATTCTGTAAATTACGTACCGTGATTATTGGAATGGTGGTATTGGTATGCTCACCCCTTGTGGGGGCTCTCTATTGGGGCAGGTGGTACTGGTGCAGCAATGGCTTTGGAGTTGAGCTCGGGCTGTTGATTGGGGTACTTCCAGGCTCGAAGTACGAGAGCTGGTTGAACGGGTACAACGGTAGAACCGGAGAATCGAGCTATGGATGGGAGGTGCTTCCAGGAACGAAGTATCAGTAATGATATTTGGTAGAGTACCTTATGCATTAAATACACATTCATTCATTGGGTGCTCGCATGTGAGCACGTTTATATGTGCATATGGAATGTATAAAGGGGCATGGCTTTTCTCTCTTCATTTATTGTTACATGCAATTAAATATGGTGTTGCAGAATGAATTTAGATCCTGTTAGTGTATTATAAGATGCATACATTGTAGTTGAATGGTATGGGGGATTTGGGCATTAAGTTGTTAAGCAAGAAATTCTATTACTGGTATGTTATGTTGTGTCAGTATGTGGTTGTTTCCCCCATGATTATATGATTGTATGCACTAATGACATTGGTTAATACACTAATAATGGGTTAAGGGCACCGGGGTCCTTACACTATCAGAGAAAAAACAACGAACGGATTGGATGCTATAGGATGATCCTGATACTATCTGGAACAAAATGGATTGTCGCGTTAAGATGACCGCTAAGGAGCTGTTTGGTGAGTCAAGAAGATGTGATCCACCAGAGAAGGACGCATCATGGTGCAATAAAGACGTAAAGAAGGCTATTAGAATCAAGAGGGGTGCTTATAGAGAGCTGAAAAGAGCAATAATAGGGCAACCTTCGAAAGATATAAGCTTGCCAAAATAGAAGCAAAGACAGCGGTTCGGGGTGCTAGAGTAAAGTCTATAAAGAAGTGTACGATTAATTAGACTTCAAGGAAGCTGAACAAGATATCTACATGATTTCTCAAGCGAGGGAAAGGTAGACAAGTGACTTATGTGCAGTGAAATGTAAAAAAAAATTGTTGTCTCATCTAAAAGCCCGAGCTTGTAGAGAGACTGTACAATTTATTATTTACTCTCTAACATTTTCCAAAACTTGTGGGCTGATTTGTTACTCTTTTTTGGGAGGCCCATCAAGTGAATATTTAATGTTGGTGAAATTGTTGTTTGCGAGTTTTGAACTCAGGACCTGGGCGTTAGCCAGATGCTCTGATACCATAAAAAATTGACGTCTCATCTTAAAGCCCGAACTTGTAGAGAGACTGTATAATTTATTATTTATTCTCTAACAAAATGCATAAAAGATGATGACCATTATGTCTTGGTTAGAGATGAAGACATCAAATAGAGATGGAAGAATTATTTAACAGCTTGTTCAATGGTGATATTAGCTAAGATTTAGGTGATCTTGACATCCACAACATGATGTCAACTGTGAGTTTACTCGTAGAATTAGAGAATCTGATGTTAAAGAAGCTTGAACAAAATGAAAGTATGAAGAACAGTTGATCCCCATGGAATCCTACTGAAGTATGGAGATGCTTAGAACCGACGAGGATAAATGACTAACAGATCGATTTAACAAACTTTTGAGGAATAATAAAATCCCAAATGTATAGAGAGAGTACTATTATCCCTTTCTATATGGTGATATTCAGAGTTGCTCCAACTAGCGTGGTATAAAACTCATGTGTTACACGACAAAGTTTTGGGATATATTAATTGATAGTCGGTTAAGGAGGGAGATTAAAATCTCGAAGAACCAATCCGGGTTCATGACATACAGATCAACGACAAAAGCTATCCATTTACTTCTCACACGATAGAGTTGCTCCAACTATCGTTGTATAAAACTCATGTGTCACAAAATGAATCTTTGGCAGAGAGTAATAGATTAAAATCTCGGAGAACCAATTCTTGTTCATGACAGGGCGGTCAACAAGCTATCCATTTACTTCGTCAACTTATAGAGTGCTATCGTGCGAGAAGTAAATATATGCATTTGGTCTTTATAGATTTGGAGAAGGCTTATGTTAAAGTGCCAAGAGAAATATTGTGGTGGGCTTTCATGAAGAAAAGAGTTCACATCAAATATGTCAATATAATCAAGGATATGTACGACGAAGTAGCATCCAACGTTAGAACGTGCAGCAAAGTGACAAATGAGTTATCGGTCACTATTTGATTTCATCAAGAATCAGCGTTGAGTCCTTTCTTGTTTGCCTTAATAATTGATGAGATCACAAAAAATATACAGAATGAATTACATTTCACCATGCTCCGCTGACGATGATGTGTTAATCGACGAGACCAATGCGGGAGTCATGCTAAATTGGAGTTATGGAAAAAAGACATTGGAATCAAATGATTTAGATTAAATAGGTCTAAAACAGAAGATATGGAGTGCAAATTTAGTAATCGTACATCTTTGGATCCTGATATTGTAACACTCGACGGCCAAGGGTTATCGATGAGTGCCACGTTTCAATAATAGGTTCTGTTATCCAAAAGGATGGGGAGATTGATAGCGACGTTAACCGTAGAATACATGAGAGCTGGTTGAATGGAGAAACGCCACCGGAGTTCTATGCAATTGTAATATCCCACTGAGATTGAATGTGAATTTTTATAGAATTGTCATCATACCTGCAATGATGTATAAGACGCAATGTTGCGCACCAAGAGGAATAACATTCAAAAGATGAGTGTGACAGAGATGCGTATGCTCCGTTGGATGTGTGGTTAGACCAAAATAGATAAAATAAGGAATGAAGACAATCGAGTAGAAATAAGTGTGGCTTGTATAGAAGATAACATATAAGAAAGTCGTTTACTCTAGTTTGGTCATGTACGATGTATGCCCATTAATGCACATGTTCGTCGAGTATAGAGTATATGTGTGATGCCATGGAAGTATTGGTGTAAATCCCGGTGTGGTATTGATCCTTAATGGATTTTAATTGTGGCAATTATGAATTAATTACGGTATTGGGACTCCCGATGATTTTAAATCTTGTATTTGGGGTCGTTGGATCCAAGGGTTGAGATTGTATTCTCATCGTGGTGTTAAACCTTGGAATTTGGTTTTTGGTGGATCTGGAGTCTGGGGTACTTTGAGTTGGGGCTGGTAATGGAAATTGAGACTGAGAGGTAATTATTGAACACAGATGATTTTTAATGAGTCATGATGTATAAGTGAAGAACTTGGGATTTTGGAGTCTTGGTACTCTATATACCAGATGGACTCTGTGTTCAATCATATTTTTCCTTCTCTCTCTCTCTCTCTCTCTCTCTCTCTCTCTCTCTCTCTCTCCATTTCCCTTCCCTTTTCCCTTGGGGCAAGAATCGAGCAAGGCTCGATCTCGGAGCGAAATTTCTCGAAGATAACTTGGTAATCTTCTTCTCCTCACTTTTATCTTCGATTTGATGGTGATATTGTGGATTTTGATTAGGATTTGGGTTGGATTTGAATTTGGGAATTTTTGGTTAAAATTCAAAGTTGTGTTTTTGGTATTTTTATTGGTTTTAAATGGAGTATTTGAGGTGTTGAAGGTATAAGGGGTGTTGGCTTTGAGTTTGGGTGTGAAAAACACCTTTAAAGCTCGAGAAAATCGCAGGTCGCGATCGATTGCGGCATGGCGCCGATCGATCACGACAAGAGTCTGGAAAATGGGTGACGATGAGCAGTACTCGCGATCGATCGCGAGATGTCACCGATCGATCGCGAGGAATCAGAAATTGTTGGCGAGCGATTGGCATATGCGACGATCGATCACGGATATGCATTTTCGGGCAGTAGGTTCTCGCGATAGATCGCGGGAAATGGCGATCGATCACGGCCCTGTTTCTTTGTTTTTTTCAAATTTTAGCAAAATATTGGGATTTTGAAATCGGGGTTTAATTAGCCGATTTTCGGGGCAATGTTTACATTCCAATGGGAATGCTACACTTTAAAGTGAATGGTTGGAGTCGAATTTTATTAAGAAATTGGACTACTCAATTGTACACTTGGCTATCGCTAAACTTTTAAAATGGAATATTTTGAGTTGTATGCATGCTTCGCCCGGGGTCTTTTTAAATGGTTAATCGTCATGGATTGACGATTTAATTGTGGTTTGTGAACGTGCTTGGGCACGTGGTTGCATTCTCATTAATAATTGTGAGTTATTTTATGTGTTAGCACATGATTCATCGGGTCGTTGACTAAGGCGAGGTTTGATTTGGACTACAGAATTATAAGGTACGTATAACGTACGAGCATAGCCTTTTATATATTACAACTGTGAAATGCATGGTATATTGTAATTGCAACAAATGGATATGTATGGTGGAATATATGGTGCCGCTATGGAGCGAGCAACGGTTGAGATCTTGTCGCTATGGAGCGAACATTGGTTATGACGTCGCCACTATTGGGCGTGCGAGGTAATGAAACTATGGAATTTGCGATTAGATTTATGGAATTTCTGTAATCATTATTTAATGATTTGGTACATTGATTATGGTATTCAAAATCAGGAAACAGATTTAGTTAATCAATGAAATGATTAAATGGCTTTCGGGAATTTGATGATTTCGGTTATTTTGAGAACATAAACAGCATAGGGGATCCCGTATGAGGATGACACTATTCAGGGAGTGTCGTTTAAATTTACCGCTTTACATTCTGTAAATAATGTAATGTGATATTGTGATTATGGGATTGGTGGTATTGTATGCTCACCCCGTGTGGGGGCTCTCTATGTTGGGACAGGTGAAACGGGTACAACGGTAGTTCCGGAGTTGAGATCGAGCTATGGATTGGAGGTACTCCCGGGATCAAGGTACAAGTATGGGTATTGAGTAGGACGCTTTATACATTAGATACACATATAGTCATTCGATGCTCGCATGTGAGCACCACTATGTGTGTATATGGTTTGTATAAATGTTGCTAGAGTTCTCTTTTCATATATGGTTGCATTCAATTAATTATGGAGTAATGCATGATGAATTGAGAACATGTAGTGTATTATGAGGTGTATGTTCATGCTAGTGGGACGGTATTGGGAATTGAACATTAAGTGGATTAATATTGAAATTTTTTATAGATGGCACGTATGAGGATTCCAAATTGTTATAAAAGCATGCACGTATTATTGTGATAATACACTAATAGCGGGTTAAGTGTGCGGGGTCGTTACATTAGTGGTATCAGAGCAGTGATTAGCTCTTTGGGCTATCTAAGGGCTGAGATGTGTCGAGAGAATTGACTAGCACATAATTTACGTATGATTGTGATTTGTGTCAGAGTAATATGCCATTTATACGCTTACGTGCATGACATGAGATAATGAAAATTTGCATTGTTATTGCTAACTGTGGTGGTTACAGGTTCGTGAATAGAATACGAAGTGTACGGTAGTGAGGAATACCCGTTGATTAATATTTATGCACTGTTGGTGGTACTTATTAAGAAGTACAATGACAGAATGGGGACAATACTGTGCTATCAATACGTGATAATGCACAATGTGACAATAGGGTATGTGTATGTCATTTAGGTACCGTTTGGTTTGAAGGATGTGATAAGTAATGTAAAGATTAAAAAAGTATGAAATGATTATAAAAATAATATGTGATAAGTTATATGATGTTTGATTTGAGGATAAGATGGTTGATAAAATTTATTATTTGGTATAATTACTAAAATGTCCGTAACATAATAATAATAATAATAACTATTATTATTCTTATTATATAATTAAAATAATTATAATAAGTATTATATTATAAAATAGTACTAATAAAAATAAATAATAATAATACATAATATATATAGATTATTATTACGATATGAATAATAATTATTCTTATTATATAATTATAATAAAATAATAATAAGGATTCTCTTACAAAATCGGAAGATAAAATAAATACTAATCTAAATATCTAAGATCTATCTATCTAGATTAGGAACAGAGATTCCTCACTTCTCTTCTTCTCTCTCTTCTTCTAGAGAGTCTCTCTTCTTCTTTTTCCCCTCCTTCTTCTCTCCTCCTCCTCTCTCTTCTCTTAGATTATCCTCTCTAGACTTCTTCTTATTTTCTCTAGACTCTCATAGCTACATCATCCTCCAAAATATCTGTCGATCTCTCTAAATCCTACTCCCCACTTAAAACTAAATAATAGAATACACATATATAGAAAATCTATATCTAATCATTATTTTTATCTAAAAATAATCTATCTCATATATGTATCTATCATAACCATAATATAATATATTTATCATGGATTTTTATATATATCGATTCATCTATTATTTTATCTATAATCTAATATAGTATATATAATAAAAATATAACAGAAACAATTTTATCTCTCTCCTAATTTCTATAATCCTATTACTATCTCTTTATCCTAATCCTATATGTATCTAATAATAATATACCTATCCTAACAATACTCTCATAGATCTATAATTACTCTATATATCATCATCCTTCTTTTTATTATAAATAATATATATCCCTATATGTCTAATACTAAAGCCCCATACTATATATCTCAATATAGTAATATTATTATTTTTATTATAAAATAATATATATACATATATGTATAATAATAATAACCATAATATAATATATATATATATATTATATTTATTTTTATTATATGTCGATTCCTCTTATTTATATATATAATAATAATAATAACAATAATAATATAAATTAAATAATACAAATACAATAATAATAATAATGTTGTAGGAAATAAGTTGTACTTTTTGGAGGGAATTTCAAGTTTTGAAATAGTAAAAATGTGGGAAAAAGGGTAAATATGTCTTTTTATTATAAAGTGGGATTAGAATGTGATAAAATGGTGGGATAAATTTTTTTATCCAACAAAGTAAACATGGGATAAATAAGTAATCTAAAGATTAATAATCCCTATCACTTAATCCAAACGGAGCCTTACATGATGATGCAGGTACGTGACAATGTATTAGCATTGATTCAATTGTTCCTGTTTATTGTATAATGTATTGATGATTGATGATCTTTGTGGAGGGTGTTTTATTATTGAGTTCCAGCAATAGGGTCATCGCCGATGAGCGAGTGATGTGATAGGGTCACCGGCGATGAGTGAGTGATGTGATTGGGTCGCCACTGACGATTGTACGATGTGATTGGGTCACCGTTGGAGCGTGCGATGTGTTAATTTGATATGTGGGTCGCCGCTGGAGCGTACGATGTGTTAATATGATATGTGGGCCGTCGCTGGAGCGTGCGATGTGTTAATGTGATTTGTGGGTTGCCGCTGGAGCGTGCGATGTGTTAATATGATATGTGGGTCGCCGCTGGAGCGTGCGATGTGTTAATATGATATGTGCGTCGCCGTTGGAGCGTGCGATGTGTTAATATGATATATGGGTCGCCGTCGAAGCGTGCGATGTGATAATGTGATATGTGGATCATATAACGATCTAATATTGTGATTATTATGGGATGGATAAGTGTGGATTTTGAGAACAAGAAATGGTTTAGAGAGAGCATGCGACGTGTATATTGTTATTGGGTCGATGCTAGAGAGAGCATGCGACGTGTATATTGTTATTGGGTCGATGCTAGAGAGCATGCGACGTGTATATTGTTATTGGGTCGATGTTAGAGAGAGCATGCAATGTGTATATTGTTATTGGGTCGATGCTAGGGAGAGCATGAGATGTGATTATTTTCATGATCGACGCTAATGGGAGCGTGCAATGTATTATATGTACCTCCGCTATAGAGGGAGGGTGATGGATATGTGTTGATTTAAATTGACCTTGTTGATTATGTGGTGGGTATTATGATGCACATAATGTATAAGCATGCATTGATAATTGTCTTGTGATTATGATATATGGGAATAGAATACTTGCAGCTCATATGGTGAAGCGATGATACATGCCGCTGTCACATTGAAGCGATGAGTTCGGGAGCAAAGTGCTACATGTGATGTGAGTCACCTCTTGAGTCCGAAAGGAACGAAGTGCTACATACATGTGAGTCACCTCTTGAGTCCACGTTTATGTCGTTGTATACGTAGCGATTGTTTATGTCGTTGTACACGTAACGATGAGATATGCCGCTGTGTGCAAGCGAGGGATTGAACCGTCTTCTGGCGATGGATATTGATTTTACTGCCGTTGGGCGATGAATACAGGTATGCCGCTATCATGTTAGCGATAAGTTATATTATATTGCTGTTGTGTTAGCATTATTGTGGATGTCATGTGTTGACATGTACCATCACGAGTTGACGATGATATTGTGGATGTCATGTGTTGACATGTACCATCACGAGTTATTGATGATATTGTGGATGTCCTGTGTTGACATGTGCCGCCACGGATTGACGAGGTATTTGACAATTATACGATATGGCAGGCGAGGATTGACGTGTGCCGCCGTTGTGATGAATAATACATATTAAATGTATGTATTAAATTGTATGGATTGAGTGCCGATGGCTGGCACAAAGTGGGTGTACGTCACATGTTGACGAGACTACTATACCGAGCAGGTTTGCTCGATGGATAAATGGATGTGCCACACGTATTTGAGGTAAATGTTTTACGAGTAGTGGTACCTTTGGGTATACTCGTTGGGATGGATATGGCCAAGTGATTGGTGGTAGGAGTAGTTATTGAGGAAACTACTTGCATATGCCGATGTGACGTATGGTGGGCATGGTCACACCCACACATGAAGGTGTGGAATAAATCCTAATGGATTAGGATTGCATTGTGGTTGAGTAAGGACACCGGGATGTCAGTTGTGCATGGGTGTTAGAGAAATACTGGGTGATGACCCACTACTCTAATTGATTGTACGGTATGGTATACCGGGATGAAACGTATGATACGTCTATAGGTTTGGTATAAACCTAAGGAGACATCGATTTGCTAGCCATGTATTGTTGCAGTGTTATAGCGAGCTTGCTGTAGCCATTATACTGCTCGTTGGATCCGAGTTTGGTGAATCGTATGGTGATACGAAGAGGGTTTATGGTGGACTCTTGTAGTCACTATGTGGCATGATGATTGAGGCAGGGAATACCTCACGAGAACGTTTATATGTTAAATGTTTTGAGAGACTCGTATTGGGACAACTCAATTTTGTTGGGAGTACCAACGTGAGTGTCAACAAGTCGTTGTTAGGGTTGGTTGGTTGAGAATCCTTGCATATGGAATGCAATGTGGGACACAATTGGAATTGTGGGATATAGTTAGTGGGGTGACACTACTATATTGATTGTATCTCTTGGATAGATTTGGATCATACTATCATGGAGACAGTTGGCACTGGTCGAGGGTTGATTGTGAATCATCCACGGTAAGCATTACTGGTGTTGGACTAGGTAATGGCTTTATATTTTTGGTGAGACGTACGAGGTGACGTCTCTGGGGAGATGCTCGAGAACGTGGAGTACTATGGTATTAGTACAGAGCATTGTTGGAATGGGTATACGTCGTGTATACGGATTTCGGATTGGTAATAGTGGCAAGGATGCACTGTTTTGAACCAGTTGTGTATTTATTGGTTCAGGGATATATTTTGGTATAAATATATCCAGTTTTTCCGAACGGTGGTTCGAGGTTGGAGGGTCATTGGTTCATGACACTTTCCTTATGAGGAATGCGGTATTCATATACGTATTGGGACTCTTTGGAAGATTCGATGAATCGGTTTGTGTGGTGTAGATATTGGAATCACACCATTAGTCATTGGTTCGTCAATCAATATTCTCCGCGGGGTGAGAATAACTGAGGATTGACAGTTGTATAAGGGGCTTATGTGTATGATTGGAGATACCCGAGCCGAGTGCACTGAGTATGCATGTGGTGTTGGTGCTTAGGCATGTATACCGGTGTTTGTATACGAATGCCAGCATTTTGGTATTCATCGAGCATCGGATTAGTATGTGTGGATGGGTGAATCTCTGGTGAGAGATTGTGGCACCTTGAGATTGGTGATCTCAACGACATGATGTATTCCGAAGAATGATCATGAGGTCTGGTTGACTCCCTTGAGGAGGGATTATCATGTATTGAGGCCATGGTAATTCATTCTGGGTAATTCGATAGTATCACTGTGTTAGGATTGTTGAATCCTAAGGTAAACGAGGGATGTCCAGGATTGGATTTGTTGGGTGTCGTTGTCGACAAGGGTGGCGAGAATACAATCGATTTTCTCACATGTCCTCTACACGAACTTGAGACCTTGTGGAGTCTCGATGACGTGTTTGGACCAAGATGCGATTCTTGGAACACGCGGATGTAGGCATCTTTGGAGATGTGTTTTGTGTGGATCGGTGGCCGTGAGTTGCCTGATCCGAGTGGCGAAGTGGTGCAACTACTCCTTTGATGGAAATGGATTTGGAGAGCGAAAATCGGGTTTACTGTGTGTATACTGTAGTATACTAGTGGTTTCCTTCGTAACGATGTTTGACATCGTAGACTAAGTAATGGAGATATCGTGGGAGCGATATCTACGTTGGAATCAGGGATGATTCGAGTAGCTAGCAATTAGAGTTGACTGACTGCTTTTGGGTGGTTAGCATCGAGGTATGCTGACGTCTTTTTAAGATTGTGAGGTTTACTCCATTCCATAATTGGTGCGAGATCGGTGCCCTCACAGTTGGTGTGTCGTTCATGGTGCGCTCATGATTCGACGATGTGAATCCGTTTGGATTGTGTGGTTTTGGCAGTACGTGGGGTACGCCTGTGCAAATTTCGAGGACAAAATTTTATTAGTGGGGGATAATTGTGATGCCCGGGAATTATTGGTGTAAATCCCGGTGTGGTATTTATCCTTAATGGATTTTAATTGTGGCAATTATGAATTAATTGCGGTATTGGGACTCCCGAGGATTTTAAATCCTGTATTTGGGATCGTTGGATCCAAGGGTTGAGATTGTATTCTCATCGTGGTGTTAAACCTTGGAATTTGGTTTTTAGTGGGATCTGGAGTCTGAGGTACTTTGAGTTGGGGCTGGTAATGAAAATTGAGACTGAGAGGTAATTATTGAACACGTATGATTTTTAATGAGTCATGATGTATTAGTGAAGGACTTGAGATTTTAGAGTCTTGATACTATATATACCAGATGGACTCGGTGTTCAATCATCTCTCTCTCTCTCTCTCTCTCTCTCTCTCTCTCTCTCTCTCTCTCTCTCTCTCTCACACACACACACACACACACACAATTTCCCTACCCTTTTTCCCTTGGAGCAAGAATCGAGCAAGGCTCGATCTCGGAGCGAAATTTCTCGAAGATAACTTGGTAATCTTCTTCTCCTCACTTTTATCTTCGATTGATAGTGGCATTGTGGATTTTGGTTAGGATTTTGGTTGGATTTGAATTTGGGAATTTTTTATTAAAATTCAAAGTTGTGTTTTTGGTGTTTTTATTGGTTTTAAATGGAGTATTTGAGGTGTTGAAGGTATAAGGGGTGTTGGCTTTGAGTTTGGGTGTGAAAAATATCATTAAAGCTCAAGTTTTTCGGAAAATCATAGGTCGCGATCGATCGCGACATGGTGCCGATCGATCGCGACAAGAGTCTGGAAAATGGTGCCGATCGATCGCGACATAGTCTAGAAAATGGGTGACGATGAGCAGTACTCGCGATCGATCGCGAGATGTCACCGATCGATAGCGAGGAATCAGAAATTGTTGGCGATCGATCGGCATATGCGACGATCGATCGCGGATATGCATTTTTCGGGCAGTAGGTTCTCGTGATCGATCGCGGGAAGTGGCGATCGATCGCGACCTGTTACTTTGTTTTTTTCCAATTTTGGCAAAATATTGGGATTTTGGAATCGGGGTTTAATTAGCCGATTTTCGGGGCAATGTTACATTCCAATGGGAATGCTACACTTTAAAATGGAATGGTTGGAGTCGAATTTTTTATTAAGAAATTAGACTACTCAATTGTACACTTGGCTATCGCTAAACTTTTAAAATGGAATATTTTGAGTAGTATGCATGCTTCGACGGGGTCTTTTTTAAATGGTTAATCGTCATGGATTGACGATTTAATTGGGGTCTGTGAACGTGCTTGGGCACGTGGTTGCATGCTCATTAATAATTGTGAGTTATTTTATGTGTTAGCACATGATTCATCGGGTCACAGGACTAAGGCGAGGTTTGATTCGGACTACAGAACTATAAGGTACGTATAAAATGATTATTTTTAAAAATAATATATTATTAATATAGGTTATAATAAATGATTTCTATAAATATTTTTTCAAAACATTCCATTTAACATGTTTGAACTTCGAATTAATTAACAGGGAGTCATATTGTTTTAACTCTGCATTAGACATGACCACGGTTCGTGAACCGCCGCTTGACGGTTCAGAACAACCGGTTCGAGGGTTCATAAGAGCTCGACCCTTAACCTTCCTTCGTAGACGGTTCCGGTTACGGTTCGTGAACCGTCGGTTACGGTTCCGGTTACGGTTACGATTAACCACCGGTTACGGTTACGGTTCGACCCTTATATTTTTAAATTAAAAAAATTAAAATTTTATTTAAAATAATTTAAAAATTACTATAAAAAACAAAGGAAATGTAAGGAGAGGGGAGGGCTTGAACTTTTTAAGTTGCCTACGTACCCTCTTAGGGTGTAGAGGAATCAAAGCCCACGTAGTTCTCTTACCTTTTAACCCTTCTTACCTTTGGAAGTGGCGTAGCTCAATCACTTCCGTTACCTGTCCCCGTAGTAGTAGTTCCTTCGGTATCAAATTCATCTTGGTCCGAGCTTGATTCCATTCCTTGTTTGCGTTTTGCCGCCCTCGCCCAATCGTCCATTAGTGATTGTGCCTCTAAAGAATCTGGACTCATTTTTGATCGTCTTACATCCAAAATATTTCCCCCTGCGCTAAAAGCTTGTTCCACAGCAACAGTTGACACGGGACAAGCTAAGATTTCCTTTGCTATGATTGATAAAATCGGGAAAATTTGTGTCTTTTGTGACCACCACCACAATATATCAAATTGTTGCTCGCTATCTGCTTCACTGAAATCAAAAGAAGTCGTAAAATAATTATCAAGTTCCTGACTGGAACTTGATGATCCTCTGGGTGCGTTCTTTTAACAGAAGTTGTGCTTTGGTGAGTTTAATACCACTAGAATGACTTTGAGCACTAACTTGTAGTTGTGATTCATTTTCTTGTACACCATATTTTAAACTATATTCTCTATAACTCTCATGCAAATAATTTCTAACACGATTTACTACCATAGAAGAATCAATTGGGGAAATATCATCCGGGGGGGATAATGCCTCGTAATACATCACTAACATTTCATGCAAAACATCCAATTTAAGTCGATGATCTAAAGCAAAAGCAACTAGAAACAGTTCAGGAATATTATAAAATATTTTTCTCATTTAACCTTCATTGCTACCACAGAAGAGGTTAACAGATAATTAGAGAAATTTTCATTTAAGGTAAGTGCCACATTACAACAGTTCATCAAAACTAAATGAGATGTAGGATAATAAACTCCAGATAATTGTTCAGTTGCATCATAAAATACCTTCAACATTTCACAGATACTTTTACATACATTCCATTGGTGCGAAAAACATAAATATTAGAGTTTCCACCATGTTGTGCAAAAAATGAACACAATAACTCTCTATATTCATATGAGTCATTTAGCAATTTATATGTTGAGTTCCAACGTGTGTGTATATCTCGTGGAAATTTTCTAGGTCGCATGCCATTAACCTTACAAAACTTACCCCATTGTTTCATCAAACTCGGATGGGACCACAAATAAGATAATGCCATTTTAATTGGTTGAATCTGATTATCTAACGATCTTAATCCATCTTGCACACATAAGTTCAAAATATGGCAAATACATCGAATATGGAAAAATAAACCACCAATAGCAGGTTGACAAACACGTTTAAGATCTTCAATACTCAATGTGTTCGAACTAGCATTATCAAATGACACAGAAAAAACTTTGGAAGTTAAACCATATTCTTCTAAAATTACACAAATCAGTTGAGAAATATTTTGTGCGTGTGTGATTCATTGAACACTCGATATGCAAGCAACCTTTTTTGAATTGACCATGAATTATCTATCCAATGACAAGTAATATCCATGTACGAATTAGTTTGCCAATGATCACTCCAAATATCAGAGCATATAGAAACTTTATTCGTCAAATTACTAAATAATGTAACTAATTCTTTCTTTTGTTGACGAACTAATTTTTTAAGTGTTCGTGTGACTGTGGTCCTAGGAACACGTTTAGCAGCAGGTTGTAGAGATTCATGACACAGATCTTCAAAACCAAATCTAGATGCAATACTAAAAGAAAGATATTCTACAGAGATAAATTTTGCCACCGATTCTCTTAGTTGTGCATCAGTGTATTTGTAGGGTCTTCCTACCTTGACAGTGATTAATAACATAAAAATGGACTAAACATGTATTAATGACATTTTAGAGTTCCGGTTGTTATGTGAGCTAACAAGATTACAGGCCAAAAATCAAACTTCCAAAAACTTATTAATTACATTCCCATAATGAATGCTAACATTTAGATTTATACTACTCCTAGAGTAGATACTAATCAAAAGCTGAATCCTTTACATCTTTGTGTTCTTTGCTCACTGCCTCAACCCGACCCTTAGTCCTTTAGTCCAAAAGTGTACCTACAGGGACAACACATCATGAGCATATTTATCTTTACTTAACATCTTAAAAACATAACAGTAAATGCATGAAATCTTAGTTAAGTAAACTTGCTGGTTATTCATTAACTTCTTTTTTTTATCCCTGATTCACATTCATGCATATGGGCAACTTACCCTATCGTATGACATCTTACCATATCATAAACATCGTATGTCATCTTACCATATGGCCATCTTACCCAATCATAACATAATATGACATCTTATCATATGGGCATCTTACCCAATCATAAACATTGTATGGCATCTTACCATATGGGCATCTTACCCAATCATAACATCGTATGGCATCTTACCATATGGGCATCTTACCCAATCATAACATCGTATGGCATCTTACCATATGGGCATCTTACCCAATCATAACATCGTATGACATCTTACCATATGGGCATCTTGTTGGGATATGCCCTAAGACATATCATTAGATGATTGTTTATGACATACAATGTAATATGATTTTATGAATGGCAATTCAATATTATATATTATTCTTTTAACTGTGCAATATGAATTAATATATATGTTAATGTCCTTAGAATAATAATGTATTATTCTTAAAGATGTCCCTAGTCAAGTATTATCATGAATATGGATAATGATAATACGTAGAGACTAGTATGTGTTGATTGATGAATTGTTCATTGATATGAGATATCAAATCAATACATGGGTACATGTTAGAGAACGATGTACTGGACAGACCCACCATGAGAATGCAACATGGATAGTTATATGATTGTCATATGCAATTCTCATAGTGATAATAATGTATGTAATCCTTACGACTTGTGATCATCATAGATCCCAACATAAGGAGTTATGTATCTTGATATTGTCAAACGTTACCCGTAACAGGGTATACTATAAAGGCGACTATTGGATACACTACGAATTATGTAGAGGGATGTTGACTGATCGAGATAGGATTTGTCCCTCCTATATAACAGGAGATGTGTTTGGCCCTTGATCAAGTGAGAACTAAAATGCATGGCCATGCTCGAATGAGTCGATATGAGATATCGAGCTTATTCGTTTATTCTAGTTCTACTTGGGGATCAAGAAATAGAGATTGAATATACGAGTATGACTATTCCATGACTCGTGTTCAATCTAAACACAAAGGACAAAGGGATTAAGTTACATGGTTAATATTATCACGAGTTCTAAAGGTTATGTCGAGTCATTGACATTCTTGTAATTTGGGTAGCATTGATGTGTTGCTAGATACCGCTCAATGCTTGCGACATAAAATGAGATTTTATGTCACTGCCAACATTACAAGATCCTATCGGGTCGCACAAAAGATTAAATCAAGAAGGGAAATTAAATTCATTGGATGAATTAATTAAATTTAGAAGAGTCTTAATTAAAATATTATAAGGATTTAATTAAATCATGGGTTTGGGCCCATGAGGCTTTAAGAAAGCCTTAAACCTTAATTAAATCTTATAATATAAATACAAGGTTATGATTAATTGTGAAAAACAATTCATATCATTCCAACCAAAACCCTTGAAGCACACGGCCGCCCACTTCACAAGGTGCTCTCGGTTTTCTTGATAACCGAAGGGTGCTCTTGGTGTTTCGTGCCATTAATCGATTTGGAATCGAGTGTGCTTCTTGTTCCAGTCTAAGAACTTGTCTAGCAACTTGTTCTTAAACTATCCCTTCACCCGATTTGATCGTGTGGATACCGTTGAGGCAAAACTTGATAAGTTTTGCTAGTGACTCGAAGAAGGCGTTGGACGTGGTGCTGCTCCGTGGAATCTGCTCAAACACGCTACAAGGGTGAGACATTCGTAAAACCTTTATCCGATATGAATCCCTATGAATAGATCCGCGGTTTAGTAATCCGAAATTTTATTCCGCTGCGTTGTATGCTCATTGGATTACTAACAGTGGTATCAGAGCCGTGTACAAGGCTCATATCGGATTTTGTGATTAAATTGTGTTATTCATATTAGAACTTATATTGCATGCTATTTAAAACTGTATGAACATATATGATATGTTAATATCGAGTTTGTGAAAATCATCGTAAAATTATATTTGATATTAATTTTTGAAATTCGAACCATATAACACATGTGTTCGGCCATCACCATCACAAATGACATACGGCTAGCCACATGAGGGCTAGGGTTTTCGAACCCTTGGCTCGAGATGGTTTAGCCGTTATGGCTAATAATTGTGCATGGAAGTGTCGAAACTTGATTAGGGTTTAGAACCTAATGGCTCGTGACGGCTAGCTCATGACGGCTAGGGTTTCGAACCCTAGTAGCCGTGCATGGGCTCGGCCATCGTCGCCCCTTTGCAAAGGTTTTGAAGTCTTTGGCTCGATAATGGTTCAAGCATGCATGGATAAGTGGCTTCACCACATGAGAGCTAGGGTTTTTCGAACCCTTGGCTCGAGATGGTTGAGCCACCACCGTGCATGAACTGACCATGATTCGTGGCTCAAGAATTCCGGCGTTTCGAACAAGTTGGCTCGATGGAGAACAAAAGTTGTGCACGGCGGCTAGGGTTTGGAACCCTAGCGCCGCCGCCGCTAGCACAAGGCTCGGCCATGGGCTAGGGTTTCGAACCCTAGGCCCATGCCATGGTCCAGCCGTGGGGCATGGTTGGTTCGAACCATGGTGGTTTGTAGCTAAGTCGAAATTAGTTCGTGGCATGTGATGTCCCGAGCGTACGATAATTTTTCAAAAATTCTATTTTACAGTTTTAATAGAATTAAATTTAAAATGTTTAGAATTTAATTAATTAATTGTTAAAGCATGCTTTATGTGTTGTTTGAGCATGATGCATGGTTATAGCCCTTTGACCTATTAGATAGGATTTGTGAATGTTTGTAATTTATAATATGACCTGCGAGTCGTGCCTTTTCTATTTCATTCTAAATGTAATCCCTCCCCTATGTTCCCCTCGAATGTGAATCGAGGAATTCTATATCTTGTAAATAGTGTACTTTTTTTTATTGATGATGATCAATGAAGATGGAGCATCGTGCCGGGATGAGGAGGCCATTCACAAATTGGAGTCAAAGGAAGGTGCTTGTGAAGTTACCTTAGGTTGACTCTTAGGATTTTCTCATTGGCTTGAGAAAATCATTAGTATGGGCTATAACCATGTCACGTTTAATTATGTACGTTGATGCATGATTTATCTTATGTTTTAGATTGATAATTGTATTACACATATATGTAGATATGTATACAACTATATGTAGTGGACATATTTTAAATTATCAAACTAATCATGAGATCAATAAATCCCTCTAAAATATTAAGTTTTAGATGCCTTCCAAAATTAAAAGTACTCGTCAAAAACTTCGATTGTACATGTGTGGGTTTGCCAAAGCAAAGCACCGTGGCAATCTTAGTAAGGCGCGAAAGGATAAAAGTGATATCCGTTATACTTTAAATTGGGTACGACTTAACTAGGTTATCTCAATAGGATTGGGAACTTAGAGGCATGGGTTGGATTATAATTCATTTGATGAATTGAACAAAGTGTTGTTCGTCCAACTATCCAAGAATTACATGTGATGTAATTGACAAAGTGTTGTCTACCTAAATAACCGAGTCTTGGGCGATTAGCCAAAGCTAACTCAAGATTAGGCGAAATATGGATCTTGGCCCACTAAAGGTTTCGAGGGTTGATATTTTTTTTAAAAAAACAAATAGTGGGAGTATCATTTAATATAAGACCATGTTAAATGATTAAATCATAAACTTATTTTGCATATTTATATTGTAGATATCCATGGCAACTAACAACGTAACAAGCACTTTATCACTGCGATCGGTCCTTGAGAAGGACAAATTAAATGGGACAAATTTCCTAGACTGGCATAGGAACTTGAGGATCGTCCTCAAACAAGAAAAGAAACAATATGTCCTAGAGGAACCCTTACCTGCTGAGGAACCTCCCCTAACGGCTACAAGAGCCGATAAAGATGCTTACAAGAAGCATCAAAGTGACGCACTTGATGTTGGGTGCCTTATGCTTGCCACCATGAACTCTGAGCTTTAGAAGCAACATGAGGAAATGGAGGCGTTTGATATGATCGAGCATCTTAAGCAACTGTACCAACAACAAGCAAGACAAGAGAGGTATGACGTCTCTAAGGCGTTATTCCAGTGTAGAATGGTAGAAGGAAGTCTGGTTGGTACTCATGTACTCAAGATGATTGGGTATATTGAGAATCTAGAGAAGCTGGATTTTCCTTTGGACCAAGAGTTGGCCACTGACGTGATCTTGCAATCGTTGCCTGAAAGCTTCAGTCAATTTGTCTTAAATTACAATATGATTGAAATTGAGAAGACACTACCACAGTTACTTGGCATGCTTAGAACTTTTGAAGCAAACAGCAAGAAGTCTAAACCTACAAATGTTCTTATTGTGAATAAGAACAAAGGAAAGACTAAAGCTAAGAACTTCAAGAAAAACAAGAAGGTCAGTGTTAAATCTAAGCCAAAGTCATCTGCACTGAAAACAAAGGGAGGGATAGCGAAGGAAGGGAACTGTTTCCATTGCGGTGAGACCGGCCATTGGAAAAGAAACTGCAAAGTATATCTGGAGGATCTAAAGAAAGGAAGTGTGACTTCCACTTCAGGTATTTTTGTTATAGAAGTCAATTTATCTACTTCTTCATCATGGGTATTAGATACTGGATGTGGATCTCACATTTGTGTAAATGTGAAGGACCTCAAAAAGAGTAGATTGTTGGCGAAAGGCGAAGTTGATCTCCGAGCTGGAAATGGAGCAAGAGTTGCTGCATTAGCTATAGGAGATTATTATTTATCTTTGCCTTCCGGTTTATCATTGATTTTAAAAGATTGTTATTTTGTGCCTTCAATTACCAAAAACATTATTTCTATTTCTTGTTTAGACAAGTATGGATTCTCATTTATTATAAAGGACAACTGTTGTTCTATTTATTTAAATGATATGGTTTATGCTAGTGCACAAATGGTGAATGGTCTTTATTTATTAAATCTTGATATGCCTATCTATAACATAAATACTAAAAGGATTAAAAATAATGATTGTAATCCGACTTATCTCTGGCATTGTCGCTTGGGCCACATAAACGAGAACCGCATATCTAAACTTCATAAGGATGGAGTATTAGATTCATTTGATTTTGAATCATATGAAACATGCGAATCTTGTTTAATGGGCAAGATGACTAAAGCCCCTTTCAAGGGACATATTGAAAGGGCAAATGTTTTATTGGGACTAATACATAGTGATGTATGTGGACCAATAAGTACACAAGCTAGAGGTGGTTTTCTATACTTCGTTACATTTACTGATGACCTCAGTAGATATGGATATGTGTACCTAATGAAGCATAAGCATGAAACCTTTGAAAAGTTCAAAGATTTCAAGAATGAAGTACAAAACCAACTTGGCAAAAGTATCAAAATCCTTCGATCAGATCGAGGAGGTGAATACCTAAGCCAAGAGTTTCATGACTATCTAAAGGAGTGTGGGATAGTCCCACAACTCACTCCTCCGTATACTCCACAATGGAATGGTGTACCCGAGAGGAGAAAGCGAACCTTGTTAGACATGGTTAGATCAATGATGAGTCATGCAGATCTTCCGATATCGTTTTGGGGACACGCTCTAGAAACAGCGATTTTCTTACTGAACCGTGTTCCATCTAAATCAGTGGAAAAGACACCATATGAGATATGGACTGGGAAGCGTCCTAGTATGTCGTTTATGAAGATTTGGGGTTGTGAGGCTTTCGTTAGACGTCACGCCACTAACAAACTTGGACCCAAATCTGATAAGTGTTTATTTGTGGGGTATCCTAAGGAAACGAAAGGATACTATTTCTATTATCCCACCGAGAACAAAGTAGTTGTTGCTCGGACTGGTGTATTTCTTGGAAGAGAATTTATTTCTATAAAAACCAGTGGGAGAAAAATAGAACTTAGTGAAGTTCAACCACAAGAAAACACTGAACCTGAGATTGAGATGGAAACAAAGTAGGCACCGCAATCTGTTGTGGAAGACGTACCTGTTCAAGAGACACACGCCCAGCGTAGGTCTGTAAGAGAACACCGGGAGCCACAGAGATATGGATTTCTTGTAACTCAACAAGGTGACTTACTACTTATTGATGAGGATGAGCCGTCATCTTATCAACAAGCTATAATGGGCACTGATTCTGAGAAATGGCAAGAAGCCATAAAATCTGAGATGGAATCCATGTATGCAAACCAAGTATGGACTTTGGTTGATCCACCTGAAGGGGTACGACCCATAGGGTGCAAATGGATTTTCAAGAAAAAGACCGATATGGATGGTAACGTACAAACCTATAAAGGTCGGCTGGTTGCAAAAGGATTCAAACAAATTCATGGTATTGACTATGATGAAACCTTTTCACCAGTGGCCATGGTTAAATCCATAAGGATCTTACTTGCAATAGCTGCATTTTATGATTATGAAATCTGGCAGATGGATGTCAAAACAGCTTTTCTTAATGGAAATCTGCTCGAGGATGTGTACATGACACAGCCCGAGGGTTTTGTCGATCCAAAGGATGCTGAAAAGATATGCAAGCTACAACGATCCATTTATGGATTGAAGCAAGCTTCTCGGAGTTGGAATCTTCGTTTTGATGATGCAATCAAAGAGTTTGGTTTTATCAAAAACGTAGATGAACCTTGTGTCTACAAGAAGGTCAGTGGGAGCATAATTATCTTCCTAGTGTTGTATGTAGATGACATACTTCTCATTGGGAATGATATCCCTGCCTTACAATCTGTAAAGATTTGGCTAGGGAACTGCTTTTCGATGAAAGACTTGGGAGAAGCCACCTATGTATTATGAATCAAGATCTATAGAGATAGATCAAGAAGACTTCTCGGCCTAAGTCAAAGTACATACATAGACAAAGTGCTTAAAAGGTTTAGCATGCAAGAATCAAAGAAAGGATTCGTGCCTATGACGCATGGCATTTATCTCTCGAAGGAACAGTGTCCTTCAACACCAGATGAGAGACAACGCATTTATTGGATCTATCATGTATGCCATGATATGTACTCGTCCCGATGTATCGTATGCTTTGAGCATGACGAGCAGATATCAAGTTGATCCAGGTGAAGGTCACTGGATTGCTGTCAAGAACATCCTGAAGTACTTGAGAAGGACTAAGGATACATTCTTGATTTATGGAGGTGAGGAAGAGCTCAATGTAATGGGTTACACTGATGCAAGCTTCCAAACCGACAAAGATGATTTTCGATCGCAATCTGGATATGTGTATTGCCTAAATGAAGGTGCTGTGAGCTGGAAGAGTTCAAAGCAAGAAACAGTAGCCGATTCTACAACGGAAGCTGAGTATATTGCTGCCTCGGATGCAGCAAAGGAAGCTGTTTGGATTAGGAAGTTCATTTCTGAACTTGGAGTGGTGCCTAGCATTAAAGATCCGATAGAACTCTATTGTGACAACAATGGAGCGATCGCATTAGCTAAGGAACCTAGATCTCACCAAAGATCCAAGCACATACTTCGGCGTTTTGATTTCATTCGAGAAATCGTTGAAAGGGGAGATGTTAAAATATGCAAAGTACCAACAGATGATAATGTATCTGACCCATTGACGAAGCCACTGTCACAGCAGAAGCATGATCGTCATACTAGATCTCTAGGCATTAGGTATATGTCTGAGTGGTCTTAGTGCAAGTGGGAGATTTGTTGGGATATGCCCTAAGACATATCATTAGATGATTGTTTATGACATACAATGTAATATGATTTTCTGAATGGCAATTCATTATTATATATTATTCTTTGAACTGTGCAATATGAATTAATATATATGTTAATGTCCTTAGAATAATAATGTATTATTCTTAAAGATGTCCCTAGTCAAGTATTATCATGAATATGGATAATGATAATACGTAGAGACTAGTATGTGTTGATTGATGAATTGTTCATTGATATGAGATATCAAATCAATACATGGGTACATGTTAGAGAACGATGTACTGGACAGACCCACCATGAGAATGCAACATGGATAGTTATATGATTGTCATATGCAATTCTCATAGTGATAATAATGTATGTAATCCTTACGACTTGTGATCATCAGAGATCCCAACATAAGGAGTTATGTATCTTGATATTGTCAAACGTTACCCGTAACAGGGTATACTATAAAGGCGACTATTGGATACACTACGAATTATGTAGAGGGATGTTGACTGATCGAGATAGGATTTGTCCCTCCTATATAACAGGAGATGTGTTTGGCCCTTGATCAAGTGAGAACTAAAATGCATGGCCATGCTCGAATGAGTCGATATGAGATATCGAGCTTATTCGTTTATTCTAGTTCTACTTGGGGATCAAGAAATAGAGATTGAATATACGAGTATGACTATTCCATGACTCGTGTTCAATCTAAACACAAAGGACAAAGGGATTAAGTTACATGGTTAATATTATCACAAGTTCTAAAGGTTATGTGGAGTCATTGACATTCTTGTAATTTGGGTAGCATTGATGTGTTGCTAGATACCGCTCAATGCTTGCGACATAAAATGAGATTTTATGTCACTGCCAACATTACAAGATCCTATCGGGTCGCACAAAAGATTAAATCAAGAAGGGAAATTAAATTCATTGGATGAATTAATTAAATTAAGAAGAGTCTTAATTAAAATATTATAAGGATTTAATTAAATCACGGGTTTGGGCCCATGAGGCTTTAAGAAAGCCTTAAACCTTAATTAAATCTTATAATATAAATACAAGGTTATGATTAATTGTGAAAAACAATTCATATCATTCCAACCAAAACCCTTGAAGCACACGGCCGCCCACTTCACAAGGTGCTCTCGGTTTTCTTGATAACCGAAGGGTGCTCTTGGTGTTTCGTGCCATTAATCGATTTGGAATCGAGTGTGCTTCTTGTTCCAGTCTAAGAACTTGTCTAGCAACTTGTTCTTTAACTATCCCTTCACCCGATTTGATCGTGTGGATACCGTTGAGGCAAAACTTGATAAGTTTTGCTAGTGACTCGAAGAAGGCGTTGGACGTGGTGCTGC
Source organism: Haberlea rhodopensis (assembly GCA_907163345.1). NCBI lineage: Eukaryota > Viridiplantae > Streptophyta > Magnoliopsida > Lamiales > Gesneriaceae > Haberlea > Haberlea rhodopensis. The sequence goes on from CAJQUN010000100.1 coordinate 1,681,510, forward strand.
TCCGTGGAATCTGCTCAAACACGCTACAAGGGTGAGACCTTCGTAAAACCTTTATCCGATATGAATCCCTATGTATAGATCCGCGGTTTAGTAATCAGAAATTTTATTCCGCTGCGTTGTATGCTCATTGGATTACTAACACATCTTACCCAATCATAACATCATATCATTATATAAACATCATCATTTCATCGTAAATACTCATGCGATAATGCATAGTCATAGTGTAGAGGTGTGTTTTACCGTTCGATGCCCGTACGTCTCTTACGTACCTTTTCAAAAGGAGGAGGAGTCAACAGACTTTATCTCCTTGACTGTGCTGGTACCTGTGATGGTTCTACACTACCAAATAATACAATATTAGGCACCAATACAAGAATCATTGTCAAAATTCTTCAAAATAAATCAATTAAAAAAAATTTGCCAAGATTCTGCCTCTCTCGATCGATCGGCACCCACGTCTCGATCGATCGAGAAAGCACCATAAACAGTGGCCAACTTTCTGCCTCGATCGATCGATCGAAATATTTTACCGATCGATCGAGGAGCTTCACCGATCGATCGAAAATTCCTTTCGATCGATCGGCCCCTGAATTTCGACCATGCTTTAAATCCTCTGCCTCGCTCGATCGATCGGAACAAGAATCTCGATCGATCGAGCACTCTGAAAATCGGGACTTCCCCAGATTTTCGAGCACCTCATTTCATGGCATCAAATCTACTTCATAACACATCATACTTGCTTAAACAAACATGCCAATATCTTCATAAAACTTCCATGTATGTACTCAAATCGAAGATTTAATAAAATCTAAGCTAGCATGCATCATAACATCTTCATAAACTTCAATACTCATCCAACATCAAGGAAAAACAGAGTATGCAAGTCTTAACCCAGATTTTCGGGCACATCCTTTCCTAACAAGAATTCCAACACATAAAACATATGACATACTCGAATAAACATGCTAGGGGCTACAACATACTTCCTTGTAAGTACTCACACCAAGGTTTCGACCAAACCTACACTTAGCATGCATGAAAACATCACCACAAAACCCAAACTCGAACAAAACCCAGAAAAACAGAGTACTAAAACTTTACCCCTCTTCTTGCTTCTCTTTTTGGCAAGGTTTTGCACACCAAAACACAAGCTTTTCCTTCTCCTATCTGCAGCTCTTTAGGGACAAGAATGGAGGAGAGAAGGAGGAGAAGGAGATGGAGGAGTAATGAGTGAAGGCATGGGTTGGGCAAGTGGGAGAGGTATGGGTTGCCAAGTGGGGGAGGGGAGGTGGCCGAATAGGGGGGGTGGTGAGGGTTGGGGTGGTCATGTGGTGTTTAATCGTGTCCCGGTATTTAGTACGATGTATTAAAATATCATCACTCGATATTTATAACTTTACTTAATTAATACATCCCTTAAAACACCCAACATGCCCCCTAAATCACATCATCATAACATAATCATAACCCCCAATTTAAATGCACCACCACCCTTAACCATAACATAATCATATATGTTAACACATAAACATATAACCATTTCGAGGGTATTACAGTATTTGAAAAGTGGAGAGTCGGTACCTTCACCCGAGGAATGAAATCTAGATAGTTGAGTTTGAGAAGAATCATTACCAAACTCCATTGGATGCTTTGTTTCGATATGACGCTTAAAAGATCCATAGCCACCACCACTTTGAAACTTATACGTAGTGGTACAATATTTGCATTTGGCGTGCATCTCTCCGGATGGAAGAGTCACCTTTTCAAAATGTTTAGTAAAAATCGATGATTTAAGTGGAGGCATAGATCTTACCTTTGAATGCGCACTTTCTTGGGTATCATGTGTAGCAAAAGGATCATCGTCGGTGAATTCAATATCATCAATATCAATATCAACATCGGGTTCGGCCCTTTCGAGATATGTCACATTGCCTTTGCCTTTGCCTTTACGTGGATCACTAGGACCTTCCATTGAGTCATTCGAAAATAATACAAGTAAATGATGTATCGAAAACTTAGAGTTGTGTTAAGATTGATGAAAAATGAAATGGGTGTGGAGGATATTTATAAGCATAAAAAATAACGGTCACTTAATCCTAGCCGTCGATCTATAACGGTCAAATAATCCTGGCCGTTCAATTTTTTTTAAAAAAAAAAAAATTTATGGGATGAACCGGCGGTTACAAACCGCCGGTTCACCTGTTGCAACGGTCAGGAGATCTTGACCGTTGATATACAACGGTCAGAAGATCCTGGCCGTTCAATTTAAAATATATATATATATATTAAGGGTTGGAACCGCCGGTTCAAACCGGCGGTTCCACGATTATTTCGACCCATAAATCGTAACCGGCCCGTACAATGACGGGCCGGTTACGGTTCGGAACCGTGAATCGGGTCAACGATTAACCGACCCGTTGACCCGGTTACGGTTCCGGGCCGGGCCGCGGTTTTTAAAAAACCGCGGTCATGTCTACTCTGCATCCCAGCAAAATTACAGAAATTGCATTCTCAATTTCTAAAATTCTTTAAATGCCCCCTATATTTATAACTTTTTCTTTTCTTTTCTTTTTCTTCCCTCCATTCCTAACCACAGTTAACCAACACAGAAGCAATGAGGGCAAGAAATTAGTGACCGGAAGAGATTGTGAAGAAGGGAAAAGGTATGAAGAGTACTTTTTTCTTTCATCTGTCCTCTCCATTAGTCATAAATTCCTTATTCTTTCTGTTCAATCTTTATGCTCTCTTTTTTTGTGAATCTTGGTTTTCTCTATGTTTTATCAGGAGGCATTTTGTTTGATTTATTGTTGACAATTTGTGATTCAAACCATTTCCAAGGGTGGTCTCCCCGTTCAAACAAAATATTTTATTTTTTGAACTAAAAACACACAGCAGGGCAATTAATTACACTGACCCTTTAAATTTCCACTGTAAGTAGGATAATTTATGAAGTTTTATAATATAATTAATGGCATTTTATTGTTTCTTGTTGTGGTGATTTCTTAATTCATTGTTCTTAAATTTGACATCACTAGAAAGAAAGAAGAAAAAAAAGAAAATGCGAGGGTTAATGTACAGGTTGGTGGACTCCCAATTCTAATTTGATTCCATTTTTCTCTCAAACCCGTGAACTAAAATCTCAGTCAACAAGAAATAACCTGCAAGATGAATTCTTTATTGCCTTTGATTTGATTTGTTGATATTGCTTGTTGGGTGTGCTATATTTCTTTACTACTTGGCATGAATCGAATTAAAGGGAACAAAACGTAATGTTTGTTGTGTGCTTCACGGATATAGAATATATAATATATATGTTTGATCATATGCGTAAATGAGGAAAGTGTTAACACTCTTCATATGGACAACTTCATTAAATTGAAGAAGATTGATAAAAGGGGGGGTTTTCAGATCAGAGAACACGTTGAAGACTATACAACATTGTTTACTTGGGCTTGCCTGCTTGAGTTTGCAGCTGAATAAGTAATATACTAACATGCTTAAACTTTGAATAAACTGCAACCCCTTAGTAATCAATCAACTAACAACCAACTTTGAGTCATTATCCAATATCAGAGTTACATACTGCTAATAAGTTGATTGTAAAATGCTGCAAATATATTGATGGCAAGAGAGATTAACGGACACGCCAGTGATGCTCTTGGAGTAACACTCCTCCTTCCCTCTACACCATTGGAACATGTGGATCTCATATAAAATATGAGGGATCCACCCTACTTTTTAAGGATTTAAAGGTCCTGATTTGACCACTCTACATGGGGTGAAACACACGCGATGTAGCATAGACAATAGCGATATTAACACATGAAACTAGGCAATTTAATATTTGCTCTTAGATCCTTCTCAGCACTTTTCTCTTCCAATTCAATCTCCTCAAAGTAAGTATTATATAAAAATATTTATCAACTAATAACCCCAAAAATCAAAGAAAAGAAGAAATTTGCTGGGTTCAGATTGCAAGTTTCTTCTCCATTAATCTGTATTTCGCAGTAGAAATAACGTCCATCCCCTGTGCATAAGATTGAATGCCAGAAAATTATGAGTTGGTAAAGAGTAATAGAAATGATAAACTACATGCATGAGGTTGCATCTCCATTCTCCCACAAACAAAGAATCTCCGTGCTTCAATGTATCATCTTTGAAACAAATTGGAATCACCTAATTGGATTTGTTACGAGAGAGGTTTTCTGAAATATGTATAAATATGAAAATTTACTGGTGTGTCATCCCAATTCGTGTTTTATTGGCCAAATTATTCATACGAGCAGGCTGATTTAGGATGAGTTATAAAAGATGATTTATAAGTTTATGAGTTATCTTGAGTTTCCAGTTGGACCAACTTGATTTATATTTCGTTTGTTAGTTATGGTCAAAGTACTAAGATTTAACTTGGGAATTATGTTATTTTGTTATGCACATGGGGTCTGTTGTGAATCACTTTAACCAAGAAATATGACCAAACCACTTGAAGTGTTGTGCATATGAAATACTTCCCTATGAGTTAGCTTTATAATCGGACCGAAAGGTAGTCAGTTGGTTGACTAATAAATGAGTTATGATTAAAATAGTGAAGACTGGTGCATCTGTCACATCTTGAGCGTCAATTTGATTAGTATAGTAATTGTGAACCTCTAGGGGTTATATTTAACAATGAAATGAGATTCAAAGTATTTTGTGAATGAACTATCGTTGTGTAAAATGATCTTCATAGTTTTGCACACTTTTTTGGGATTTAATAAAGATTGAAACCTACCTTGTTTTGAGAATTAATCGAGGAATTTTTTTTTGGCAATGATGAGCATGTTTGTATCATTTTTAGAACTTGTGGTATTTTTGGGATAGTCAAAACACAGTCGAGATGTCATTGGTTTTAGCATTAGATTTTATTAAAGAAATGGCCACTGATACATGTTTAAAATGTTTCAAATCTTCCCAAAATCTCTATTTATTGTAGTCGAAGGCCCAGTCCCCACAAAAGTACAGCATAAAGGGAACATGGCACCTGGATTTTTGCGTTGTGGGTAGGCACGAGAACCTCTTTTTCGCCATCTTCGTTCAAATCGAAAAGTATTAGCGGCGACGCTAGCCTCTTACTCCGGATTCACTTTCCTTGGAACCCGACCAATCCGGTTAGATTTTTTTGATTTTTTTTTTAAATTAAAGTATTAAACACAAGATTCATAAAAAATTCTGTGCATTTCTTCTTCATTGATAATTGTTTAAATCAAACTTACAACATATTATTACAAATAAGAGATCCAACATTTGAAATTGAAAGAAATAATATTACCTCTGATGGGTATTGTTTTAGCGCATGCTTCTTCTTCTTCGGAATGATGAATTTTAAATTCATCTACTGCTCATTCTCTTCTATTCTTACATTCGGCTTCAAACCAATTCTTGAGTAATGTAAGCATGCATAATGAATCAACAGAAATACTATTTCTATAGTCTCCAATAATTCGGCTACATGTTGAGAATATTGATTCCGATGCAAAGCTTGATGCTTGTACCACGAACATATCTCTAACCATTGTGGCTAAGATGGAATATTGTCTTGCATTCACCTTCCACCATTGTAATATGTCAAAGTGGTCTTCAGTTCGAAATTCTTGATTGAGAAAAAATTGCAACTCATTCGACGTGCTAGAAGAGGGTCCTCGTCCCTTAAGTTTTTTCCTCTAGAGACTCCTAAGAAAATTTATCCCTCCTCCTTTTGAATGATCTTTGTCCTCTTGTTCAACCTCCATTTGTTGTGATGCTCCTCGATGCTTCTCTGACCTGTCTACTATAATAAAATTGAAACATATTTTGGATAGACTGCATATTGACGCCTTTTGAACGTCTATATTTTCTCCAAAAATTGCGACGTACTAAAAAAATGTTTCAAATGACCATAATCATTGACTAGGATCTAACAATGTTGCGATGCAGTGCACATGTGGTATTTTTCCAATATTTTTTAAATTTAGTCTCCATTGAAGTAACAGAAGAATGCATATCATATCATCTCTAAATTCTATAAATTTACAAAACATGTTAAATATTAAAGGAAAAAATAAATAGAAGTAGGATAATAGACACCGGAGAAACGTTCGGTTGCTTCTTTAAAAATATGTAACAATGATACACAATTACTAACAAACTCCTAATCACCATCATTCAAATATACACTATCATCAGTATCAGGATTTGACTTAAATTATAAAATGGAGTTAGAAGTTTTTTATAAGGTAACATAGAACTCAACATATTGTACAACGAATTCCAATGAGTTTCTATTGGTGATGGAAAAATAAGATGCTTCAAACCATTAGATATACATGTTTTTTTTCCAATCACGCTTAATTCGTGCGTAACGATTTAACACAATATTTCATTTTCTCGATACTTAGTGAGATTCAGAGTCCTCATAACTAACTTTCACAGCCAAATTAATAACATGCATACACATCTAACATGAAAAAGTAAACCATCAAACATTGATTTCAAATAAACTTTTAAATTAAGCATCGCAGGGTTGTTATTCGACACATTGTCTAAGGTGATTTGAAATATTTTATCTTGAATTCCATAAGTTATACAAACATTGAATATATTTTTTATTTTTATTTTTTAAAAAATTTCACCGGTTCCGGTTCCAATCCGGATGGCCCGGAACCAGTAAGCTACCTGTTCCGGACCCATAGAACCATTCCGTACCGGTTCTAAACCGGTTGGCCCGTTCCAGTTCCGAGCCGTTTTCATGCCAACCCGGTCCGTTAAGCCTCCCTAATCATAAGCGAAAGAACTAAAACCCAATGGAATTCACAGAAATTGGACATCACTAGAAAAAAGAAATGGGTATATTCAAGTGTCTTGGACAAAATGCATACTATACCTGTAGAGAGCACAAAATGGCGAAAGCTGAGAGCATCAGAATACCTGAAGGAAATCCCAATTTTCCCTTCTTCGTCTTCGGGACTTTAAAAACAGAAGCCTCCTCCTTTCAACCAAATTCATCACATTCTGTCAATTCAATGGAGCTACCACGTCTATATTTTGTTTCAAAACTAAATCCATCAATGGAAGATACCTTTCACCGGTTAGTGGACACCCGATTCTAATTTGATTCCATTTTTCTGTCAAATCCATGAACAGAAATAACCTGCAAGATGAATTCTCTATTCCCTTATTTTTATTGATTATTGCTTGTTGGCTGTGCTATAGTTCTTTTCTACCTCCCTTGCTCAATTTTTTTAGCATGAATTGAATTAAACTGGACAAAGCTTTCTGTGTGCTGTGGTTCACCGGTGTAAAAATGTAATATATATGTTTGTTTATATGTAAATGATGAATACATTAACACTTAGTATGGACCTAAGTCACATAATCCTCCTACCCCCCTCCACGCACTGGCGCTCCGGCCGCGAACTGGCGAACTCGGTGCGCGTGCGGCGCATTAAGGCGACTTAAGAATTTCTAGTTCGCGCACTAAGATTTTATAATTCGCGCACTAAGATTTCCTAATTCGCGCATTAGGATTTACTAAGTCGTGCACTAAGTTACTAAGTCTTGTTAATCCTCCTTAATTCTCCGATTTTTTTTTTTTTTGTAATTATAAAAAAAATTCTTCGATTTTGGGTTTAGATGATTTTTTATGGTTTCTAGGTATTTCGGGTTGGTAAGAACATTATATTATATGGTAAATAGATAGATAATGAATCATGAAAATACATACTAACATATGAAAGATTAAAATATGTGATAAAAGAAAGTATGATAAATCTGTGATTTTGTAACATTTTTGCGGAGTACATAATAATAAATTTGATATCTTAGTTTTTTGCATGAAAATTAATAGAATGAATTTTATAAATAAAACTTTTATTTTTATTGAGTTAATTTAAATGTTTATATTAGTCATTTCATAAAGTAATAATATAAGTCTCCGGAAATAATATGAGTCATTTTTAATAAATTCATACTATTACCAAACATGTTGAAATAAATATGAACAATTTGGTTTCATTTTTCAAATTCGTTATTTTATATCTTAAAATAAAACAAAACTTTAATACTTCATTTCTATTTCTACAATATATTTTTCGGAGAATTCTTACTAGACGAACCATCAAATACAAGATTCAAATTTCGTTGTATCACTGGCTATAACATTTTTGCAAAGTTGCAAATGTTAGATTCTTCAATAAAATCTAATTTCAATGTTTTTTAAGAATGGTAAAGCTGCAAACAGCAAAGTTGTTAAGAACTTCATATTGTAAATTTGTAAATAATATAATAATGATGTGAGTTTGTTAAATATGATGTATATTATGTATGTTTAACTTCATTTCATCAGTGTGTATGTATATATATTTATTTATTTATTAATTTTTAATAGGCGCACCCGCACTCAATTTTTTTGCAAATTGACGCACTCATGTATCCGCATCCGCATCCGCTCCCGCATCAGACTTATGTGACTTAGGTATGGACCACTTGATTAAATTGAATAAGGATTGACAAATATTGTGTTCTGACAGAGAACATGTTGAAAACTATACATCATCGTTTACTTCAACTTGTCTGCTTGAGTTTGGTAGCTGAATAAAGAATGTACTGACAATGCTTCGACTTTGAATAACATGAAACCCCTTAGAGCTATGAAACTGATATTTCTGTCTTTTTTAAATAGATACTATTATTTCAAATATCAATGTTCAAGATCCACATTTGTGCTGATCATTTAGTTTTGCCTCCATGGTTAAAATGAGGCTCCGTGAGAGTCTGGTGACAGATCCTTTTTAACTAATTTCAACCATTTACCTCCATGCTGTATCCAGTTTGATATCTTGAAGGGTGCTTGATAATTATGAATTTTTTGTTTTTCCTGCAGCTGAGTAGCATTTTGTTTTAAACTTTGTGAAATTTTGGATCGAAAGGGCAAGCATTTTGCTACAGCAATCAGGTATGTTGCAAAGAAAGGAAAACCAAAGATGAAGCCAATAGAAGTCAAAACTCTTATGTGGATATCCGCATTGGCATCGCCATGTGTACCTGCAAAAAAAATACAAATACACAAGATTCTAAAGCAGTACTAGACATCAAATTATTTCATAAAGCAGTAACATGTTTCACGTGAGTCACAGCATAACCAGAATCAAATTTCCAATAAACATCACCAATGCCAACAACTTTACAAAGTTTCTCATTAGCCATAGAAACAGAACCATTTTCAACTTCTTTATAATTAGAAAACAAATTTCTAACTGGTGACATGTGATAAGAGCAACCAGAATCAATTAGCCATTCATTTTCACACACAGTAGATGAATGCACAGAATTCACAGCATCACGTAAATCAATCACCATAAAGATATCATCTGAGTTTTCACCAGATGGAGAAGCATGATTCACTTGTTCATAAGATTGGTTATCATTTTGTTTCGGGTTTTTCTTTTTAGGACAGTTTTTAATAAAGTAATTAGGATAACCACAGTTAAAGCACTTTCTGTTTTTAGGCCTAGTCTTATTATACCTATGTTGAGACCTACCTCTAACATGCATAACTTCACCTGAATTTTGCTTACTACCATTGTTCACTTTTAAATCTAACTCTTTACTCTTAAGTCCATTAATCACAGTGTCAAGCGTAATTGAATCTCTACCATACTTAATAGCAGATTTGACATCACTATAGGTCTCAGGAATAGCATTTAAAAGCACAATAGGAGTATAATCATCAATATTCCTATCTCCAGTTAACTTTATATCTTGAATCAATTTGGTAAACACATCAAGGTTCTCATCAACATCTTTGTTCAAGTAAAGCTTGAATCTGAAAAAATTTTCAAGTAAAAACAATTTATTAGGCAAAGAGGTTTCCGTATACAACTCTTCTAATTTTCCCCAAAGAGACTTAAGAAATTTGTGGGCTATTAATTGGGCCACAATACCCAACAAAAACTCCATCAGAGCAAACACAAACAATCACGAGGGTCATTTTTGACATCTTGAAGGAACATGGTCCACTAACCATTGCTGACACCTGGGAGCATGTCAAGGTATTGTCTTCATAATGGTTCTGATTCCAATATAAATGAAAATTAGAAAATATTGATGCACCTTCCTATGTAGCTCGTACATAAAACTATGGTTGAGTGTTGGCTCTTCAGGAAATTTAGTGTTTGCGATCTCTGCTGCTTCAACATGGTAAAACTAGATATAGCAACTACACTTGAAATCATTCAATAGTTACATAATTGTATATATCAAACAGGCGTTTGATCGTAGCTTATAACATCTAAACAACATGACTGATGTAGGTTGTGGTACGTGGTAGTGGTGATCGGATGAATAATGTATTCTGTAAATATAAAAGTAGTTATCTATTGTAGACTGTAGAATTACAAGTATAGAATTATAAAATTTTGTGGAAGATTTTGTGATGCTATTATTGTTTGAGCAGGAAGTTGGTTTGAGGGGAGTGAATAGCAAGAGGCACATGAAGATAGTGTTGAGATGGATGAGGGAAAGGCAGAAAGTCAGGCTACTGTGCAACCATGTTGGGCCTCACAAGCAATTTCTCTACACCACCTGGTTTACAAAACCTGACATCAAGCAGATCAGACCTCCTGGGGTAGGCACTTCAACTTCAATATCTAAGTCTTTGTAATCTAATCTAGGAAAATGGAGGAAAACAGCGTTTTCAGTTGTAGCTGCCATTAGTTTTAACCAATTGTTTGAACAGGTTAAAGCTTCCGGCGGGCGGTTGGAATGTTGTAAACTTGGCTATACTTAATATCCTCAAGGGACGATATGTGAGTAGAGCTACTATTCTGTAATTTCTTTGTCGTTTCTTCTGTTCTACCAACTTATTTACCATTGCTCTCAGTATATGACCACGGGCTCACCTTAGGCGAGCTTCATTTTTATTCTTGTTGGATGGATTCTTTTAGGTGCTTATGGTTGTAGTAATTTAATGTGCGGACTTGAGTGACATGGATTTTTACATATTACAACGCTTCATAGTAAAAAAACATACTATATTTCAAATATGAAGCTTATTAAATTTTTGCGAACAAGAGGGACTTTATACACCTCAATAGTTCATTCTTCTTAGAATTAATCCAAGAAAAAAGTGATTCCAGCCCCCAGAGGTTGCATTTGCATCGACATCATCATCCATTCTTTTGGTATGCGTGTGTTAAGGAAGATAACTCTTTTTTGAGGGATTCAATAGTGACACTGTAATTAAAAGAAAAAGGAAAACAAGGGAAGGAGCATTTGATGTCAAAGTGGCAAATAATTATACTACACTATGGTTGTTTTTCCTCTTAATCTGATTAATGAAATACTTACATCATGAAGACAAGTTTCTCTGTAAATTATATAATTAGAAGCGAACTTTAAAATGAAAATTTCATTTTATCCGAAAAACATATTAATTCAGACCGGAAAAAGGAATTGGAAGTTAACAACATTATTACACATGCTTTCTGTTATGCTATTTGAGCCGTGAAAGTAGATACTAGTGAAGTGCTTTTAATATGAAAGTGTTTTCTTCTCCAATATATATATATATATATATATATATATATATATATATATATATATTCATTAGATGTTTCTTGTTGTTTTAAGTTGGGTGGTAGTAATTTTGTAATAAGTTGAAGTTCAATAAGTTGCTATTTAATTTTCAATTATTTACTTAAAAACTATGATGTACAGATACTCTTAAATTTTCACTGTCACGTATCGGATGCACAAAAAATACTGCATCGATACATATCGGATATGTCATATAACATATCTGAATTACAAGTTATTTTTAATCTCGGTTACATGTCAGTATACAGCCAAAATACATCTGACTCAAACGTATCGGGATGCTCCATTTGGTGTATCCAGAATTAAAATTAATTTTTAATCTGAGATACATGTCTGAATACGAACAAGATATGTATAAGATTATATCGACACGATCAAGATATGACATTTTTTTTTATTTTGACTTTTATTTTGTTTAATGCTGATTATATGTTTGAAACTTGATTTCTTATAAATATTAGGAAAAATTACATTTAGAATACAGTTTGGTCAAAATTTCACTTTGTAACTATTGTTTGACAAATTACAGTTTACATCCTCAACTTTCATGGATTGCACGAGAATTTCAAATTTCTTGGATGCAATACGTTCGTATACATGAATATTTTTTTATTTTCATATATACATCAATAATATTTAGAGAAAATTACGGAAAACAAAAAATTACAGAAAACAACTACAGTTTGATCCAATTCACTTTGCAACATTGTTTGAAAATTATAGTTTACATCCTCAATTTTTTTGCAAAGTGAATTTGGACCACTATAGGATGTTTTGCATAATTTTTCCTAAATATTTTGATGTATATAAAAATAAAAATAAAAAAATTATCATATCCATACATATCTATCCTAGAAATTTAAAAAATTTACAATTTTAGAAAGCCAGTGAATTCATTTCCTTCAAGCCATAAACAATATATTCATTCGGAAATAAACAAATCATTCATCACCAATTGAAAAACTTTTTCTCATCAATTTCTTTGAATCATGAACCCCTGGTTTGGCAGACAAGTTCCATGCATGCAACTTAAACAAAAACCTAAATATAATAAAAACCCTTATGTTTTCCAAGTTGAAATGGTATGCATTAGCTGGTAGACCCCTCTTTGTATAAATTCAAAGGCGAAGAAGTTATCCCAAGTATACACCTATTTATTCGACCACCGGTATATGAGGAGATATAAACTCAAGCTGGTTTGGACACTGTCAACTATGGGATAACAGATTGTGGCCAAAACAACCAATATCAGATAGCAAAGAGACCAATATGAATTTTAAAGTATATGAAAAGAATTTAAGACAAATTGAACCAAAGTCAGTGGAGGAGCAAAAAAGAATGGACTCACAGGAAGTATATAATTCTTTGTTCACAAATTCAAAATGAATAACGAAAGAAACAAACAACTTGAAGTTGAGGATCAAAATGACTCAAATAAAAGATGAGGCCCAAGATAATTTGCTGCAAACGAACATGCATAATTGCATATGACTCCTTAGAAGGATCTCTGGCTATAGAACCCACCACAAGCCTGATCCTTGGCAAATTATAGACATCTACTGGAACCACTCCTTTGGTTGCTCTGTATTTTCGCTTCTTATGCACTAAGTTAACCCTCATGCTTGGAAACTGCAAGTGCTGAAGTGGGAAACACTCAACTAATAAAACACACAGTAATCATTAGCATTATAATGATAAAATGTTAACCAAAACAAATGTAACCTTCATAATAGTCTATTCCAAACCATAGAAGTGAAAATGATATATAAATTATAGTTGCTATATTGCACAAACACAACCAATTGAGGTCCAATTAAAGTTCATAGTCAGCGCATGACACCAAAAACAGAGGAAACAAATGGGCTTATATTTTAAAGAAAATCAAGAAACATCAACTACGGTGACAAACTAAAAAGATTCAAGAAAACATCCAATTAGAGATTACAACGAAAAACTCCCTCCTAGAATATAGGCATATGATAAGTACTGTCCACGGCATGAAAAACTCTTAACGCAGGAATATGGTAACTGATAAGTACTGGGCAGCCTTTTTCTCACTAGTAGCTGTTTGGGAGAGGAGGAGCAAGAGATCTGCAGTAGTCCACAGCATAGAATCTTTTTTACTTTAAAGGCCCAACCTACAAATACCTCTTGGCAATTGGGAGCTGTTTGTTAACAGCAATATTAGCAAAATAAGCATTCAAATTAACAAGGGTGTAAATGAATTCAGTGGGCTCAAATACTATTTGATTCGATCTGCTTGTAAGCTTTAATATTTTATTAATATAATATATTTGATCCTTTATTTTTCGGACAATAGTTCTAATAGCTGGCAAGCAGAACTCAATCATCTCTACAAGCCTTAAATTTTCTTGATATTGATATTGTGCTCGATTTGATTCGTTTACAATGCAACATAATAACAGAGACTTGCTAAATCCAGCAACACAGCTGAAAAATTTACCTCATTCCATGACAACCTTTGCTCCTACCGCCTTCATCTTCTCGATAACCTTTTCAGCTTCCTCTTTAGGGACCCCTTTCTTCAACAAAGTGGGAGCTTTCTCCACAAGATCCTTGGCCTCTTTCAACCCTAAATCAGTACACGCTCTCACTTCCTTAATTATCTTGATCTTCGCAGCCGCATCGAATCCTCCCTCGAGCTTCAAATCAAATGTTGTCTTCTCCTTCTTCTCCTCTTCTTTCCCCGCTTGCCCAGCATTTACTTTCACCTTCACCCCCGCAAATCCCATCCCCGGCATCATAACCCCCATCATCGGCATTTCTTCTATCCCCATCTTTTTACGCAAAATCTCGGTTAAATCTGAAATTTCGAGCAATGTTAGCACTGAGATTTCATCCACGATAGCTGAAACTCTTTCGGATGGGGCATGCTTGGTTTCCTGAGCTGAAGCCGCAAAATTTCGAAACGAAGTTAAATGTTTAGGGGCAATTGTGGGTTCAATATTGGATAGGCGTGCGATGGTTTGAGAGATGAGACGAAAGGAGTGGCGTCTCATTCTGGATTAAATGTCGATCAGTGGAGAAGAAATGGAGCCTGCTTTCATGGAGGATAGCCAATCTCTGTGGGAATTGTAAACCCTCTGCAGGTTTAAAGCCAAGTTGGGCCGTAAATTGTGTTTTGTCAACTAATTTTACACATAACAAGCATCGTTTATCCCAATATTTTGTTTCGTTAACCCCTCACTAATTATAAAAATGTTTATTTAGTTAAACATTAATGACAATAATAAATATTAATATTTTCAAAATTAGAGATGTATAAAATTTCAGTAAAACCAAAATGATTGGCATTATCGGTTTAAATCGAAAATTTAGTTCCATTAATTAATTCGGAAATATAGCTTTTATTTTTAAAAAAAAATTATTTATTTGATGATTTAATTTAGATAATTTTTTATAAAATATTGGTTAAACTGAATAAATCGAGTTTTAAATAAATTATATTAATTTTATTAGATTTTTTAATAAAAAATATAGAAAATTTGAATATAAAATAATTGAAGCTATTAAGAAATTGGTGTACTCGGTTTTAGTAAAAAAAAAATTGGTTAAACAGAATTAACTTATTTTCTTAATAAGCTTCAATTTTTTATATTCAAATTTTATTTTCTTAGATAAAATATCTCTTCCAAAACTTCGGTTAATTCAGGTAAATAAATAAAAAATCAATTTTGTTTTGGTACGGTTTGTTTTGTTTTTGATAAAAGTTTGGCATGTTTCTGTTAGTAAAAAAATTATGGTTTAATTTTTTGAAAAAAAATTAAAAACAGTAGAATTTTATTTAAAAAATCTAATTAAAAAATTGAATATAAAAAATATTGAATTTAATTTAGAAACTTGGTTTATTTAATTTAAACAATATTTTAAAAATATGACCGAAATCAAACTTAATATATCGATTGAAAATAATTTTTAAAAAGAACAATAAGATTTCCAAATTAATCAAACCGATTTTTTCCAAACTCGACTTATTGGATAGACGCTTGAATATATCGTTCATAAATTCATTCCAAAATTTTCGGTTTTTTTTTTTTGAAAAGATTATAAAAAAAATTAAGTTTCAATACTAATGTGTTTATGGGCATTGTGGGTGGCGGACCCTATCAATATCGGTAGCGTCTGCCACTCACAGATGCGGATGCTGGCAGGTGCGGACGTTGTGTCCACACCTACAAACAAACACTGCCTACATTTAAAAAATAAATAAAATTGTTCGGTACATTTTCATTCTCATTTCATCAAGCTTCTGTCATTAATATTTTTCCTTCGATCTTCTATCGTGATATATTTTTATTGAGAATGGATAAAGTCGGGGTCTTCCTATTTTTGGTGGCAATGTTATTATTCGTAACAGGTCAATCGAATATAGTATTCCATCTGTGAGACCGATTCGAGTTCCTGATCTATTATTTGGCTGGAGATCGTTCACCTTATGCAAAAAAGTTGAACATCGATCCAATGAAATTTTCAATCAAGTTGTCAACAAAATATTCATTCATGGAGAAATCTTCTTGGAACGAGGTACAAGTCAACATTGTGGATAACGACGATACTTTACAATTTATAATTGAATGTCCCAATATGCAATTGTTGAATTTGTGTGTGGAAACAGAGCCAACTAGCTTAAATGTTTGTTTTGATGAACAAGAATCATATATTTCATGTCAATGAAGGATTGAGCAACATAAATTTCAATGATCAACCCTGGTACTCACATACCAGGATGTTGAGCAAGACCAAAATTATTCTCATTTCGAGAATTAAAGTGGATCTTGGGATCAATGTATCACGAGACCGTTCTGAACAAGATAATACATGTTGGGCAAATAGGTCACATGGTTGGTGCCATATGGAAGCAGATTTGGTTCATTTGAACAAAATATTGCACAAATTGATGATCCAAATATTGGTGTTTCGGAGAATACTTTTAATTGGCGTCATCTGAAGCACCAGTCAATAATGATCTAACTGGAGATATCAATCGTCACGTTTGCAGGAGTGATAACGAACCCGGTTTTCATCAGACGATTCTTCAGAACATGACAATGATGAAGATGAGGAGGATGTGCATGCATGTCCCGATGAGATAACGTCCTCCCATGAATGATCTCATGATCGATTGAGAGGCAAGTTGCACCATCTATGGCAAATACGAATGAAATGCCACGATTGTTTAATATACTATACGAGGAGCAGCTTCCAGATTCCATTGCGTACCGTCTACAACCCTGAGAAAGGAGATTTATCTGTCAATATGATATTTAAGGATAATGCAGATTTGATTGCATCGGTGAAGGATTATTCTGTCAGAGTTGCCAGACATGAATATAGTTGTAGAGAGCACACATATTTTGTGGAAGTTGCGATGTAAAAATAATTCTTCCATTGTTAGATATTGATGGGGTCTTCGAGCTTCTTTGAAGTTCAAGATGAGATATTGGAAGTTAACGAGATATGGGGAACGTCACACATGTATCTCCAGTAATGTATAGATAATTACAAATTGGAATGTAATATGGTGGCAAGTACATTGTTGGGGATAATATGTGATGCCCGGGGATTAATGATGTTAATCCCGGTGTGGTATTAATCCTTGATTGATTTTATTTGTGGCAATTATGAACTAATTGCGGTTTTGGGACTCTTGGGGATTTTAAATCCGATATTTGAAGTCTTTGGTGGGATTTGGGGGGAGTACGTGGTACTAGGGCTGTTTATGGAAATAGAGTTTGTGAGGTATTTATTGAAAACAGATGATTTTTAATGAGTCATGATGTATTTGTGAAGTGATTGGTATTTTCGAGTTTCGGTACTATATATACCAAGTGGACTCGACATTCCGTCATTTGGCACGGAACCCTTCCCTCTCTTCCCTCTCTCTTCGCTCAAGCCCTTCCGCCATTTCCCCTCTTCTTCCCTTGGAAGAGAAATCGTTGGTAGCTTGGCTCGGGAGTCGGTTTTCTCGAAGATAATCAGGTATTAATCTTCCCCTCGTCATTGTATTCGATTGGTAGTAGCATTGTTGATTTTGGTTGAGTATTAATGTTAGATTTGGGTTTGTGGATTTTGGGTAAAAATCTAAAGTGTTGATTTTGGTGTTTTTATTGAGTTTAAATGGTGTATTAGGGGTGTTGAGGAAGTTAGGGGTGTTGGTTTTGAGTTTGGGTGTCAAAAACACCATGGAAGCTCAAATTTCTCGAAAAATCGCAGGTCGCGATCGATCGCCGAGGAGGGCCGATCGATCGCGATGAGCAACTGAAAATTGGAGATGATGTACAGTTCTGCCGATCGATCGCCAAGTCTCGGCGATATCGCGAGGCGATTAGCGATCGATCGCGGAGACGCGCGATCGATCGCGAGATAATTCTGTTTGGCCACTGGACTGTGGCGATCAATCGCGATGAAAGTGGCGATCGATCGCCACCCGAAGATTTTTGTTTTTTTTGAAATTTTTTGGAAAATGTCGGGATTTTGGAATCGAGGTTTAAAGGGGCCGTTTCCGGGGCAATGTCTACATTCCATTGGGAATGCTATACCTTTAGAATGGATTGGTTTGAGCCAAAATTTAATAAAATGGGATTCTCGGTTGTGTTTTTGACTATCTTTTAAACTTGTAAAATGGAATATTTTGGGTGTTATGCATCCTTAGCCGGGGGGCTTTTATTTTGATAATCGTCATGGATTGACGATATGTTTAGTATGAACGTGCTTGGGCACGTGGTTGCATGCTTGTGTTTAATTGTGAACTATTTATGTGTTAGCACATAATTCATCGGGTCGTGGGACTCAGGCAAGGTTGGACTCAAACTACGGAATCATAAGTTACGTATGACGTACGAGCATGGCCTATTATAATGTTGCAACTGTAAAATGCATGGTATGTGATAATTGCAATAAATGGACAAGGAAATGTATGGTATGTGGTAATTGCAATAATTGGATATTGAAATGCATGGTATATGGTACTTGCTATAAATGGATATTGAAATGCATGGTATATGGTACTTGCTATAAATGGATATTAAAATGCATGGTATATGGTACTTGCTATAAATGGATAGTGAAATTGGGAATTATATGGTGCCTCCTTGAGCGAGCAATGATTGAGATGTTGTCACCGTTGAGCGACCATCGGTTATGACGCTGCTATTGTTGAGCGTGCGTGGGGTTTGAAACGCCGCTATTGTGGAGCGAGCAATGAAATAGGAACATGGAACCATTGAGTAGATATATTTTATATCTATGGTCTTTTACACAATGATTTTACCATATTGATTATGGAATTGGCATAATAGAAATGGTATTAGTTAATCTATGTGGCGATTAACTGGCTTTGGGAATTTGATGCGTTTGGTTATTTTGAGAACAGGGACAACACAGGGGATCCCGGATGAGGATGATACCATCCAGGGAGTAAATATATTCATGGCATTTACATTCTGTAAATTATGAACTGCAACATTTGGATTATTGGATTTGTGGTATTGGTATGCTCACCCCGTGTGGGGGCTGTCTCTGTTGGGGCAGGTGATACAGGTGTAGCAGCAGCCTTGGAGTTGAGATCGGACTGTTGATTGGAGGTACTTTCAGGATCGAGGTACCAGAGCTGGTTGAATAAGTACACAGATCCAGAGTTGAGATCGAGTTGTGCTTGGGAGGTGCTTCCAGGATTGAAGTATCAGTACGGTATCTGGTAGGGTATTTTATACATTAGATACGCGCTTATTCATTGGGTGCTCTCATGTGAGTACGTGTTACGTGTATATGGAATGTATAAATGGCCATGGTCTTCTCTCTTCATTAATGGCTTGCATGCAATTAAATATGGAATTGCTAAATGAACTGAGAGCATGTTAGTGTATTATGAGGGTGCATGTTATATATGTAATCTTGGTTGGGGAATTTGGATATTGTGTGGATCAAATGCAAGAAATTTCTGGATAGCATATGGTGTTTTACTTGCATATGGCTTTTCCCCATGATAGTATGATTATATGCACTAATGGTATGAATTAATACACTAATAACGGGTTAAGGGCACGGGGGGTCCTTACATAATACGTTGTGATCCTTCGTACAATAAAGTATGTAAGAGTGAACGTCAAAGATAAATATGGCTACCAAATTTCATATACGGATGCATGGAGAAGTTTGGAACGTGCAGTGGAGAATGTCTATGGTACATGGGAGAGCTCTGTGCCAAAGGATGAAATCCCAATAACTGAAGATATATTTGTTGTCGTTATGCCACTGTATATGAATAATCTACTACGGTTACTGTCTCACCATCGACTTTCAGCCTCCAAATAATAGAAATATCATGATAATAGCCTCACCGGATCTGAAGTGAAGTGTATGTGTCTCAGGTCTCCAACACTCAACAAGAGTGGTGATCAAATGATGATCAATAACACGAAAAATACCATAGAAACTCATATAATTTAAATTGCTTAAAACTCATCGTGCATGATTCTCTCCATGTATAACCTCCAAACTGGGTTATCTGTACGCTTCACTCTTAATACATCATCAACATTTTCATCAGTAACAACATTTGATATGTGTATACACTGTAAATATAAAATAGTAGGATCTTTTGGAACTCGATTTCCTGCCATTTTAAATCGATAAAAGAAATCAGTGAGAAAAACAAATTGAACTGAAATTGAAATGTTTGAATGAAATTTGCTTCAATCAACTTGGATGAAAGAATGAATTTACGTATTAAAGGAAAGAAATCAGTCGGAATTTTTATTTTATTTATTTAAAAAAAGCGTTGGCTATGTCCAACCCTACTACAATTTCAGCAGCATCCACCTCTGTGAGTAGGAGTGTAAACGAATCGAGCCGGTTCATGAACTTTTCGAACATGCTCGAAAAATATTCAATTCGAATTCGAAGTTATCGAATTCGAGCCGAACTCGAACATGTTGGAATATGTTTTCGAGCCGAACTCGAACCCAAATTTCTTTGTTCGATAGTTCACGAACTGTTCGTGAACCTATTTTATTTATATATAATATTTATATATATTAGATATTAATATATTAAAAATTATTTTGAAAAGCGCTACTTCTCTCCCAGACTCCCACTCATCAGTCAGTCTCGCTACAACCCCTCAACCTCTCGACCCTAATACTTATTTCATTGTTTTGAAAAGCGTCGCCTGCCTCGTCTCTCCGTCTGCATCGCCGTTGATGTCGTGCCACTGCCTTCACGCTGATCCTCTGCCTTCACGCGGCCTGGACCTCCGCCTTCACGCCAAAGGTATTATCCATCTCCAGTGTAAATGTTTAGAAATTTTGAGCTTTTGAAGAACCTTTTCCATGTGTATAGCTAGTCATCAACTGAAGCTTTTCACAAAATTTGGAAGATTTTGTCGTTTGTTGAAAAGAATTATTGTACAGTCAATGATTTCTGATAAAATTATATTTGGTGTTTTATGCTGCTGGAAGAAATTCATACTTGATTTAGTGAGTTTAAGAGCGATTTATCACGAGTTTGATTCTTCTTTGATGATGATAGCGTTGCATTCTGTCACGCTGTTATCCACTTCTGCATATTGTACTAAGGACATATTAATTTGCTACACCTAATTGAAAACATCTAATTATTTTCTTTGATTACAAGATTTAGGTGCCGGAATGTAATTTTGAAGATTTGGGTGCTGGAAGTTTTGTTTATGTTACGAGATGATAAACTTATTGATTAAATTGTTCGATTAAAAAATTTTGTTTAAGTTGTTTTGATGAAAAACTTAAATATTGAAGGATCTTGATGAATTATTGTTTGGTGTTTTGATTTAGAATTTTAATGTTGCTGGTTTTGATGAATTAGATGGTGATAATACAATGGTTTTTATATTCACTTGGTTAGGGACTCGAGCTTCGAATCGAGCTTACGTTTGCGAACATTAAATTTATAAACGGCTCGAAGTCGAGCTCGAAAAGTTCGAATCGAACTCGAATTCGAACTCCGTTTTGAACTGAATTCAAGCATGAAAAAATTGAAGTTCGAACTTCGAATCGAATTTTGAATATGTTTATTCGAATTCGAACTCGTACTCAAATACTAAAATTTTGCTAAAATTTGGCTCGATTCGGTTCGTTTACACCCCTATCTGTGAGTGACGAACGCTGCCAAAATTCGTAGATCCGCCACCCACATTGGCTGATTGCATTAAGAATGCAATCTGTCGTAACCACATTAATTTTGAAATTAAATTTTTTAAAGATATTTTTTTAAAGAAAAGCTAAATTTTTTGATTGATAAATTATTGTTATAGAATTATTATTTTTTTATATTTTGCTACAATAGTTGGAATATTCTACACTAAATTGAGGGGAAAATTGGGAAGAGGGTCTTATCAAAATCTTATTGAAATTAATATTCCCTATTGGGAAGACAACTTGTGATGCCCGGAAATTAATGGTGTTAATCCCGGTGTAGTAATAATCCTTAATGGATTTTAATTGTGGCAATTATGAATTAATTACGGTTTTGGGACTCCCGGGGATATTAAATCCGGTTTTTGGAGTCGTTGGATCCAATGGATGATATTGTATCCTCATCGTGGTGATAACCTTGGAATTTGGTTTGTGGTGGAATCTGGGGGTCCGGAGTACTTTGTACTGGGGCTGGTAATGAAATTTGAGTTGGAGAGATAATTATTGAAAACAGATGATTTTTAATGAATCATGATGTATTTGTGGATGACTCGGGATTTTGGAGTTTTGGTACTATTTATACCAAGTGGACTCGATGTTCGATCATTTGGATCTCATTTCTCTCACTCTCACCAGCGCTCCCCCCATTTCCCCCAACCCTTCCCTCTTTTCTCCCTTGATGAAAAATCGATAGTTGCTCGACTTGGGAGCTGAATTTCTCGAAGATAATAAGGTATTATCCATCCCCTCACATTTATCTTCGATTTAATAGTACTATTGTGGTGTTTGGGAAGGATTTGAGTTGGGTTTAAGAAATTGGGTTTTCTTAAAGATTTTTGGGTTGTTGTATTTTGGGGTCGATTTATAGCCCCTTGTTAAGGATTTATGTTGTATGGGGTGTGAACATTGTTGTTGGGGAAGATTTTGCAAGAAAAAAGCCATTTTTGGCTGTTACAGGTCGAAGCGATTGATCCCTAGGGCGGGGCGATCGATCGCCGCGACGTTGGTAAAATTTTGAGGAAGATGAACAGTGAGGCGATCGACCGCCTCAAATGAAGCGATCGATCGCCAAGGGGCAGTGGGCATTTTGAATTGTGAGGCGATCGACCACCTCAAAGGCAGCGATCGATCGCCATGAGGCAGTAGCCAAAAACATTGAGAGGCGACCGATCGCCTGGAAAGGAGCGATCGATCGCCCATGCCATTTTTGCGAGGCGATCGATCGCCTGGGATGATGCGATCGATCACCAGTGCCTGTTTTTGGGGTTTAATTTCGTGTTGAGTTTTCGATGCATGCTTCGCCCGAGGTCTTTTAAAATGGTTAATCGTCATGGATGACGATATAATTGGGGTTTGTGAACGTGCTTGGGCACGTGGTTGCATGCTTGATTTTAATTGTGGATTATTAATTGTGTTTAGCACATAATTCATCGGTCACGGGACCAAGGCAATGTTGGATTCGAACTACGAAATTAAAAGGTACATATGACGTACGAGCATAGCCCTTTATTATAATTGTAATTGTTGAGTGCATGGTACACTATATTTAATAAATGTATATGAAAATGCATGGTATATGGTATTGACAATAAACGGATATTGAAATGCATGGTTAATGGTAATTGTTATAAATGGATATATAT
Source organism: Haberlea rhodopensis (assembly GCA_907163345.1). Classification (NCBI taxonomy): domain Eukaryota; kingdom Viridiplantae; phylum Streptophyta; class Magnoliopsida; order Lamiales; family Gesneriaceae; genus Haberlea; species Haberlea rhodopensis. Next base: position 1,704,956 of record CAJQUN010000100.1, read on the forward strand.
GCATTGGGAATTATATAGTGCCGCTTTTGAGCGAGCAATGATTGGGATGTTGTCGCCTTGAGCGAACATCGGTTATGACGCCACTACTGTTGAGCATGCGTGAGAATAAAATGCCGCTATTTAGAGCGAGCGATGAAATAGAACTATGGAACCATAAGTGAGATATATGGAATATCTGTAATAATTGTTTAATGAATTGATATTATTGATTATGATATCGGTACGTGGCATACGGATTGGTTAATCAACGTAACGATTAACTGACCATTGGGAATTTGATGGTTTTTGGTCGTTTTGAGAACAGGGACAGTACAGGGAATCCCGGATGAGGATGATACCATCCAGGGAGCATCTTTTATATTTCATAGCATTTAAATTTTTGTAAATTATGAATTGTATTATTGTGATTATTGGATTTGGGATATTGGTATGCTCACCCGTGTGGGGGTTGTCTCTGTTGGGGCAGGTGATTAGGTACATCGATGGCTTTGGAGTTGAGCTCGAGCTATGGAATGGAGGTGCTTCCAGGGATCGAGGTACCAGTGACGGTATTGAGCATCATGTTTTATACTTTTGATACACACATACTTATTTGATGCTCGCATGAGAGCAGTATGATGTGTAAATGGCATGTATAAAAAGGCAAGGGCCTTTCTCTCTTCATTTATGTGTTGAATGCAATTATTTATTGAATTGCTAAATGAACTGAGAACATGTTAGTGTATTATAATGGTGAATGATATGTATGTGGACTTGGTTGGGGGAAATTAGACATTATATGGAATAATGTAAAGGAATTTTATTATTGGCATGGTTTGCTATGATGACAAGTGGGTTTTCCCCTACATATATAATTACATGCACTAAATGCTTGGGTTAATACACTAATAATGGAATAAGGGCATGGGGGTCCTTACATTAGTGGTATCAGAGCCAGGTTTGCTCTTTGGGGCTGTTGAGGGCCTAGGAACACGTTAATGGAATGGAAAGCACATACTTATGCATGATGGTAGTTAGTGTTGTGTGGCACAACTATTTTGCTTATGTGCGTTTATGATATGTGATCATAGTGGAACAATTATATCTCATGACATCTATGGGATCATAATATAATCTGTTGATTATGATTGTGAGTTGTGACAAAGGGACAACCAAAGGGAGCATTTTGAAATGCATTGGGATACATGAAGTACTTTGTACTCATGATTTATGCGTTTACTCATTATAATCATATTGTGGTGAATATGGATTATTATATGCTCATGGTTTGGAATTGTTCCTGTAGGGACGCTATGACATGAAGGGCTAAGGCCAGGATTGAAAGACACGAAACGGTAACCTGCATTTTATATACATCATGGATTATGCATTGTGGTTGCATATATATTGGAGTGATGATTTTAATGCTTTGCCGCTAAATGTTTAAGCGATGGTAAAATTCCGCATGTCACATTTGAATCGAGGTGCATTAAAATACACTCATGGCGATGTATATTGGATTATGGATTATGCATTGTGGTTGCACGTATATTGTAGTGATGATTTTAATGCTTTGCCGCTAAATGTTGAAGCAAGGGTATTGCCGCATGTCACATTTGAAGCGAGGTGCATTAAAATACACTCATTGTGGTTGTATATATTGGAGTGATGATTTTAATGCTTTGCCGCTAAATGTTGAAGCGAGGGTATTGCCGCATGTCACATTTGAAGCGAGGTGCATTAAAATACACTCATGGTGATGTATATTGGGATGTGGAATATGCATTGTGTTACAGGTATAGATGGAATGCTTGGTGAATATCCCATGAGTCGTTGTTATAGATGAGTGATGATTTTAAATGCTTTGCCGGTGTCACTTGACGCGGTGATAGAATACTTGCCGCTGTCATATCGTAGCGAGGAAAGAATATTTGCCGCCAAATGTTGAAGCGAGGCTATTGCCGCATGTCGCATTTGAGCGAGGTTATTCAATGCCGCTGATATGTCGAAGCGAGGGGTATTTGTGCCGCGGTCATGACAAGCGAGGTGCATTAAAATACACTACTATAACAAGATTAGGGATCGGCTATTCTATTGGCGATGTTTTATGCCGCCGGGTATTCATAGCGATGGGTCATTCCGCTATTCTTTGGCGATGGTTTATGCAGCCGGGTATTCATAGTGATGGTTCATTCCGCTATTCTATTGGCGATGGTTTATGCCACCGGGTATTCATAGCAATGGTTCATTCCGCTATTCTATTGGTGATGGTTTATGCCGCCGGGTATTCATAGCGATGGTTCATTCCGCTATTCTATTGGCAATGGGTTATGCCGCCATGTATTATATAACGATGGGTCATTCCGCTACATCTATTGGCGATGGTTCATACCGCCGGATATCTATAGCGATGTTTTATGCCGCTGACTCAATGGCGAGGAATCATGTCGCTGATTCTATAGCGAAGGGTTATACCGCTATGTACGTAGCACTGGATTACGCCGCCTTCGAACGATGGGTGCTTCTTGCGTACCACTGTTGGGCGGTGGATACATGTATACCGCTATCTTGTTAGCGATGAGGTATTGTATATTACTGTTTTATTAGCATTATTGTGGATGTCATGCGTTGATATACATATACCGTCACGTGTTTGACGATGAGACTATGGATGTCGTGTATCGACATGTACCATCACGAGTTGACGATGTTATTTTGGATGTCATATGTTGACATGTACCGTCACGGGATGACGATGACATAGTGGATGTTCTATGTAGACTTGTAGCATCGTTTCGATGATTAACACATTTATGTATATGTATTTAGTCGTATGGTTTGAGTGCCGAGGGTGAGCACAGGGCAGTGTCTGGGTCACTAGTTGACGAGACCATTATGCCGAGCAGGTTGCTCGATGAATTATTGGGTGCCCCGTACAGGAAGTGTACCACAGCACATATTTGAGGTAAATATTTTACGAGTAGTGGTACCTTTGGGTATACTCGTTGGAATGGCTATGGCCAAGTGACTGGTAATAGGAGTAGTTATTGAGAAAACTACTTGCTTATACCGAGGTGACATGTAGTGGACATGATCACACCCACCCCCGAGGGTATGGAATAAATCCTACGAAATTGGGATTGATTTGTGGTTGAGTAAGGACACCGGGATGTTCGTAGTGCTTGGTGTTTTAGAGAAATATTAGGTGATCACCCACTACTCTAGATGGATGTTACGGTATGGCATACCGAGTGGAACGTATGATACGTTGGTAAGCTTGGTATAAGCCTATGGAGGTAGCGATTTGCTAGCCAGGTATTGTTGCAGTGATATAGTGTGCTTGTTGTAGCCATTATACTGCTTGTTGTATTCGAGTTTGGCGAATTGTATGGTGATACGATGAGGGTTTAGTAGACTCTTGTAGTCACTTTGAGGCTTGAGGAAGGAAATACCTCACGGGACGTTTATATGTCAAATGTTTGAGGGACTTGTATTGGGACAACTCAATTTTGTTGGGAATACCAACATGAGTGTCGACAAGTTGTTGTTAGCTCTGGTTGAGCGTCTTGCATATGGCATGCATGGGGGACACAATTGGATAGTGAGATATAGTTAGTGGGGTGACACTACTATATTGATTTTATCTCTTGGAGATATTTGGATTGTACTGTCATGGAGATAGCTAATATTGGTTGAGGGTTGATTGTGAATCAACCGGGGTAAGCTCTACTAGTGTTGGACTAGGTGATGGCTTCGTATTTCCGGTGAGACGTTCGAGGAGGCATCTCTGGAGAGATGCTCAAGGTTTGTGGAGTACTATAGTATTAGTACAGAGCATCGTTGTATGTGTATACGTCGCGTATACGGGTTTCGTTTTGGTAATAGTGGCTTTGATGCACAATTCTGAACCAGTTGCATATTTTTGGTTCCGAGATATGTTTTGGTATAAATATATCCAGTTTTCCGAACGATGGTTCGAGGTTGGAGGGTCATGGATTCATGTCATTTTCCTTATGAGGAAAGCAACATTGATATACCTACCGATTGGAATCCTTGGGAGATTCAACGAGTTGGTTTGTGTGGTGTTGATGTTGGAATCACACCATTGGTCGTTGGTCTGTCAATCATTATTCTCCACGTGGTGAGAATAGCTAGGGATTAACAGTTGGTTCTGGAACTCTGGGTATGATTGGAGATGCCCGAGTCTATTGCATTGAGTATGCATGTTGCGTTGGTACTTAGGCATGTATACCAGTGTATTTATACGAATGCCAACTTTGTTTTGGTCCTAGTCGAGCATCGGTTAGTGTGCTTGGATGAATGAATCTCCGGTGAGAGATTGTATCACCTTGAGATTGGTAATCTCGATGGCACGATTTATTCTGAAGAATGATCATGAGATTTGGTCGACTTCCTCCGAGGAGGAATTGTAGTACCTTGGGGTCATGGGAATTCATTTCTGGATAATTCGATAGCCTCCATGTTTTAGGATTGTTGAATCCTAGGATAAACGAGGGATGGCCAGGATTCGGATTTGTTAAGTGTCGTGGTTGACACGTGTGGCGAGAATGCAATTGATTTTCTTGCATGTCCTTTCGAGAACTTGAGACCTTGTGGAGTCTCGATGGGGTATTTGGACCAAGATATGATTCTTGGAACACCTGGATGTAGACATCTTTGGAGATGTGTTTTGCATTGATCGGTGGCCGTGTAGTTGCCCAATTCGTGTTGCAATGTGGTGCAACTACTCCTTTGATGGAGATGGATTTGGAAAGTGGAAGCCGGATGTAGTTTAGGTACAATGTTGTGTACTGGTGGTCACCTTGGTAACGATGTATGTTTAACATCGTTGGCTATGTCATGGAGATATCATCGAGGCGATATCTATTTTGGAATCACGAATGATTCGTTTGATTTGCAGTTAGGGTTGGCTGACTGCTTTTGAGATGGTTAGCATCGGGGTATGCTGACGTTCTATTACGATTGTGATGGTTTGGGAGGTTTATCCCATTCCAGGTTTTGGTGCGTGGTCGGTATCCTCGCGGTTGGGGGTCCGGAGTGCTTTGTACTGGGGCTGGTAATGGAATTTGAGTTGGAGAGATAATTATTGAAAACATATGATTTTTAATGAATCATGATGTATTTGTGGATGACTCGGGATTTTGGAGTTTTGGTACTATATTTACCAAGTGGACTCGGTGTTCGATCATTTGGATCTCATTTCTCTCACTCTCACCAGCGTTCCCCCCATTTCCCCCAACCCTTCCCTCTTTTCTCCCTTGATAAAAAATCGATAGTTGCTCGACTTGGGAGCCGAATTTCTCGATGATAATAAGGTATTATCCATCCCCTCGCATTTATCTTCGATTTAATAGTACTATTGTGGTGGTTGGGAAGGATTTGAGTTGGATTTAAGAAATTGGTTTTTTTTAATGATTTTTGGGTTCTTGTATTTTGGGGTCGATTTATAGCCCATTGTTAAGGATTTATGTTGTATGGGGTGTGAGCATTGTTGTTGGGGAAGATTTTGCAAGAAAAACGCCATTTTTGGCTGTTACAGGTCGAGGCGATCGATCCCTATGGCGGGGCGATCGATCACCGCGACGTTGGTAAAATTTTGAGGAAGATGAACAGTGAGGCGATCGACCGCCTCAAATGAAGTGATCGATCGCCAAGGGGCAGTGGGCATTTTGAATTGTGAGGCGATCGACCGCCTCAAAGGAAGCGATCGATCGCCATGAGGCAGTAGCCAAAAACACTGAGAGGCGACCGATCGCCTGGAAACGAGCGATCGATCGCCCATACCATTTTGCGAGGCGATCGATCACCTGAGATGATGCGATAGATCGCCAGTGCCTGTTTTTGGGGTTTAATTTTGTATGGAGTTTTCGATGCATGCTTCGCTGGGGTCTTTTAAAATGGTTAATCGTCATGGATGACTATATAATTGGGGTTTGTGAATGATCGCTTATTTTTTAAACAGAAATTTCTGAGTGTAGCGATTCTATACCGCAAGTGCACGGTGTCAAGTTTTAGTATAGTGATAATATAAGTAAGGATGTCGAACCCGCATGGACTAACGTATAAGTACCAAATAAAAGTAGCGAAATTATATTTAGCCTACGAAAAAGATGATTAAATAACTAATTAAACTAAAGAATTAAAGACTCAAAACTAACACAACTCCTTTGAAGATGCGAAGGAATTCCGCTCAAGAAATCTATCAAGATGTTCGTTCAATTGTGCGTCGTCAATGATTGGTTTGTTAAAACAACTACTTATCAATCAATTCTTAAGGTGACGGATTTCCGAATATAATCAATACACTCTCTCGAGCTGTATTGAAACTAATAATAAATTGACGCAAGTAACTCTCGTTCACTTAAACCAATTTAATACCGAATAAATCTCAATGAAAACCGTTGATCTTTAAATCTTTCAATTTAAAGTGATCACGTATGTGATTTAATCTCTCGGTCTAAATCTTAAACATACAACATGAATTATTTTAGCGTATTATAATTTTATCTCTCGATCTCAATTATAATTCACAAATTTCAATAAAAGGTAGCCACTCTTTGATAGCATGAAGCATATAATTCATGAACAAAAGATATTGATTCACTCAAACACAACCAAATCAAAGATTCAAACACAAAATTCCTTAAACTTGATAAAATAAACCAGATTAAATTCAAATCAAATTCACAAGATGTTTAATCGTCTCTCGACCTCAAAAACATCAAATAAAATATGAAAATCAAATTAATCTAAAGTTTAGAAATACGATAAACGTAGGAGCGACTCCGTGCGTTGACTGAGCTTCCTTCTCTCGCTTCCTTCCTTGCACTTCAAAGGATTCTTCAACCTTGTTCTTCCGGAGATGAAAGGCGGCTGAGAATTATGGAATTAGGTCTGATAATACTCTGAATAGTGGATGTTATTTTCGTGCCTCTTTTCCTTATTTATAGAGGAGAGGAGATATGGAAGTGTTTCCAAAAATCAGACCAAATCAAGACTTTTATTTTCAGAAAATTCTGCGTCTCGATTGATCGGTCCTTACGTCTCGATCGATCGAGCGCCTTCAGCTTCCGTGTCTGAGTTTCTCTGCCTCGCTCGATCAATCGAGTTGAAGTGTCCGATCGATCGAGCTTTCTTCACCTTTTCTTGCCAATTCTCTGCCTCTCTCGATCGATCGAGCTGGTGATTCCGATCGATCGAGCTCTGAAATAAATTGTTGGCCAAAACTTCTGCCTTCGTCGATCGATCAACCTCCTGTTCCGATTGATCGAGAATGTCAGAACTCAAATTCGTCATTTATTGGCTTGATTTGATCCGTTTTCTTCCTTGTAGCTCAATTCTTCCACATTCCGCCTAGATTCCTGAAACATTCAAATAAATACCAAAAAGCATAACATCTTCACGGAATCTACACGAATATATATATAAATCAAAGCCCAAATACGCGTAATAATCAACCCTATCAACTCCCCCAAACTTAGATTTGATCGTCCTCGAGCAAACATTAAGATCAAAATGCAAAGTTCATCATCAATACTTTGAATTAATTAACTTAGCAACTCAATTGTAAAAGCTCAGAAATCCCACTAACACTTCATTAATAAGTCTATCAAAAAATTAACAAGAAGTGTTTTCTTCTAAGCCAAGCAATATATCGCAAAAGCGGAACGTGCGTGTGTGTTCATGTCAATCGTGAGTTTCATATATACTTTTAGGATCAAATAGTGCTATTAAACTCAAAATCAAGATTTACTTTTAAACACTTCATAAGCCTACTTTTCAAACACTTCTCCACTAATGTAGTTATTCCCTAGACTTGGATTAATAGGTCTTTTAAAGCTTGTAATGTTTGGCCTAGGTGTTTGGTTTCAAAGAAAAGATAGGGAAATACAAAGAAGAGAGTATAATCATAGAAGATTCAAATTTTTTAACACACTTAGAGCTTCTCCTCTTTTTTCTAGCCTTGGCCACTTTGGGTCTTATTTATTCACTTTTTTTTCTCAAGGCTTTTTCTAACTTTTTCTTTTCTCATTCATCAATTTTTAACAATAAGCTCATCAAAGTTTAGCAATTCAAGTGCATCTAATGAGACTCATTATACTCCCTTAGGGTCAAGATAAAAAAATCTTCCATTTAGGCTCAAGTAGGTGGGTGTAATGAGGTTGCCAAAAAAATATTGAATGGGGGCTAATAGTATGTCAAACATACTCCATTCTTTTATCATTTATGCTCAAATTTGGGAACTAGAGATTGATATAAACATGGTAAGCTTGAAAGGCTCAAACGGTTCAAAGATCGCCTAAATCATTTCCAAGTCTAGTTCCTAACTATAAAATTTCGCCTCAAAGTGCTCTCAACTAGGTTCTAAAGTGTTTTAAGATCCTCAAGATAAATCATAGTTAACAAAATTGTTCCAATATACAATTCACTCAATCATGAGCCAAAAGTGCTCAAAATATTCCTCAATTTTTGAAATATTAACTTAACCTAAGATAATCACAAACAAGTCAAAATCTTCAAGACTTAAGTTGAGATGTGGATTAATATCATCATGTAATACCATTGCAAGTCTAATTCATTATTTCTAAATGATTAACTCATTTTCAAGAATTTTTTTTATTATTATGCCCAAAAACGACCTAATCTCATGCAATCACATGCTAGATTAGTCATGCAAGGAAGTAACACAAGACAACAGCAGAAATCAGTAAACACCCCCCAAAGTTAGTACATGCATTGCCCTCAATGTATGGTAGACAATAAATGCAAAGGCAAAGCACATACCTCGACGACGATCGTCAGTAATCGTCGTCCTCATCATGCTCCGGAGGTGGTACTGGGTAAGATGGCTGTAAGGCCTCTCTACCTTAACAGTGTAATGAAAATATAAATAGGGCTAACATGCATTAAAGACAGTTTATGGTTCCGGTTGTAGCCTTGAGCTATTAGGATTACAGGCCAAAAATAAAATTCCAAAAGCTAATTAGTTACATTCCCAATAATGAATGTTGATACTATCGATTTACACTACTCCTAAAGTAGAGACTATCCAAAATCTTGTATCCTAATTCCTTAATGCTCCTCGTAGCTCACTGCCTCAACCCGGCCCATAGCCCTCCAAGTCCAAAAGGTGTACCTACAGGAACAACTCACCATGAGCATATACATCACTATTCAACAAATCCAAGCACAATAACATAAATAATTGCTTGAGATATGTATGTATGCTCCCTGATTTACCACATTAGCACATTTTCATTGTTGTTCCTGTTTCATAAACTCATGCACAAAATCATTAGTTCATAATATAATGATCGATACCACGTTCCAGTTATAACCACAATATTCCACATTAATCACTAGAAATGTGACTGTTCCGGTCCTATTACAACAGCAGAATTTTAGGACCCCTCGCTTCGACATATAGCAGCATCATATGATATCCCTCGCTTAGACAATGACAGCGGCATGTACATCGCTTCGACATGACAGTGGCAAATATCATATTACCATCGCTTCATATGACAGCGGCAAGTACCTCCCTCGCTCGTATATAAAAACTACCGAAACAATCAAGCATTTCCAACCACATATATATAACCACAACACTTGAGTCCACAGTCATAATGCATCACCATTATCTCAATATATATCAACACATTTCGTAATCCACACTTGTCCACGATATATATATAACCAAAAGCGTAAGAACACATTTTACCGTCCGATGCCCGTATGTCTCACTACGTACCTTAGTCTCAAAAGTGGAGAAGTTGAAGAACTTTATCTCCTTGAAGTTGTTGGTACTTGGGATGGTTCTACACAACCATACAAATCAATATTAGAAGCCAATTATAGTCCAATATCCAAAAATCACACAAAATATCCAAAAACAAAATATTTTGCATCTCGCGATCGATCGCCGCAAGGGCCCGATCGATCGCGAGAACATTCTGCCCGATGCCAAAATTTTCTGCTCTTGGCGATCGATCGCCACATTTGGCGCGATCGATCGCCAGCCTCACCGATCGATCGCCCAAATGTGGCGACCGATCACCGAATGCTTCTGGAGCCTACTGGTTGCGCGCGATCGATCGCCAAAAACGGGCGATCAATCGCCGCTGCCTGTGTTGCGAGAAACACCATTTTTTCACCATAAAGTCTTCACCAACCTCACCAACAATTATACCAACAAACCAAAAACATAAAAACACCTTAAACCTTCAATATACACCATTAACAACCAAAAATCCAACTCCCAACCAATACCAATAACAACCCAACACAAACCCATTTTAAAACTCAACATACCAAAACAAAAATCCAACTAAACACCATTAAAGTACCAAGGAGGTATCCATACCTCTTGGGGACTCCAAATCTCACAAATAATCCCACAAATCAAGTTTTTGCAAGGATTTCTCCTCTCCTTGAAGCCAAAAATCGAAAATGGAAAGTGGGTTAGGGTTGGGAATGAAATTTGGGGATTTAAGAGTGGTGGGTAAAGTGAAAGTAAAGTGATGGGTAAAAGGTGGGGTAAAGGGTTATTAAAATTGTACCCAAAATTAACATGATGTATAAAATACCCCAACATGGTATTTTAAAAGCATTTTACAAAAATGCACCAAACTCCCAATAAATTCATGTTTCCCAAAATAATTGCCAACCAATACAATTAATTCATGCTAACACCCAATTTCCCAACATGCAGAACATGCACCCTGAAATGCACCCACGGGTCACGCCTACCATGTGACTAAGCATTTCAACAAGATAATTAATTCCAACACATAATTTAATTATCACCATAATTAATCACATAAACATAATTAATGCCCAAATGCATATAATTATTTCGGGGGTATCACAATGGCTCTTCAGGTTGGTATGGTGGGTGTGGCGGATAATCCGGTGGCGGTTGATGGTATGGCGGGAATGGTCAAAATTGCGGCTCAGGCGGGAACTGTATATATGGGAAGCCTTGGGCCAAGGCATTATTCCATGCACATTGGTATTGCAGGTGCTCACTTATCTGTGCTTGGCCCCACTGTAGTTCGTGTTGCAAGTTGTGGATGCCCTGCTGCTCTAGGCGGAGGTCTTGGAGATCCCTGTGAAGGGAGTCCAAGGTAATCGATGTATGCTCTGCAGCGGAAGAGGAGGATGCCCCAGCATGTCTGCTGCTCGAAGGTCGTGGCTCGGCCCTTCGTCGGCCTGTAGTAGGTGGTGGCCCATCAACCACAATTGGTCCTTTAGGTGGTAGGAGCTCCTCATCGGCGTCCCACTTCACTCCACTTCTCTTGCAAAGGGCTGTGATAGTCGATGGAAAAGGCAAAGCACCGATGTCACATATATGTTCATTGATAATATGCCCCAAATCCACCATCTGCCCTATAAGAATGGCATATACCAGGGCAGCTCTCTCTTTAGTAACCTCCGAAGTGTGGGTCGATGGCATGACCCAGGCGGCTATAAAAGAGAACCAAGCTTGTGCCTCTGGCTTCAGATGTTTCTTCAGGACCAATTGAGGTCCCTCGATACCGATTACAGAAATTACCACGTCATAGTTGATGTGGCTTGTTTTGAACGCTTGGTAATCACTGTTCTTTATAGATGGCATCCTAAAAATTGCATTCAACTTGAATTGATCATATTCAATATCCTGACCCCTGACAAATACAACCTCTCTTGAATTTGGGTGGACCGTCCTCAAATTAGCATAGAATTCCCTTACTACCGGGACCACCGCATCAATAGGGTGTTTTATGAATTCAAACCACCCCCGTCGCCTAGCTTCTTGAATGACCGGGCATTCAAGCTTATCCAAACTCATTCCCCTTTCGCGACTGAGGGGTTTGCGGTGATAGCTAGGGTACAATTCTGCCGCTACGGAATTCACAAAGCGCTTTTCATCATATTCGGCAGCTGAAGTAGTGGCTTCGACTTGCTTTTGCTTCCTCTTTGGCGCCATTTGATCAATTAACAATTCTTACTTTGTCACTCCCAACCACAAAAAAAATCACCAATATCTCAAACCACAACCAGAATGTACAAATTTTACCAATCAACCTTTCACTTTCCCAAAATTCAACTACTTAATTTCCAAAATCACCATAAACGTCAACCTTATATATCCAAACAAGAATAATCAGTAAATCTTGGATATAGATAAGAGTTGAAATCATATACCAAGTAAATCTAGGTGATGGTTTGGAATGTGCTTGAATTCCTCCTTGTTGATGCAATATCCCAATTTCAGTTGTAAATCTTCAAATTTGTAGCAAAAACTTGATTAGATGAAGCTTGGAAGCTTAAATTGCAAGATTTGTGAGTGTATGTGAAGATTAGAAGAAGAAATTTGGGAATTAGGTTAAAAAGAGGCGATTTTTCTGTGTAAAATTTGGAAAATTTGTGACTGTTTTATGATGGAATCGAGTTTAAAAACCAAATTATCTGTCGCTCGATCGATCAAGAGATGTTGCTCGATCGATCGAGCGAGACAGAACATTTTCTCCTCATTTTAAAACTTTCCTCGATCGATCGAGACGAATCACTCGATCGATCGGCGACTCCAGAAAAATTATTTATTTTTGCAACTCCTGGTCGATCGATCGAGATTATGTCTCCGATCGATCGACCCTTCCAGACCAATTTTTTTTTCAAAAAATTTTCAATGATCGATTCGCCCCATCAGTTGGACTCATTCCATTTGTTCTGCATTTGAAAATTAACGCACGGAGTTAGGCTCTAAAAATAACCAAAATAAAAATAAAAACAATTAGACTAAAAATATGAAAAACAAACAAGGGATAGATGAAAGTTCTTAATTTATAGTCCCAAGCTGGACTGTCGCCTCCGTCTCAGTGGTCCGTTTTCGCTTGTTCCTTCGGGTTTTTCACCGTATCAGTAGGTAGTGTCCCTTGAGCTCGTCCATGAATTATAGCTGCTAGTTGCCCCACTTGAACCTCCAAGTTTTTTATAGATGCATCTTGATTTTGCATCCTTGTTTCAGTTGATGAAATTAACTTGGTCAAGAGCTCCTCCATACTCGGCTTAGGCACATTCCCCGGTGGTTGTTGTGGGTTCAACACATTATTTTGGTTGGACCATTGAAAGTTCGGATGATTTCTCCACCCCGGGTTGTAAGTATTGGAGTATGGGTTGTTGGGCTGCCTGTTTCCTACATAATTCACAGACTCATTAGACTGTATGAATGTGTTACCTGCCTGGCACTCAGTGCTCGGATGATTGCTTCCACATAGCTCGCAAGTGATAACTTGAGCTTGCATTGTTGTCATGCTCATGCTATCTATCTTTTTGTTCAGCGCGTCCAACTATGCCGAAAGAGCAGTGATGTCATCAATTTGGTGAACTCCAGCTGGTTTCTTTGGCACATTCCTCTCCGATTGCCATTGATAGCTGTTAGAAGCCATCTCTTCTAAGAGTTCATATGCTGCTTCCGGTGTTTTGCGCATTATGGAACCTCCTGAGGCTGCAACTATTATAGAACGGTTAGATGAAAATAAACCGTTATAAAAAGTTTGTACCTGGAGCCAAATAGGAAGTCCATGGTGTGGGCATCTCCTAAGCAAATCCTTGAAACGATCCCACGCCTCATATAGTGTTTCAGGATCGAATTGCCCGAACGTGGTGATATCGTTCATCATCTTTGCCGTTTTGGAAGGGGGGAAGTATTTGGACAGAAACGCTTGCGTCATCCCCTCCCAAGTTGTTATCGATCCTGCAGGTAAAGAGTTCAACCAAGCTTTAGCTTTATCTTTTAATGAGAAAGGAAATAACCTTAACCTGATGGCGTCGTCAGAAACGCCATTATGTTGATGTGAGCGTTCGGGTCATCAGTGGCTACTCCCCCAAACATCACGGAGTGTTGGATCATCTGTATGATAGCTGGCTTTATCTCAAAGTTGTTCGCTTGAATGGTTGGCCTTGTAATGCTGGAGAATGATCCATGAAAAGCCGGTTGAGCATAATCCATCATCGATCTGGGATTCAGTGCTTCATTGTTAGCGCCCCTTTCTTGATTAGTTCAGCCATTGATCGAGCTTCCCTAATTCTTCGTAGACACGTACGCTCAATTTCTGGGTCAATTGGCTCGAGTGTGGGGTTGCTACTCCTTAGCACGCACCAAGACAATAACTACCTGTAAAAATTAATCCAAAAGGAGAAAATGCGACTGTAGTAAATTTGACGGTCAAAAGTGACAAAACAAAACAAAACAAAAATTAATGGCTAAATTACAATTAACTAATCTCGTATGATATTATACAGATTAGTCCCGGGCAACGGCGCCAAAAACTTGATCGCTTATTTTTTAAACAGAAATTTCTCAGTGTAGCGATTCTATACCGCAAGTGCATGGTGTCAAGTTTTAGTATAGTGATAATATAAGTAAGGATGTCGAACCCACAGGGACTAACGTATAAGTACCAAATAAAATTAGCGAAATTATATTTAGCCTACGAAAAAGTTGATTAAATAACTAATTAAACTAAAGAATTAAAGACTCAAAACTAACACAACTCCTTTGAAGATGCGAAGGAATTCCGCTCAAGAAATCTATCAAGATGTTCGTTCAAATGTGCGTCGTCAATGATTGGTTTGTTAAAACAACTACTTATCAATCAATTCTTAAGGTAACGGATTTCCGAATATAATCAATACACTCTCTCGAGCTGTATTGAAACTAGTAATAAATTGACGCAAGTAACTCTCGTTCACTTAAACCAATTTAATACCGAATAAATCTATGAAAACCGTTGATCTTTAAATCTTTCAATTTAAAGTGACCACGTATGTGATTTAATCTCTCGATCTAAATCTTAAACATACAACATGAATTATTTTAGCGTATATAATTTTATCTCTCAATCTCAATTATAATTCACAAATTTCAATCAAAGGTAGCTACTCTTTGATAGCATGAAGCATATAATTCATGAACAAAAGATATTGATTCACTCAAACACAACCAAATCAAAGATTCAAACACAAAATTCCTTAAACTTGATAAAATAAACCAGATTAAATTCAAATCAAATTCACAAGATGTTTAATCGTCTCTCGACCTCAAAAACATCAAATAAAATATGAAAATCAAATTAATCTAAAGTTTAGAAATACGATAAACGTAGGAGCGACTCCGTGCGTTGACCGAGCTTCCTTCTCTCGCTTCCTTCCTTGCACTTCAAAGGATTCTTCAACCTTGTTCTTCCGGAGATGAAAGGCGCCTGAGAATTATGGAATTAGGTCTGATAATACTCTGAATAGTGGATGCAATTTTCGTGCCTCTTTTCCTTATTTATAGAGGAGATGAGATATGGAAGTGTTTCCAAAAATCAGACCAAATCAAGACTTTTATTTTCCGAAAATTTTGCGTCTCGATCGATCGGTCCTTACGTCTCGATCGATCGAGCGCCTTCAGCTTCCGTGTCTGAGTTTCTCTGCCTCGCTCGATCGATCGAGTTGAAGTGCTCGATCGATCGAGCTTTCTTCACCTTTCCTTGCCAATTCTCTGCCTCTCTCGATCGATCGAGCTAGTGATTCCGATCGATCGAGCTCTGAAATAAATTGTTGGCCAAAACTTCTGCCTTCGTCGATCGATCGACCTCCTGTTCCGATTGATCGAGAATGCCAGAACTCAAATTCGTCATTTATTGCCTTGATTTGATCCGTTTTCTTCCTTGTAGCTCAATTCTTCCACATTCCGCCTAGATCCTTAAACATTCAAATAAATACCAAAAAGCATAACATCTTCACGGAATCTACACGAAAATATATATAAATCAAAGCCCAAATACGCGTAATAATCAACCCTATCAGGGAACGTGCTTGGGCGCGTGGTTGCATGCTTGATTTAATTGTGGATTATTAATTGTGTTTAGCACATAATTCATCGATCACGCGACCAAGGCAATGTTGGATTCGAACTACGGAATTATAAGGTACGTATGCCGTACGAGCATAGCCCTTTATTATAATTGCAATTGTTGAGTGCATGGTACACTATATTGCAATAAATGTATATGGAAATGTATGGTATATGGTATTGACAATAAACGGATATTGAAATGCATGGTTAATGTTAATTGCTATAAATGGATATATATACATTGGGAATTATATGGTGCTGCTTTTGAGCGAGCAATGATTGAATGTTGTCGCCTTGAGCGAACATCGGTTATGAAGCCACTGCTGTTGAGCATGCGTGAGAATAAAATGCCGCTATTGTAGAGCGAGCGATGAAATAGAACTATGGAACCATAAGTGAGATATATGGAATATCTGTAATCATTGTTTAATGAATTGATAATATTGATTATGATATCGGTACGTGGCATACGGATTGGTTAATCAACATAACGATTAACTGACCATTGGGAATTCGATGGTTTTGGTCGTTTTGAGAACAGGGACAATACAGGGAATCCCGGATGAGGATGATACCATCCAGGAGCATCTTTTATATTTCATAGCATTTACATTTTTGTAAATTATGAATTGTATTATTGTGATTATTGGATTTGGGATATTGGTATGCTCACCCCGTGTGGGGGCTGTCTCTGTTGGGGCAGGTGATTAGGTACATCGATGGCTTTGGAGTTGAGCTCGAGCTATGGAATGGAGGTGCTTCCAGGGATCGAGGTACCAGTGACGATATTGAACATCATGTTTTATACATTTGATACACACATTCTTATTTGATGCTCGCATGAGAGCACTATGATGTGTAAATGGCATGTATAACAAGGCAAGGCCTTTCTCTCTTCATTTATGAGTTGCATGCAATTATTTATTGAATTGCTAAATGAACTGAGAACATGTTAGTGTGTTATAATGGTGCATGATATGTATGTGGACTTGGTTGGGGGAAATTAGGCATTATATGGAATAATGTAAAGGAATTTTATTATTGTCATGGTTTGCTATGATGACAAGTGGGTTTTCCCCTACATATATAATTACATGCACTAAATGCTTGGGTTAATACACTAATAACGGAATAAGGGCACGGGGGTCGTTACACAATTGTACCCTTGAATTAAAAGCACTGTTCGGTCGCATTTTCGTTCTGTTTGAATAGGAATTCCGGTCGCATTCTCCAAATTAGAGATGGGGAAGGTAAGGGAAGGAAGGTGAAGAATAAAAATGTGGGACCCGATCGAGACATATTACTTTATCCCTTATTCGGTACCACATTCTCTTTGAATATTATGTACGAGGGTTAGTGGAAGAGTTTATTGACAACCATTCATTTTACGGTAGCAGAAGCGTTTATACAGTCTAATTAGTAACAAAAATACACACCAGTACAAACTCCTCATAACGGTCCGACACATAATAAAGAGAAAATACTAAAGTAGTCCCGGTAAGCCAACATTTCCATTTTTCCTAATTTCCCTCCAGTTCTGGCTCTGGTACTCCTGTATCTAGAACTCACAATAAATAATAAGGAAAACATCGGTTAAGTATTTGAGGACTTATGGAGGAAATAACAATGGCTTTTATATCTGTAATTATCAAACATTACAATTTCTCAATATGATGTCATGTAACAAAGATCTTGCAATCAAGTAATTGTCAATAATGACAGTGACGATTTAGGATTTCAGAGTGAATATCGTGGGCTAAAGAGGTGGCTCCCACCGGACAGTTTGGTGTAGCACTTTTCCCACATATTCAGATGGGATCTGTACTTCAGTCATTTACGAGCCAATGTGAACCATTATCCGGACCGTAAAACGCTGCCCATTGTTCAGATGTATCATATACCCGGACTGTCATCAATTATTCATTGGACTCACTTTTCGGGCCGAAGCCACGTTGTCCAGTGGATAAATATCCATGGCTCCATTCATTCAGTCATTTAGTCATAGGATTCGTCCAATCAAAGGAATCGATTAGTAATCGATAACATTCAAGATAATTAAACATGCAGATCAAGATGACCAATGGAACGATATAATGTACAATATTATGACATAAATGAAGTGTGAGATAAGGAATAACAAGTTACTGTAAATTCTAGGCCAAATGCCAAAAGGGCTATATAACAAGAATTCGGTAATACACCTCACCTCACTATTTGATGTCTAACTGGATTGGCTCGATTTTGAACCCAGATGTCAAAATAAATTCCTATAAACATAATATAAGTAATTTATGGTGATTAGCAACCCAGATATGTTGTTGAATCTTCTTCAAATACATTTTTGTACAAAACTTCTCCGGGTAATTTTGAATAAAACTTTAAAAATTAATGATAATTCAACCATAAGTAAAAAAAATCATTAAACTTTCCAGAAATGTCTATAATCATTCCACCAACGTTCGGCCGTCGAAAAAATGGACATCGGGGAGGCGCGTGCATCACACGCGCCGCCACGCTAGCGCGTGGCAGAGCTCCGACATCCACGCGCGGCTGAAAATTTTAAGGGTTGTTCGTCTCGTCGTGATCTACAACATTTGTTCTGTGATGCCCCGATGTTCTATTAACATTAAGTGCATATATGTTGTTAAAGTAATTTAGTAAATTAATTTAGTAAATATAAAATTTGTATTAAAATGATAGATTTCATTTTGTGATTGAAGTAGTGACACGAAGTAAGGTGTGAACTGTACATGCACCAGTACATCGGTGACATCTGATGTGCATAATTGGTCGGGAATTAATATATATCGACGTAGGACGTAAAACACATAGTAAAATGCGTAAAAACACACATATATCGTGGAAAACGCACTAAAACGTGCGAAAACACACAGTTTCAGCTCGACCACTGACCACCGTGTACTTATCCGCTCCGTTCGCCGTCGTCCGACCACCTCTCGACAAGAACGACCTATCATCGTGTTCACAACTCAGAGACAAAACTTTCCATACCAAATAATTGAATTTTGGTGTTTGCAAAGTGGTTCGATTTGGTCTGAAACGAACAAAGTCGCACAGACCCAGAGTTTCAGCGCTTTTGGTTCGATTTCTTCGATTCAACAACGAATTGGACAAAGCAAGGCACCGAATCTCTTCCTTGCACCTGGATGAAGGTTTCTACACCGGCCAACGCCTCTACCGCCGCCAGAGCTCGCTGGAATTGGAGGAAAATCGTGCGTGTACTGTGCGCGAGTTGGGGTAAAATTTGATATTCGATTTTTCCAACTTTGCTTCGATACTTACTAGTTAATTTGGACTATAATTATTAAAAAATAATTTGAATTGGTTAAAAATAATTTAGCAAATTAAATTATGATGTAATCGCATCAAATTAATTACCCTAAATTGGTTCGGCTGTGACTAAAATTGATAACCAATTTTTAATGATTAATTTAGTGAATTGTATATTTAATTATTATACAGTGAATACATCGACTCTACAAGCTCAAGTCGGCCCTCAGATATCGAGAAGTAAAGGTCTGTTGCGATCGGGTAACATACAACAGGTATCTGTATCAGTTGGTATATGATTTGACGACTTCTGTGAATTACTTGATTTCATGTGGCTACGTGATTTTATTTAAATTATGTGGCATTCATGGCATTCATAATTGCACATCGATGTATGAAAATAAATGTTTTGTTAACACACATCAGTTTTTATACATACATCGATGCATGACATACATGTTGAGCTACGATTCTTTGATATTATTTTGGATTCGATCAATCATAAGGGTTGTATACGGTGCTATGACTGGTATTAAATGGCCTGAAAGGCATAGGGATTCGTGGCTCTTATGATTGCTATGATTTGTTGATATGGGGATTGGTGGTGTTTGCCGCCGTCATCCTATGTATTATCCCTATTTGTTGAGATTGTTGTGGATGGCGCCTTGCTGATGTCATCTGTATGATATGATATGATGTCAAGAGCTGGGATGCGGTGACGCTTTGACGACGCACCATATAGACATTCATTTGCTTGACATGCTCGAGCGATTTAGCTATTTAGTATTTGGACTTTCATTTATTGGCTCCGAGATACCCAGCGGATGGGTGTATGATACCGACATGACATGACATACATTGCATTGCATTTCATTTCATATATCATTTTATAGATACATGACGTATATTCTATGATCGTTCCATATTGAGCTTTTGCTCACCCCCGAGGGGGGCTGTTGTTGTCTTTGTGTGTGGACAATGATAGGCAGTACAGGTGGCCAGGACCCAGAGAGTACACATCCGGTGGGAGTCACACTTGAGAGGTTTATTTTCCTTCTTATCCCAGTCGTATATGTACCAGGGGTGTGTCCCTGGAGTGTAGGGAGTTTATGTATATTTAGTTTATTTTGCTCAGTATGGATATGTGTTTCATAGTTTGATTTGTGTTGATGGAGATGAAACTGATGGTATCTATATATATTTTCAGTATATGTTGTTTTGTGTTGGTGGTATGTTCCTCGTGCGACGAGGTCATGCCGAAATTTTAAGGGCCACATGTTAAGAAATATTAAACAAATCTTCCGCTGTTTACGCTATAATTATCATTGTGTGATAACTAATCACATTAATAGGATTGGACGCTCACATGTTCAGAAACCATTTTGAAATTCCCAACCGATTTTGCCCAGAATCTGATGTTTCGAAATGATTAACTGGGTGCTTTGGTCGTTGAAAATACGTACATACGGCGGCCTTTTGGCGATCGGTCGACATACCCATAAACTTTAACACATTTTGAACAACTTTCGTTTAGATTCCAAGTTTAAAATCATTTGATAAAGACACGAAATCGAAGCTTGAAACTGATACCTTGAACTGAGTTTTCTTGAGCTTTGAACAACTCACTGTTCTTCGCGTTTTGAATTTTCTGGGCAAGTTCTCCTTTTGATTTTAAAACACCTCCCTTTACGAACTCTTTCTAGGTGTATAAGGAGTGTTGTGTAAAATTTTCGGAATTTTTGGACAAAGTTTGGATATTTTTCCGAATTTTGACATCATTTTAGCATATTTTTTACATATTCCCTACACACTCTTTTCTCCTACATGCTCTTGAAGTTGTGAGTTCAATCTGATGAAATGGGGGGGGGGGGGGGGTATTTATAGGGGTTTTGCATGGATTGAGCCTTTAAAGAGTTGACATGTGTTGGGGCAATTTTATTGACAAGTGTATATGCCTAATAGTAATTAAATATTTTCTTTTATTAGTTAATATTATGAAATATAATTAAACATAAATTCATAAATTATTATTATTATTATTTTTTTAGAATGATTATTTTAGTAGCATTGAAGATAGCTTCAAATTATTTTATCCAATTTTGTAATTGATATTTTTGTGGTGTTACAAAAAGAATTCGGCCGCGTTTTCGCAAAGAGTTCGGTCGCACTTTACCCTTGAATTAAAGGAATTCGGTCGCACAATTCCTCATTGCAATTGGTTTTGGTGGCATTTTCCTTAATATCGATGGCACAATCCCTAATTTTGGTCGCACAATGCCTCATTGCGGTTGGTCGCACACTTCCCTCATTGCGATCGCTTACTCGCACATTGCTTTTTCATTTGAATTTCTTGATTGATAATTCTTGGGCGACCTGAATAATGAATTGCGCGACCGAGACCAACCGGACGACTGAGACCAAGCGTAGTAATGAGAGGTGGAGAACGTTGCGTGCAAAATCTTTTCAATTTATTATAGAGGTCAATTGATCGAAAAAATAATTTTAAAAGCCTTTGACCTTAAAAAATATTTTAAGGTTATATTATTTTTTCCCTAAAAATTGAGTGGTTTTTCCGACGTGTCACAGCCAAATATTATAATTTTTTCTTATTTATAAACATTAAATTAGAATATAAAAATATAATTAAATAAAAATAATGTTTACATAAATTGAAAAATTATCCATCAAACTGTGAAAAAATATATGTAATTTATAGATACCAATATAACAAATAATATTTGGTGGTAAATGACTAAAATAATAGTATTCATGAGTGGTAAGAAGTTTATTCAGAAAAAAAAAAAGTGGCAAGAAGTTTGTAAAATGTAAAGAATATAAATATATTCCCAAAACTGATAAACGAAACCCTAATATCGATTCGTTTGTGTCGCGTCGCCAATCGATTTCCATCTGCTAGGGTTTATACTATTCGAATTCGAACCATCAATTCCATTTCGTAATCACGATTTTTCGCCGTATTTGTTCTTGTTTGGTGCTTTTATCCTTTCATCATGGCAACAAGTAAGTACACGCAGAATAATTTCATCATTCTATGGTTATGAAGATGGGATATTGAATTTTATTTATGTGCAGGATTGCAGTACGAAAATAATTGTGAGATTGGTGTTTTTTCCAAGCTGACCAATGCATATTGCCTAGTCGCTATCGGTGGTTCTGAAAATTTCTACAGGTATCGGTTTCATTGAACATATATGTTGTTAATTGTTTGGAGCTTTCGTAGATATACTTTATAGCAACAATAAAATGAAAATTTTCAAATATTGATTTGGGATTCCTCTAAAGATGTGCTTTTTACACAAAAAATACATTAACTTACCTGCTGGATGAGTTATATGGGTTAAAAATGATGTTATTGTTTGTGAAGCACGTTTGAAGCTGAGTTGGCTGATGTTATACCTGTGGTTAAAAGCTCTATTGCGGGCACTAGGATTATTGGACGCCTTTGTGCTGGTGAGGGTTCTGAAGTTCTTTTGCTGTGAAGGTTATTGCATTTGGGCTGCTTCTTTCATTTCATATTTATTGTTGGCTGATTCATAATTTTGTTCACTTCCCCCGAAAACTACATTTGGCAGGAAACAAAAACGGGTTGCTTTTGCCTCACAATACTACAGATCAAGGTGATCTTGCAACTCACAATTTATCACTTTAGCTTGATACATATGAAGAGTCCCACCAAATCATGAACGCTTTGAACCTTGGAAAATCGGCATGCTAACTAAAAGAATTTGAAGTTAACAAAGATTTCTGAAGAAAGACTTTCTATCACAAAAAATTAAAGAAAGATTGATTATTATAACCCTTTCTACCAAACAAAGAGGAAACTAAATGGAAGATGGTATGGTTTCAGGACTGTGTTCTAGTAAACATTTCTCTTTCACTTCTTTAATTCAAAATATGGTCAAAACTAAGTTTTGCTTCATCAACAGACTACTTGAAAACGTAGTAAAAGTGTTTTTTCTATATTTAATGTTCTTTTTTTACTTTTGTTGTCTCACTGGATTGAATGTTGATTTTTTTGTCTTCTGGTATTATAGAATTGCAACATTTGAGGAATAGTCTACCAGATTCTGTTGTTGTTCAGCGCATTGAGGAGCGATTATCTGCTTTGGGAAATTGTATTGCATGCAATGATCATGTTGCCCTTACACATCCTGATCTTGACAGGGTAAAAACTTATTTGCATTTTATCTGAATTTCCTATTGTTTAGAAGTTATATGTGCTTTGTCGATGTTTTTGTTAGATTAGGCCAATTCTTGTTTTAGTCAACATGTTAATTCTTGTGTGGCAAGGTTGTGCTTTTATTCAGATTCTTAAAAGTGAGCAGAATTTGGATGCGGTTGTTTATGAGAAGTACATGGTCACTGTAGAAAATTGTGTTGTAAATTAATATTTAGCTTTAATTTATTTCCTCTTTTGTAAGGGTTTAGTTTCTGTTTTTGACTAAGTCCTCCTTCGTATGCATACATGATTATCATTTGATGGTAATGCTTTCCTTTTAGCTTCTCTGGTTTCCATCTGTATTGGCTAGATAAGCCAGCCCGGCTGTGTTGTGTAAACGGTAGCTATGATTCTAGCCATTGCTTTAATCATATCATCTTTTTGTATGTTTTTATTGTTTCTTTGGTTGTCTAATACATAGTTATCTTAGGCGCATAGGCGTCTTGGAGCCTTAGGCGCAAGGCGAGGCGCACGCCTTATTGAAGTAAGGCGCACCAAACATAATATAGCAACAAAATATATTTTAAAACAATTAAGAAATAACGTAAATCAAATGCTTATTGGTAAATACTTGGGGTGGTTAAAGATTAACATTGCAAAGAAAGCAGAAAAAAAGAGAGAATTTAATTGCTTAAAAAAAGCTTGAGCATTTAAGCAATTAAAAAATTGTGGGCTAGGGGTGATTGGGCTAATTTAGTGTGGACTGGGCCTGGATTCTCTTCTTAAACCAAAATCCAGCAGCGAACTGCATAGATGTAGTGAAGTGCATAAGTCGCGACTTTCACCTTGTCAAAGATAAGGTGAGCGACTAAGCACGCGTTTGACAAGGGTTGCACCTGAGGGTTATCCCAGGCGCATGGGTCGCGCCTGGCTGCAACCTTGGCCTAGGCACAACACATGGTTATAAAAAGCCCTCGCCTGGCTCGCCTAGGCGAGAAGCCAAGCCAGGCCAGAGTTTGTCGCCTCTGATGTGTGAGAGGCCCCACACATACATCAGGCCGCGCTTATTCAACGCCTAGGTGTATGGGGCTTAAGCCGTGGGCGATGGCTTGATGGAAAGGAAGAGTGTTAATGGGATTGAGCTTAAATTACATAAAAAATAATAAGCCCAAATCCTATTTTCAATAAGCTCAAAGCCAATATTAAATAAGCATAAACCCTATATTTATGTATTAGAGTTTTAACACGTCATATTCATTATTAATTATATCAAATGTATAGGCATTAATAAATGATAAGAATTAATGTAAAACAAAATATATTTTGAGAATTGAGTAAGAATATTTTAAGAATAAATTGAACCATAATTCAATCAAGCATATTTAATTTATTGTTTCTTTTTTTTTTCTATAATTGTTTAATATTGAGTGAGATTCATTTTTATCAAAAATTTCTTATATAGTAAATATTTATATTAGAAATGAACAAATATTACAACATGAGCAGCTTCTTAGCTATATAGTTTGTCTATTTAAGGAAAAAATATTCATATCTAAATATTTAAATTTTATGTTTCCTCGACGCGTAACGTCTGTTAGGCCACACTTCGCCTGACGCCTAGCGCTTTAAGTCAGGCCACAGTTCATCGCTTTTTGGCGCCTAGCGCCTTTAATAACTATGGCACAGCAGCCACGCGCGCCTTTGATAACTATGGTTTAATGTCATCTTTGCTTCAATCTGTGTTATCAATTATTGTTTATTAACAGACTTCCACATGGTTGATTAAATTTGAGCTTCAACAAAGTTTTTTTCATTTTTGGCTTTTTTTTTTAAATTATTTGTGTGTCACTCGCATCATCCTTGTTATGTTCAGTTTCCTTCCATTTATCAGTTGGTCTTCCCTTTTGTATGAATGGTTTTTTACATTGGTTGTTTTACTGTTGCAAGTGTGTTGTTCTTATTCAAACATGCTTAGTGGGCTGATGAATTTTTGCGAGGACACACTTTGTCTCCTCCAGTGGTCGAGTTTGTCTTAGAAAATAATATCCTCTTTGTATGGGCAGTGATAAATGTAACATGTACCTTATTATCTATTTTTATGATTTTTTCCTCTTGCACATGTGTTCTTGGCTTGTCGTATTAATAATAGCTTTTTGCAACTTATTTTTCATAGTTTCACTTTATTTAGATTGAGATTGGAAAATGGGAACATTCTGCCATCTTGTACCAAATATATTTTACCTATGTAAAACTGAAGTTCATTTGTGGTGCTCCTGTTGGGCACTGGAGATGGACTTTTAGCACCAACATTTTTAAGGGAACTTTTGAATATTGACTCTCGCTAAAAAGTTTATTTAAAAAACGACCTCCTTGTATATGTATTTTTTTATTGAGGAAGGTCATAAATTTTAAAAATAAATTGCTTGGAGGTTACATTTCAATCTACCCCAATTTTAAAGCTAGGCCATTATCCAGTAATACCTATTTTAAAGCTAGGCCATTATCCAGTAATACCTTACCTTGATGGCAAATGTGTAGACAGAATTACTTTTGAAACCTTGTCAATGTTGTTTCATAACTTTTGTGCTGGCAGCAAAACTTTTTGCGTTTTGGACAGAGCAATTTTGGGGCTGGCGGTTGTTAATTTGAGCTACCAAATAGCCTACTTATCAACAAGGACAATTACAGATTCTCTTAGTTTGTCCATGAAGGTGAAAAACCTTATTAATATGGGACCACTTAACGTGGCGAAAGTAGAAGCCCAAGTGCTCATCAACTTAACCCGATTTTGTTTTTTTCTAAATGAAAGTTGAAATTTAATTTACATCCAAGATTCAGTATTCTTTTTCATGTAAGCCAGATAGAAATTAGCCAACATAACTTCAAAAAGGCAATTAGTAAATATTCTGTTTGAACTTTTTGAAGTAATAAGGTCTTAATGATCCATCGTGGAGAATTTATTTCCCTATGCTGTTTTAGTACGTTCCCGTAGCTGAGAAGTTACCAGTGTTCAATTTTATCAGGAAACGGAGGAGATAATAGCTGATGTTCTTGGTGTAGAAGTTTTCCGGCAAACAATTGCTGGCAACATACTTGTGGGCAGTTTCTGTGCATTTTCCAATAGAGGTGGCCTGGTAAGATTCGAGTTCTCTTATGAAATCATCAATTTTTGTTATAAAGTGAATATATTTTCCTTTTTATCTGGTCCCAGGGGCGGAGGCTGGTGGGGGCCTCCACCCCGTCAATTTCTTAGATGAAGGTGGAAAGGGGGTTTAGGGTGGTGGGGGGCAGGTGCGCCCCCCTCTATCTATTTAACCGCCCCCCCCTTTCCCCCAAACTAATTCTTATTAGTAAAATTAGGGTGGAATAGGTGGGCGGCGGCTCAATTTTTTTATAATTACAAAAAAATTATATAAAAAATATAATGACAATAGATAAAAAATAATTCCTCCTCCCAAATTTTTATTTAAACCTACTCCTGGTCCCAATTTTTCATTATTTTCTTCAGAAATCCCAAATCTCAAATTCTTTTAGTGTGTGATTTCACTTTCTTTTTATTTCTTCGCTTTTCTGTGCTCTGGTTATAAGATTTTGATTAAAAAAAATCTGTAAATGATATTGTAAGTGATATCTTTCATTTTTTTTTTGTGGGATTTGATATGATATTTCTGATCTTGAGTAATTTTTTGAATCGACAGCATTGTTTAATTAGTGAATACTTGGTAAAATAGTTGTTGTGCATATGAATAGATAGATCAAGTAAACACTATTCTCTCTTCGCTTCTGCTTCAGTAATTTTATTTTTGTTTTTAATTTGTTGGACTTTTATAGGTCACCCCTCTAACTTTAATTGTGTTGAAAATAAAAATTATGTTTTATAATCAATTTTTTTTATTTAATAGACATCGAGTATAGTAAATATTGTTGTTACTATTATTCCGTGAGTAAATATTAAATACTATACTTGTATTTTACATTTTTAATAATCAATAATTTTGGGAAGTTTATTTTCGCCTCCCAAAATAAACGCGTCTAGCTCCGCCCCTGTCTGATCCTATCTTCAAAACACATTTTCTATTGACCAGGTCCATCCTCATACATCCATTGAAGATTTGGATGAACTTTCAACCCTTCTTCAAGTCCCTTTGGTTGCTGGAACCGTGAATCGTGGCAGTGAAGTGATAGCCGCTGGTTTGACAGTAAATGACTGGACAGCATTCTGCGGATCAGACACTACTGCTACCGAGTTATCTGTCATTGAGAGTGTTTTCAAGTTAAGGGAAGCTCAACCTAGTGCACTTGTTGATGAGATGAGAAAATCATTGATTGATACATATGTTTGAGTGCCTAAGAACTTGGACTTCTACTATGGCATTTTAGGAAAATTTGATGCCGCACTTAAAAAGGGCAATATCTTAGGGACGGCGTAAAGTGCCACGTGGCTTTTTCAACATGCCACGTGGCGCTTTTGATGTTGAAAAGCCCATGTAGCTTTTGATGTCTCTCCTAAGGTCACTGTTCTTATGGACAACATCAAACAAACCGATATTTTACTATATTCTAGCTATATGAAGAATTTATTTGCAACTCTTGAGGCAATGTGTAACTCTGTATTGACATTTTAGTATATAGGTGCTGTGGATTTCTTATTTATCAAGTTCTTTATTTGGTTTGATCAGTTATATTTTACATTTCTCAATGACCATGTTATATAATTTCTATTAGTGATGATAAGCTGACTTATTCTACATTTTTGCAAAAGGCCCAACATATTTTTTTCCCTCGAATTTGTGCTTAAATTTTAGAGGAAATTATAAGAAGGTACCACTTTTCAAAGCATATTTCAATTTAATCTCCCAAAAAAAATCTTCTTTCAATTAAATATATATTTTAGAAAACTTATTTCAAATAAGTTCATTTTATCAAATCCTAATCTAATTAGTCCATTGATTATAACTAAAATAGCATTTGCTGTACACCTCATCTCCAAAACTTTGCCCACTTTCCACCATTCGTGTCGCCCTCCTCCGCCTCCTCCCTCCAACAACAGCATGTCTCGTGTCGCCCTCCTTCGCCTCCTTTGTTTGCTTACGCATTAATCAAGCGAAGCACAACTCTTTTTTTTTTTTTTTTGAACAGACGAAGCACAACTCTTCTAAATGAATGGAATCAAATGAAACTGAATTGAATTTGACCGAATGAAAAAAAGAACTAACAGAACAAGAAGAAAACCTGCATCGTGTACATCATTGAAGCACAATTTACGTAATTGATGATGCTTCCTTGTACCATAGCGAATTCCAACGCCTGCTCGTTGTTATCGTAAACCAGGAACAAATGTAAAGCTTTAGAAATCGTAAACTTCAGAATTGAAACACAAATTCGGCCGATAATTGTCTAATTGAATGGATGAATCAACGAGGATGATAACGAAAAAAAATGCATGCACCGATAAATTATAAGCAAGGAACACCTAGCGGTGAATGTAAATCAACGAGGACGATAACAAAAAAAAAATACATGCATCGATAAATTTTAAGCAAGCAACGCCTAGCGGTGCATGTAAATTACATGCACCGACAGACTCAAATAATGTCTTTAACCAAAAATATAGTGCATGTAAATTCCATGCACCTATAGACTCATATGCTGCATGTGAGTCATGCGATGCATGTAATTTACATGCACCACACGAGACTAACAATGAATTACCTAGCGGTACATGTAAATTACATTCACCGATAGACTCAAATATTGTATTTAACCAAAATTATAGTATATTGGTGCATCAATGCATCACCGTCTATCGGTGCACGTAAATTACATGCACCTATAGACTCATATGGTGCATGTAATTTACATGCACCACATGAGACCAACAAGGAATTACCTAGCGGTGCATGTAATTTACATGCACCGCTAGTCTATCGATGCATGCAAATTACATACATCGATAGACTTAGGTACAATACATGGTTGTAGCTTTTTATGCAAGTAAATCAAACGATTGACGATCATAACCGAGTTTCTTACTTTCTCCACTCAATAATTTTTGCATGTGGAACACTGATTGTGGTGGCCGTTTTAATCTCCTTGCTTTTCGTTGATCAATCGCCACGTTGGGGTTCTGTTCGAGCGAAGGACAATAATTGAAGTGACTCGTTGATAGTAACTGTTAAAAGCTAAAAAAATCTAAACGTGTTCGTGTGTTTGATTGATTCGTTGATTAAATTAGAAGTGGTGAATTATTTGCCTTTCGACATATTATGAATTTGTATAATATATTTCAATTGAAATTGTATGTCAACATACTTTTCATGTAATAATTTATAGTTTCAGATTCTTGAAACTTGTTTTAAACGCATCAAGATTTACTTTATGTTCTAACTTCTTACGTGTTAGCTAACTAGAATTGGTCCATCACCATGAAATCTAGCCATGCAAATGCATGAAGTGAGAACATTCAAATAATTGTTCAAAAAAAAAAAAAAGAGCATTCAAATAATGATGGCTTCTTAATCTTTTCATGTAAATACAATTTTGTACCTAAAATATATGGATATATTTTTTCTTTACAAACATGGAATAAAATAATATACCTATTACGAATTGATTCAAATATATATGCAGGAATATAAATATAAATGTGCGATATGAAGTACTAGAAGCAAGAACTTCAAAACTCGTGATTTGTTTTCTAGAAAAGGGATTTAAAGGAGATGTCGATATTCCATTATAATTCTCTGCCAATCTCCTAATAATAATAATAAAAGAGGTACGAAAAACATAATTTATAATTAATGGGATACTTATCCATTTTCAGAGAACCATGATCCTATTTTTGAAAAACTTTCGATCAAAAGAAGAAAGTAATGGGCAAAAAAGTAGATACACATAACCTAAGGTTAGCCTGGTGATTTATCATCCGACTTCCCATACGTTGGCAAAAGATCGAGTCTTCCCTTCCCCACTTTGTAGTTTTTTTTTTCTTTTTGAGCATAATAAGAATTTATATTAAGTGACGACTGTCAATGTTTATAAGGGAGGTCCGGCTAAATCAGAACCAAAACGCAACAAAATATAAATTGGTGAGCGAGTACAACCAATTTGTAGTTGTAATAGTGATTTTTTTTTAAAAGTAGACATACATACATAAATACATACGATACATGTTATAATGATACATGTTATAATGAGTGAGGGTCTGAGTTGAGCTATTTTGTAATAACCAAAACTAGAAATATTCCAATAATCTTAATTCAGCATGATGAGGGATACATTCATGGTTTGCCGACGCGGTCGTGGAGGGTGTTGCGTAGGCTATTGTTCCAGTTTCATTGACGTTTCGTGTTACGGTCGCAGTTATTTTCATGAGTTTTTTTAAATTAAAAATAATTAGAAAAATTGGACAATATTTGATGAAAAATAAAAAAAATGGAAAAAATAAAAAAATGCTATGCAATGGCTATTAATCGTCGTTATAGTTACATATCCGTTTTAACATGAAATTTTACCGTGACGGCTGTTGTTTCACGATCGATATTATGAACAATGGCTACATTAATGAGCAAATTCGGTGAGAGTGAAGGAAGGATAATGTTTTTAATCTGTGTCATACTATAATCTATGCTTTTCTAAACTTTTTAAGGGATAATATATGATATGATCCTTATTGTTTGCACTCATTTTCGATTTAGTCCATATTATTTGCACTGATCGGATTTAGTCCATTTAGTTTTCTACTAGTCCCAAATCAATCCTAAAAATGCCCAAAAGCTCACTAGGACAAAAAAGTCAAAGAAGATTATAAACCAAAGAAAAATATTTGGCCGGAGTCATATCCCGAATTGCTTTTATTTAAAAATAAGGTTAGAGGAGCAGATATAATATAATATGTTTAAGGGAGAGAAGTCAATCTTATATAAATAAATTGTCCATGTAATTATTTTTTGTTTTCATCTTATTGGGAAATGATTATATCATATCTCTCTCGCCTAAAAATATGCATGGAAATTTTAATATAGGGGATTGCTTGGGGATCATCGTTGCCAGCCTCCAACCAGAAAAATTGACACGTGTCATGTTTAGGGAATGTTTTGGATTGTTTTTTAAAATATTTATTTGCTTTGCATATTAAAATAAATAGATTTTAGGTGTTTGATTTCCCTAGCTCTGCTATTATTGCTCTAAAAAAAGGTAAAAACATAAGCAAAGAATCAAGTAATGATATACTTCTAACTAATTTAAATTGAGCGGTGATAATTATGTAATACAATGAAGTTTATCAAGCTGTTTTTTTATTTTAATATCAAACACTCAATACTTTTGGTTAAACCGAACTTTTTTAACTTTAAACAAAAATAACATAGAAGTGATTTAAATATGCCATCCCAAACACACCCTTATAACACAGAGAACAATCACGTTCCAATAAGTACCATTTTTTTTATCGGTAAAATAAAATTTTATTTCTGGAATAAAGTAGTATAGAGATTAACAACAATTTTCTCCTAAACAAATGCCACCTTATACAAAAAACCCACTACCTACTCCAGAATCAAAAATAAGAAAGAGCTATAAACCACATACTAAACTAAAGCATTGAAATAAAAATGCCCAAAAGCTCACTAGGACAACTATTAAACCAGGGTGCGTAGTCCTAAGCAAATTCTTGGATTGATGAACGAATCATCTAATGAAAAAGGAAACACACCTTGATTCCGAGCATGTATCCAAAGCCAAATTCTAAGTTTAATACTTTCAACCAAGACATCATAGTTGCCTTCACCATTATTGAAGATTATGTTGTTTCGATGGTTCCATATGTTCCAAGTAACTTTGTGCCAAATAGCAGCCCACAAATCTTTCTTGATTCCCATGTCCAGTAACCCCAAGTGATGGTTAAAATTAAACAATGGATGATTATGTTCAGCCACTTGATAACCTAGCCATTTGTAGATATCCTTCCAAACTCTATCACTGAAAGAATGCGTAACATCTTCCACCTGATTGTTGCAAAAAACACACGCTAATTGGTTCAAATCGAGCTCCACACCACGTCTAAGAAGATTTGATTTTGAAGGAAGCCTATCTTTTTCAGGCGCCCCACGAAGATGATATTGATCTAGATACATTTGAGAGTCTTGCTATGAATTTCATTCAAAATTACATGATTTTGTTGCTGCTCATAAGCTCATTTTATTGAGAATTTCCTATCGCCTTTGAACTTCCAGTACCAACAATCCTCTCGAGCCTCTGAGAAAATGATCGTGTGAATACGAGAAGTTAAATTATTAAAAAATATTTGACTCCCAAATGAATAACTCTCAACCACTTCCATTCCCAATTACCATCAAACCCAATAGGTACCATTTATTTTGGCAAAAAAAGTTGTATTTTGATCATGCAGTTTGGAGTGCGTAATATTTTTTTTTAAAATATGAATTGAAATAAAATATTAGATAAACTGTTAGAAAACAGTACGTAACAATAAACAATTAGGACTTATTAAAATATTTAATCTAAACAATGTTTACTCAATTAATATGTATTTATAGTATATACACATAGGAAGGTAAATCAAATTGCCTCAAACTTTCGAGAAAATTGAAAAGAACCCCAAAAATTGTCAAATTTTATTCTGCCACAAGTAATATACATCATCCCCTCAGTTAAAGTTTTGAATTGCTTATCATAAACAAACAATTCTCAGGAGCGATTCCGCCTATCAACATCATGTGATCAGGGAAGCCGTTCCTTTGTAAACAAGTGTCTAATTCAAACATATGTGTCATTGCTCATTCTATTGTTCTAGTTTTATCGACATTATCAGGTTCAAATCAGACCCAAAACTATATCTGTTAGCAAAACCACAACTTTATTTTCTTATACGAAGCTATCACAAAGCTCAAAACTACGACGGATGAATATTGAAGATTGCATATATATATATATATATATATATATATATATATATATATATCATTGTGCCAGAATTGTAATCCCTTATACCGTGGGAACTAGAAAATAGTTGAACAACAACTTACAATTAATAATAATATGTAAATACAGTAGAAACTCTATAAATTAATATTCATGGGACCACCAAAATTTATTAATTAAAAGAGTTATTAATTAATCGATAAATTAATAATTAATAATTTATATATTAATTAATATTTTATTAATTTATAATGAATACTCAATTTACAAACACATTTCAAACTTCCACTTAATTATTGTACAATGCATGTACGTATATCAAATGAAGAGCCCAATTTGAAAGAACTCTTCAATCTTCCAAGTATCACTTTATGGACATTAAAAAATATTTTCTATACAAATAAATACAAGCTCAAAATATGCTAACACGAAACAACACCAGAAGTTCTTACAATGATAGGGAAAATTAGAGACGAGATTCAAGGTGAAATTGATTTCAACAAAAAACAAAAGACAATTGAGTCATTTTTAAAGAAACTTTCATAAATCATTCATGTAATATGTAGTATAAAGGAATTATTAATTTATATTTTATATGGGGTCTATAGAAATTATCAAAAATGTATTATCTTATAATTTTAGCGAATTATTAGTTTAGCACCCTACCCCAGAGTCGGGACCGACCAAAAATATTATCTTAAAGAGTTTATTAAATAATCGAGTATTAATTTATAGAGTTTCTACTATATTATGTAATATGCATGTAATGCGTAAACATTATATGTTACGTTTGTGTAATAATAATAATAATTAATAAATTTAAACAAAAAGAATGAAAATGATAATAAACACAATAATATTTAAATAATAAATATAATAATTGTAAGATCAAAAAAGTGCAATAAAAAATTATAGTTGATATTAACGATACAACAAAAATATTTTAAACCTTATAACAATTCAAATGTCGTGTTTTGATCGCTCTCCCAGCAAAGATAATTGTTGCACCCTAACAATTTACATTCCAGTAATTGCACTATGTTGTAACTAATGGGAATCGAACGCGTGATCTTGACTCTGATATTAATTCTATGATCAATCGTTTGCCGCCTTACAAAAAACTATATCCGGTAGTAAACTTGCAACCTGAATCACATAATCTCCTACCACCTCACACACTGACACTTCGATTGCGTTCTAACGCATTGGATGAGCATGCGACTCATTAAGACAACTTAAGTTTTCTTAGCTCGTGACTCAAGGTAACATAAGTTGCGAACTTAAGTTTTATAATGCATGACTTTAGAAGTATTAAATTGCGATTTTAAACTTTAAAAAAATCGCGCTTTAAATGTTTCAAAGTCACGACTGAATAACAAAAGCTTCTTAAGTTGCAAAATTAGATTTTATTATATTGTCCTTATCCTTTCAATTTCTTACCCAAATACTTTTTGGTCAAATATTAATAATTAAAGGATTAACCCTAATGTCGTAATTTCCCCCAATTTCTTCTTCCATTCACACGACATCACCTCCTCTCTGTCTCCTTGGGTTTAGCAGCTGAGTTCGAAACTCCTCCATTGCGCAGCAGCTGAGTTCGAAGTCTTCTACACTGTCGCCGCTGAAGTCTGAACCCGTATCTTGCACACATTGTGGGTTTTTCTTCTTTCCCTTCCTATTTCTTTCTTGTCTTCGTGTTTCCTACATTGTGCAGCTGAGCTCTTTTTTCCCCCCTGCATTGAGCTATTATATGTGTGAGAGGCTGACCCTGCTGGCTTTAATTTGGATTGTGTCGAAGCTTTTATTTATTCCGTAGCTACTCTTCCTCGTATTTAATGTCTGGGCATAATAAATTATAGGTGGGGTTATACGGTTGTGGAGATGGATTTCACATTTTCATTAAATAAATATTAAGATGGACAAACTTTGACGGTGGAAAGGTGATAAACACAATTTGATTAACTACGAAGTATTGACCTGTGATGAAATTTTATTTAGTTGAGACTTGAGATGCATGGGTTTACTTTTGATTACATCCTTCGTCTTTTCACAAAGCCAATTTGGAAAATGATTCGTTTTTGTCATTATGACAAAGCTGTAATCGGTGAAGTGTACAAAAGAATGGAGGATATGCATAGGTATTATAAAGGAAACATTGTCTCAGCACTTTGAATTAAGTACTGAAATTGAATCTTTGGTCATGACAAGGTGGTGAAGAATGAACTTGACATTGCATACGCTTGCCTACGTGCTTAACCCATATTAGTATTCCGAGACATGGTTTAAAACTCTTGATCCTGGAAACGTGGAAAGAATCAAGCCTCATATAGAGCAAAGTGTCTATTTAGATGTTGCACGAAAGCTTGCAAATGCACAGGATGCACCAGTGGTTTGACAAACTTAATGAATTCACTTCTAATAGAAAGCTATTGAAGATAGAGAAACTATGAACTCATTGACTTGTGGAACTTGTATGATGTTGCTACTCCACATATCCATCGCCTTGCTATTAAAGTGCTCTCTGAAATTGTGAATAATTCTTGTGCAGAAAAAGTATGGAGTTCCTACAGTTTCATCCATAACGTTAGAAGAAACAAGCTTAATTCTGATAGAGCTGAATCATTAGTGTATGTGCATTACAACAACCGTATCTTGACAACGTATGATGAAGACTATGAAAAGTCATTCAAGAAGTGAGATCACAATACATATGAAGATTGCCTTGAAAAAGATTTCGAGGCTATTGAAGATGAAGAGCATATAGCTCTTCGGGCAGATTAGTTTTATCCCCAGTGATCTTTTGATTGGAATGTATTTATTTTGTAAGTATTAAGTCAAGTAAGATATGTAGCAGTGTATTTTTTTGTTTTTTGTGAATGACACTACATATTGACTAACTTCTTTTGAAAGAAGATTTCTAGAATCATAATATTTTGTTAAGAATTTTATATTGTAAATGATATAAGAATGATCTAATTCTGTCAAATAGATATGTTTAACTTTATTTCACGAATATATATATATATATAATTTTTAATAGACGCATTAAGACGCACTCGCTCTCAATTTTTTTGAAAATTGATGCACTCACGCATCCGCACCAACCCGCACATCGGGCTTACGTGACTTGGCTTGCAACTCAAATACTTTAAATCATACAACAACTCAAGTGCCACATCTCGGTCGCTCTCCCAGCTAAGACATTTGTTGCACCCCAACAATTATTTATCATTGTTATTTATTACAATACCACATAAGCGTGTTCTGATGATAAGTAAGCAATTTCTTTGAGTTCGAGCGGTATTCAGCCAAATAGGATCAAAACCAAAAGAATTCAATTTAATGTACGAATACCAAACTGACTAGTTATAGGATGTAAAGCCAAAACACACAAATTTTACGATTTTACAAACATTTGGCCTCCATATAGGCTATTTCTCTCTATTTTTAAGGCATATAAGTATTTTCAGGTGCCAATTAAACAGTTCGGTGGTTTCTAGCCAAAGTGGACCAAAATACAAAATTAAAGTTAGTGCATGGGGATAAAACTTTGATCAGTTGCAAGACAAAAAACTAAAACAAACCAATTCAGGGGACTACTTTTGCAATTTTCTATAACATTGAGCATCTCTAGTTGGATGTGGCACGAACATAGCGTTGCGTTGTTAGCATTAGATGCCCTACAAGCCAATGTACCAATTGTTGGCCCGTTGGACCCTCATAAGCATAACCCAAATAATTGACCAAAACTCCTATACATATATGTTCATCTCTAGGGTTAAGGTGATTTTTCACTCTATACAGACTTTCATAGAGCCGACATCACACTAGCACTGATGTTGTGCTTGAAGATCTGGTCAGGTTGATTGGACTCGAGGGATCACAACATACAGATTGATTCCCTGTTATCGTTAATCTCTTTTCGTGCATTATATTATGATATTTGCATGCTAATACATGAATTAGGCGCGATCGATCCGTCCCTGGGTCAGATCTGTTTACTGTTTATTTTCCGCTGCGTTTGGATCTGGCGCCGGGGTACGAAAACCCAACAGTGGTATCAGAGTCAGGTTGCACTTCGGTTCAAGTATTTGATTATTAATTTTTTATTAGATCGTTTCCACGTGATGCTAATCGTGTTGGATTTTCAAAATTTCGGAGTCCGAAAAAATATAGAAAATCGATTAAAACCAGTTTTAATCAAAACCCAAACTTTACTGTTCACGTCCGATCGCCGCCACCATTGTGGGCCAAAAGCTGTGGAGCGGCGGCGCTGCGTTGGGGGTTTGTTGCTCCTCCACGCGCAACACCGCGTGCGATGAAATTTCTTTTACCGTCCGCTGTAGAACTCTGCAATTGTTGTAGAGAAATGGTGCGAGCACCGAGATTTGAGCGAGCTTCTGCAATTGTTGCAGGCTCAAGAGTGGTCGCGAGCTTTTCCGAAGATCCGCTGCAGATGATTCTGAATCGGACCACTTTGCTGCAATGATTCACCATCTCTGCTGTCGACGTCAAGAGGAGAAGATGCAGCGGTGGCGAGCTGCATCTCTTTCCCTCCCTGGCGGCGTGTAGATGCTTTGGAGTTGGTGGTGGCGCAGACTAACCCTAACCCTAAACCCAAATTTTTGAATTGGTGGGGATGATGAACAGTAACTCGAATATGATTTTTCGAAATAATTAATTTTTTTTAATGATAAATCCGAAAATTAGTATAATTTTGGGGTTGAAAATTGCATTTTTAATTTTGGATCCAAATTGTTTGCAGTCCATAAATTATTTTGGGTCATTTTAGATGTTTTGTCCGGATATTATTTTTGAAATAATAAATCATAATACTTAATTTATTAAAAATGTGATTTTTAATTTATTAAGTGTAAAATGGAGATTTTACAATTAGTTGAAAATTTAATTAATTAAAAATTGAATGAAAATGTTTCATTATGATTAAAAGGTAAAATAGAGATTTTACCAATTGACTGAAAATTAATTAATTAGAAATTAAATAAAATTGTTTTATTTAATTTGTTAATTTTATTTTCAATTAATGATGCGATTAGTGGGAAACGATAGAATAAATTAATTATTGTGATCTAATTACATGTGATGTAATAAGTAAAATTACATATGATGTAATTGTTTAGTTTAATGTTTAATTACATATGTTGTAATTGCTTGATGGATGATTATGAGCCTTGACCAATGTGTTTAGGTGAATGTAATAGGATTGCATTGCATACCTGCATCACCTTAGACAGCTTGTGATCCACGTATGGCTCACGTGGATCAATTAGGAAAATGCCATAATCGTCCATATTTATTTTTATGATGCATGTGATGTATGATAAATGTTTGTTTGTATGTTTTATTAGTACATATGACTGCATGAATAAAACATAGTTGCATGAATCTGGCAATCAAACAAACAAGTACTTGATGAGATTTGAAAATTATTAAATCCCTCTTTTGAATATGATTCAAAAATTTTAATATCAAACTGTAAAGGGAGCTCACATGAGTTTGTTGTTTCCTGTCTTCCATCAACAGTTAAGCCTTGAGACGCTACTTGTGTCAGGTGTCTTGTCTCACCCTCGTGGGGGGCATCTGGCATGGGAAAGCTGTGTGTTTAACTGTCACTTAATTATGGATAGGGTTCTGTTAACCTTTAAGATTACTCACCCTCGTGGGGTCTTATTGGCGGACATTAGCATACGTGGGATGGGTTAGTTTGACGTGAGAAGGCATAATTGGCCTGCCTCCGTAGGGTTATGTCAATCACGAGACGAATATCTTGGGGGTTGCATATGATGCAATTGTGAGCTACCTTTAGTATCATGAGATCGGCTGGACCCTCGCCCGGGGCTATCATGAGCTAGTTGGACTCCAAGCCCACTAAGAAAATACGATTTTCCGTTCATTTGTCATGAGGATGATGAATTCGAAAAAATTTAGTGGGAGCATTCAATAACTAAAGTCCATAGTTTTTGAATTAATTAATAATCAAACGGTTTGCATATATTTTCTGTTTATTCTCAGTATTGTGATTGCCGTGAATCCGATTATATCAAATCTCGATATAAACAAATTAACCACTAGGATTGGCTATTACTTTTAAAATAATGATTGCTTCTGAAAAGTTGCTATATACCATTGGTGGGAGCCTCATGTTGAAGTGTCTCCCGGTTCGTCTCATGAAGAGATCGCCACACTTGAGAAGTGGTGGGACGATGATCGCTCGGCTAGGTGCTATATGATAGCATCAATGTCACTAACGAGTTTCAACACAGATATGAGAAATTCCTTCACATTGCTAATATTTTCCAACACCTACAAAGGTTGTTTGGTGAACGGACGCGATTACTGAGACTCGCGATTTCAAAAGAGCTATTTTCATTTCACATGCGAGATGGGGCTTCGGTCTATGAGCATGGTGTAAGAAAAATATCTCTTATTGAGAAATTGTAAAATCTGAATGTGACAAATCCTCATTAACTGGCTGTAGATTTGATCTTATAGTCAAAATGTTGGAAACTCATGTATCCTTGACTCAAAGGAGAAACGTGTTCTTCTTGTTAAATCTTCTACAATTGGTGGGAATGATTCAAGGATAAAGTAGAGGAAGGGAAATGGTTCTCAACCTCAAAAGACGAAAAAGCATATAGTAGCAACTAAGAAATGAGAGGCATCTACGTATTCACTGTTGGTCACTGTCGCAAAATTGTAAGGAATACCTAGACTAGAAGCGTTCTAGAAAGGGTATGTTTTATACTAAAATTAAATGTTTCTATTGGTTCTACTTCTTTGGTATATGATGCCAGTTCTGCTCGCATTTTTGCAAAGAGTTGTATCTGTTGTGAAGAAGTAGAGAGTCATAGGAAGGAGAAACCTACCTGAGGCTAAGCATTGTAGCAAGAGTTGTTGCAAATGCTGTTTGAAATATTTATTTAATATAAAATCTTGAACTGGATAGGAACTGGTTTGATCAATTATTTATTTGTTCTAGATTTAATCATGAACATTGTTCCTATTTTGATAGAGAATGATATTCTTTTAAATATGCGAATGTGATTTGCAATATTTTAAGAATGCGTGTTTTATTGAATCTGGTGAACTTATGAATGATTAATATGATTAGATTCAAAGAATATAAAAAGAATGATAACTTAAATCCAACATATATTTAGCATGTGCTGAATGTCCATTGAATTTGATTCATATGGACGTATGTGGAGCACTAAGTTTTAGTGCAAGATGATGTTGAGTTATCTTAAAGAGAATGTGATTATCTCCCAGTAACTCTCTAAAGTTACATATTGGTTGAACATAATTCATACAAATGCAGTGACCAAAACTCCATATACGATATGGACTGAAAAATAATACAAATATAGATTTGAGATTGTTCTGCTTATGTGAAGCAACCAGTGTGAGATGAGTTGGATAGTTGATCCATCTTATGTTATTTTGTGGAAATTTATATTATCAATTGGTGACAAAGTATTTGTTTCGCAAGTGCAGTCTTTCTAGAGAAAATGTTTCTATTAGAAAGGAATGATAATATAATATAATTTGAAAGGGTTCAAGAACCACAAACCACTAGAAAAGTGAAAACTGTGAAATTAATTGAGTCAATCACAACCTTTGATTTACACGCACCACGGATTTACAGCGGTCGTGTTCTTCGTTTCATATCAGCGGCAAGTATTCACATCGCTACGCCATCGGCAAGTATTCACATCGCTACGCCATGCATGCAACCGTAATGCATAACTCGTATTCCGATAAACATCGCCATGAGTGTATTTTACTGCATCTCGCTTCAAATGTGACATGCGGAATTTTACCATCGCTTCAACATTTAGCGGCAAAGCATCAAAATCATCACTCCGATATATATGCAACCGTAATGCATAATCCATGTCTCATAAGACCCTGCAACCACCATGGTTAGCAACAACATAATCCAATTATGAACACATATCATAAACGCACATAAGTAATATGGTTGTGTCACCCAACACTAACTACCATCATGCATAAGTATGTGCTTCTCATTCCCATTATCATTTTCCTAGGCCCTCAACAGCCCCAAAGAGCTAACCACTGCTCTGATACCACTAATGTAAGGACCCCCGTGCCCTTAACCCATTATCAGTGTATTAAGCCATGCCATTAGTGCATATAATCATACTATCATGGGGAAAATCATGTGCAAGTGCAACACCGTATGCTATCCAGAAAATTCTCGCATTCAATTCACATAATATTCAGATTCCCTAACCAAGATTATTCATATAACATGCACCCACATGATACACTAACATGCTCTTAGTTCATTTAGCAATTCCATAATTAATTGCATGCAACCATAATGAACAGAGAGAAGCCGTAGCCCATTTATACATTCCATATACACGTAAAATGTACTCACATAAGAGCACCCAATGAACACGCGTGTATCTGATGTATAAAAGCACTCTACCGGGTACCGTTACTGGCACTTC
Organism: Haberlea rhodopensis; assembly: GCA_907163345.1. Taxonomy (NCBI): domain Eukaryota; kingdom Viridiplantae; phylum Streptophyta; class Magnoliopsida; order Lamiales; family Gesneriaceae; genus Haberlea; species Haberlea rhodopensis. The sequence continues at coordinate 1,746,756 of CAJQUN010000100.1, forward strand.
AATCCTGGAAGCACCTCCCAAGCACAACTCGATCTCAACATTGGATCTGTGTACTTGTTCAACCAGCTCTGGTACCTCGATCCTGGAAGTACCTCTATCAACAGCCCGAGCTCGACTCCAAAGCTACTGCTACACCTGTGTTACCTGCCCCAACAGAGACAGCCCCCACACGGGGTGAGCATACCAATACCACCAATCCAATAAGCATAGCATTGCAATTCAAATACAGATGTAAATGCTATAATTTAAATGATACTCCCTGGATGGTAACACCCTCATCCGGGATCCCCTGTATCGTCCCTGTTCTCAAAATAACCAAACTCATCAAATTCCCAAAGCCTGTCAATCGTCACATAGATTAACTAATACCGTTCTATTATGCCAGTTCCATGATCAATATGGTAAAAACATAATATAAAAGACCATAGATATCACATATATCTAATCAATAATTCCATGTTCCTGTCACATTGCTCGCTCCACAATGGCGGCATACTAAACCTCGCGCACGCTCAACAATAGCGGCGTCATAACCAATGGTCGCTCAACGGCGATCGCATCCCAAATCATTGCTCGCTCAATAGCGGCACCGTATGGTTCCCAATGAATAACCATTTGACGCAAATAATATTTACCATGCATATTGTTATCCATCTATAGCAAATCTCATGCACCATGCATTTCAATACCTATCCGATGCAATTACCCCATGCCACATATTTCAATAACCATATAACGCAATTATCACACACCATGTGTTCCAATACCCATTTAGTACAATTATCACACACCATGTGTTCCAATACCCATTTAGTACAATTATCACACACCATGCATTTTACAGTTGCAACACTATAATAGGCCATGCTCGTACGTCATACGTACCTTAAGTCTCCGCAGTTCAAGCCAAACCTTGTTGAGTTCCATTCCTCAAGAAGTATGTGCTAAAACACAAATAATTCACACTCAAACATAAGCATGCAACCACGTGCCCAAGCACGTTCATAGCTCCCAATCATATCGTCAATCCATGATGATTACCAAAATAAAAGCCCCCCCGGCTAAGCATGCATAATACCCAAAATATACCGTTTTACAAGTTTAATAGATAGCCAAAGACTCAACTAAGAATCCCATTTTAAAAGTATAGCATTCCCATTGGAATGTAGATATTGCCCCGGAAACGACCCCTTTAAACCTCGATTCCAAAATCCCGACATTTTCCAAAAAATTTCAAAAAAAAAAACAACTTCCTTCGGGTGGCGATCGATCGCCACCTTTATCGCGATCGATCGCCACACTCCAGTGGCCAAACCAGTGCCTTCTCGCGATCGATCGCCAACCCGCTCGCGATCGATCGCCTCAACCATGCGATCGATCGCCGCTACTGCAATATTCCGAAAAAATCGACCTTCCATGGTGTTTTTCACACCCTAACTCAAAACCAACACCCAAAACTTTCTCTACACCTCCAATACGCCAATAAGGACCAATAACAACTATAAAAACTCAACTTGGATTTTTAACCAAAAATCCCCAATTTCATAACCCACCAAAAACCCAACCAAAAACTACAATATTACCACCCAAACGAAGATAATGGTGAGGGGAAGATAAATACCTGATTATCTTCGAGAAATCCAGCTTCCGAGCCAAGCTACCAACGATTTCCTTCCCAAGAGCAAGAGAGGGGAAAGGGGAAGGGTTTGGGGTGAGAGAGAGGCATGAGGGAGAGGAGAGGAGAGAAATGGATTCCAAATGACGGAATCCCGAGTCCAACTGGTATATATAGCAAAAATGCCCCGAAATACCAATACCTCCACCAATACATCATGATTCATTAAAAATCACCTGTTTTCAAAACTCTATCTCCAACAGCAAATCCCCAGACTGGCCCCAACATAAGGCACCCCGGACCCCAAGTCCCACTAGAAACCCAACTCATAGGTTTTCCACCAAAATGAGAATACGATCTCAACCTTTGGATCCAACGGTCCCAAATGCCCGATTCAACAACCTCGGGAGACCCAACACCGCAATTAATTCCTAATTGCCTCAATTGAAAATCCATCAAGGATTAATACCACACCGGGATTAACACCATTAATCCCCGGACATCACAGTAGTGACCTTCAAAGCTTGACTGGTGAGAAACGGTTATTCTCATAGGCAAAGAGTTGTTTATGAGAAAATTTTCATCGGTTATGATGCTAAAGTCTATTTAGATTTTATTAGTTATATCTTTATATTATGAATATGAGATATGAGTAATGGATGTGAACACAACATTTCTCAGTGGTGGCATTGAGGTAGAAATGTAGCAGCCAAATGTGTTTACAACTTCTTGGAGTGAGGAAAATGTTTTAAACTCCAGAGGTCCATTTATGGCCTAAGAAGGCATCTCGAAGTTTGAGCTTCCGTTTTGATAACATCATCAAAGTGTTTGGTTTTGTTAAAAATCCGGAAGTGACATGTGTATGCAAAAAGGTTAGTGGGAGCATGGTTACATTTGTGATGCTTTAAGTCGATTATATCATGCTCATTGTGAATGGTATTGGATTAATCAATTAAAGCATGATTATCTACTAATTTCTCCATGTAAGATTGGGAGAAACGTCATACGTGCTTAGCATAAGGATCTATAGGGATAGATCTAAAGGATGCTTGAGATCTCTCAATCTACGTACATAAACAATGTGCTAAAAGGGTTTAGCATAGAATAGTCGAAAAATGAGTTACTTCATAATATGTCATAGTATTCATCTCTCTAGCCAATGGGTCTTAAGATTGACGAGGAGAGAGAAAAGATGGCATTGGTATCTTAAATTTCTAATTTTAATAGCATATCGTATGCTATGGTATGTACTTGGCCTGATGTATGTTATTAGAGTAATGGCAGACATCAGACAGATCCGGTGAAGGTCACTGGAAAACTATGAAAATAATCCTCAAGTTCTTATGAAGAACTTATGATATGTTCATGGTTTTTGGATCTGTAAGTGGAGAAATAAAAGTTGAATGCTAAGCTGATGCTGATTTTAAATTGGATGTAGATGATACTATATCGATGTTCGGATTTTGTATTTAAGCTTGTATTCCACCACTGAAGCTGAATACATTGCAGCATACGATGCAGCAAAGAGGCAGTTTGGATAAGAAATTTCATCCAAGAGTTGGGTGTAATTTCTAGTGCAGTTGACACAGTCTCTGTGTACTGTGACAACATTTGAGCTATTATGAATAGCCAACATCTCATCATGATCCAAACATATATTGAGAAAATACTATCTAACGAGAGAGATGGTAGACGTAGGGGTGTAAACGTACAGAGCCGGTTCGCGAACTTTTTAAACAAGCTCGAAAAATATTCGATTCAAATTCGAAGTTATCGAATTTGAGCCGAACTCGAACATGTTCGAATATGTTTTCGAGCCGAACTCGAACCCAAATTTCTTTGTTCGATAGTTCACGAACTGTTCGCGAACCTTAATATTTTTTTTATATATAATATTTATATATATTAGATATTAATATATTAAGAATTGTTTTTAAAAGCTCGAAAAGCTCGAAGTCGAGCTCGAAAAGTTCGAATCGAACTCGAATTCGAACTCCGTTTCGAACCGAATTTGTGCCTGAAAAAATTAAAGTTCGAACTTCGAATCGAATTTCGAATATGTTTATTCAAATTCGAACTCGAACTCGAATACTAAAATTTTGCTAAAGTTCGGCTCGATTCGGTTCGTTTACACCCCTAGGTAGACGCGACATTATTATCGAGAGAATTGCTTCAACAGAAAAATATAGTGAATCCACTGACAAAACATTTACAATGATTGGTCTCTGTTAGACATCTTGGGAAGATGGTCTTAAGACACATGAGTAGTTGGCTTTGGGAAAGTGAAAGATATTGTTGTCATACATGATTAAGTAAATCAATAGTTGATTGATTGTACCTGTAATCTTATTATGACAAATCTTTGTTTGAATATTAATATATATGGCACTTCTTCATCTGTTTACCCATGCATCTTGATGCATTGATGAAGTCCTTGAGATTGCTATAGTCCATAGAATGCGATTACGCATACGATGATGACCATGAAATACATTCTCGACTGCGATTTCTAAATGTTCCTGGTCGATGAGCCTTCGAGAATGGGATATCGATATATGCTTGTTAGAGACTGATATACATGATGTCTCTAGTGTAGTGCGCCGCGTTTCATCGACGTTGGCTTGGAGAAGTCAGCACACATGAATATGTGCTCATTAGGAATGAGTTCACTGAACGACCCTACTCGGAATTCTAAAAGTGGTTACCATTTGTCGAGTATAGAATTCCTAGTCATAGTTGTGCACCATTATTCCTCATGACCCGAGGCGTCATTGAGGTCTTGATAGATAGCTGTATACTTTGATTTAATGACTGATCACATGTGGGGTCATAAAGTCATTATTTTGGGTATTCAGTGATGCTGTCAGAGGCCTATGATTGTCGTCGGGGATTCACCACTGGTCTTGATGAACCATGATGTCCTATGTGTTTTTCTATATATGATTCGAGGAATCTCTGGCCAGAGTGGGTAGTGCTTGTGAAAAATGAGTTTTTTATATACCCATACAATGAATCATATAACGTGAAACAAATACATAGTTATTGAAATCATAAGGGGCCTCGACCAACCAATGCCCTTGATTCAATCGGGACATATTGAGTGAAAGGAATGTACTGCACGCTAACTATGGCTGACATGTTCTCGTACGCTGCTAGTCATTTGTATCTAGGTCTTCGTGAAGCACAGATGCTAGGCGCTACCCACGAGCGATAGGTTGTTGCTGGAATTATATTTCGGTAATTGTCTATTAAAGGAGTTTAATTGACAATGGGGCATTCATGGTAAGCCCAAAGAAGTAGTTTGACTTCTAAAATCAAAAAAGGTTGTGATCATACTGCTATGATACACTTGAGCCTCGCTGGGTCACAATCAACCGGCCGCCGATCTATTGATGAGAACTCAGACTTAAATGTTAAGTGCTCAAATTGAGTGATTTAGAAGTCCTCACTTTAGTGGAGTTTCTATATTTGAAAATGTTTCATCTATAGAAAGTTCTAAAATTAAAACATTTGATATATTTATGTTGCATAATTATGTACATTGGTAGTACGTCAAGTTATTCAATTTGATTGAATTACTTGGATTATGAGTTTGCAGTTTTGTGTTGGCTTTTGGGCAAGTGGGAGATTGTTAGCATTAGATGCCTTACAAGCCAATGGGCCAATTGTTGGCCCGTTGGACCCTCATAAGCATAGCCAAATAATTGACCAAAACTCCTATAAATATATGTTCATCTATAGGGTTGAGGTGAATTTCCACTCTATACACACTCTCATAGAGCCGACATCACACTAGCACTGATGTTGTGCTTGAAGATCTGGTCAGGTTGATTGGAGTCGAGGGATCACAGCATACAGATTGATTTCGCTGTTATCGGTAATATCTTTTCGTGCATTATATTATGATATTTGCATGCTAATACATGAATCAGGCGCGATTGATCCGTCCTTGGGTCAGATCTGTTTACTGTTTATTTTCCGCTGCGTTTGGATCTGGCACCGGGGTACGAAAACCCAACATGCGTTTCATTCGACTCTTCAGACACCACAAAATTTGAAATAAATTATATTTTTAGCCTAGATTAACATTTAATAAATATATTATTTTTCTAATAATATAATAATATTTTTTTCCATTGCACTGATTCACTGAAAACATTATTTTATCCACCCTTTCGACCCGATCCTTTACTAATTGCATTAAGTTGTTATAAAACGGGACAGAAACAATGATGGGGCAAAAGGTCTATTGTGTCACAATTAGGGGTGTAAACGAATCGAACATGTTCACGAACTTTTCGAGCCGGCTCGATAAATATTTGATTCGAATTCGAAATTCTCGAATTCGAGCCGAACTCGAACATGTTCGAACTTTTTTTCGAGCCGAACTCGAGCCCAAATTACTTTGTCTGATAGTTCGCGAGCCGCTCGTGAACTTTATATTTATTAATATAATATAATTATATATTAAATAAATATATTCAAACTGTTCGGGTATTTATTTTCGAGTAATAATTCGGATAGCTCACGAACATTTCAAACTTTTTCGAGCCGACTCGAACTCGAACTCTGATTCGAGCCGAACTCGAGACAAATTTTTGAAACTATTCGAACTTCGATTCAAACTCGATCTCGAATATAACTATTTCGAGCCAAATTTGAACCTTAAGTTTTTCTGCATATTCGGCTCGATTCGGTTCGTTTACACCACTAGTTACAATGCCAACAATATCCAAGACAGATGAAGCCAACAAAATAATTTAAGAGAGACGAAAATAAAATTTTAACTTTTTTTTATTATGAAAAATATAGATATTATCATTTGATTTCATATAATCAATTGAAATAACTCCATTAGAGATCAATTGTCGTAGAGTATTCTACGATGAATATGTCGAGACTTCCCATTATACATACTGTTTTGTGCCCTAGCAATTGCCGATTGACTATCACAATGAATCATTATTACTGGCACTGGTTTAGACCAACATGGAATATCTTCCAAGAAATTACGTAGCCATTCCGCATCTTCCGCGGCTTTGTCTAGAGCTATGAACTCTAATTCCATCGTGGAGCAATGTAAGTTTGTTTAGTGGATTTCCACGACACGGCCCCACCACCAATGCTAAATACATAGGCACTCGTGGATTTGGAGTCATTAGTGTCGGATATCCAGTTTCCATCACAATATCCTTCTATACTTCTGGATATTTCGTAAAATGTAGCCCATATTCTAAGGTGTATCTTAAATATTTAAGTACCCTTATTAATGTCGTCCGATGGACATTACTTGGATTACTCGTAAATCGACTTAGCTTATTCACAGCACAAGCGATATCCGGACGAGTAAAGTTCATAATATACACGCGGCTTCCAATAATTCTTGGATATTCCAATTGAGACACCGATTCACCATGATTTTTACTTAAATGCAAGGTTAAGTCCATTGGTGTCTTTACAGGATTAGTGTCATATGCATTGAATTTTCTCAATACAGTCTCAATGTAATGTGATTGAGATAGGACGATTGTCTCTTGTGTCCTATAGATTTTAATCCCTAATATAACATTAACAACTCCTATATCTTTCATATCAAATGTCTTGTCAACATTTTCTTTCTTTCAACAATCACTTCATGACTACTGTTGCGTGCAAAACGTATAGCAAGCGCACGATGTCAAGTTTTAGTATATGGATATGAATACGGATGTAGAACCCACGAGTAGTATTAATAAATACTTGTGCTAGATGGTCTTAATCTGTAAGGCCTCGCTACCTTAAGTGCATAATATAGGCATAAGAAGGACTAAACATGCATAGATCAGAGTATAAGGTTCTTGTTGATGCTTCGAGCTAAAGGATTACAGTGCTAAAATAGAGTTTTCAAGGATTAATTGCATTCCCATTAAATGAATGTTAATACTATAGCTTTACACTACTCCTAGAGTAGAGACTATACAAAAAGAATCATGTCCTCCTATACCAAAAGTACTCCTCACGAGCTCACTGCATCAACCCGTTCCTTAGCCCTTTATGCCAAAATGTACCTACAGGAACAACCCCAACCCATGAGCATAAATAATCCATGTACATCACAATAAGATTATAATGAGTAAATGCATAAACCATAAATACAAAACACTTCCTGTATTCCAATGCATTTAATACGCTCCCTTTGGTTGTCCCTGTACCATAACTCATAATTATAATCAATGGATTATATCACGGTTTCACAAATATCATGACATATAACCATTTCATTAACACCAATAACCAATCCATAGTCTGTTATAACAGTGTATTGCACCTTGCTTGTCATGACCGCGGCACTAATACCCCTCGCTTCGACATATCGGCGGCATCGAATAACCTCGCTTTAAATGTGACATGCGGCATTCACCCTCGCTTTTTAGCGGCAAATATTCTTTCCTCGCTACAATATGACAACGGCAAGTATTCTATCATCGCTTCAAATGACAGCGGCAAAGCATTTAAAATCATCACTCGAATATAACCATGACTCATGGGATATGCACCAAGTATCCAACATACATATATGCAATCATAATGCATAAATCAACATGCATTTGCATCCACAATGCACAATCCATATATACTTGCATCCACAATACACAATCCAATAGGTATATAAAATACATGTTACCGTTGGGTGCCCGTACTGTAAGTAATCCAAGAGCATACAACGCAGCTGTAAGGACCCCAAGCCCTTAATCCTTGATTAGTGTATTAACCACTATGTGTGGCACATGCTTTCAATAAAAGTCAATCGGGAAGCTCAGATGATACTCTATCATTGCATGGCATTTATAAAAATATTCCTTTAACACTCAATGTTAAAAGGTCATCTGCCTAACAACGAAATAGACTCACAAGGTTCGCCCAATACCAACCCTTTTTGCCACTTTTCACATTGTGGACTTTTATAAAAATTTGGGCAGAGTCTCCCCATAAATAGAGCTATCCCGAAATAAAAGCACAACACAGAACATAATTCCCGGCCAGGGAAAACATAATACTCATCAGAAAGCAGTAATACCAAGTAAATTCCCAGCCAGGGAAGACACCACACATATGACGACATAAATGGGTCTCAACACCCACATAATACACTAACGACTCTCATATCATTAGCAATTCTACACAATTGCATGCAACACATAATGAAAGAGAGGAAGGCTCATGCCTTTATATATACAACCCATATACAAGAATGTCCGTGCTCACATGCGAGCATCATAAATGTGTATATAAACCTCGGGTGTATATAAGTACTCTATACGATACCGTGCTCCATCAAGCCCTGGTACCACGATCCTGTGAGTACATCCAATCAACAGCTCGAGCTCAGCTCCACAGCCATCGATGCACCTGTTCACCTGCCCCAACAGAGACAGCCCCCAACGGGGTGAGCATACCAATACACAAAATCTCATAATCACAATAATAAAATTCATAATTTACAACACAAGTAAATATTAATGAATTTTAAATGATACTCCCTGGATGGCAACATCCTCATCCGGGAATTCCGTGTACTGTCCCTGTTCTCACAATCATCAAACTCATCAAATCTCATAAATCAGTAAATCAACACATTGATTTAACCCATTGCATGCCTAGTTCTCGAATATCAATAATTATGATTCCAAGTTCATCATTCATGCAAAAGTAGATATCTCAATATCTAACACTGATTTCATAGCCTCGCTATTAATCATAAATGAATTAAATGCCTAACATTTATTTTACCAATTTTCCATTATACCTAGACATCTCAAATGTCTTATAATGAAAACATGATCCCACGATCATTCTCAGGCATCTCAAATGCCCAGGCATCTCAAATGCCCTACAATAGTCATATACATCAGGTACCCCATATAACTTATGAGAGTTACACTACTCTAGTGTCACGTGCGTCCCTGACGGCGATATCAAGATTAGGTCGCTTCATAGCTTCTCAACACATATAAATAATCCTCATGCAACACATATAAATAATCCTCGTGCACGATTATTCAATAAAATCAAAATACATTATGCATTCACAAATGCTCTAATATGTAGTAATGCTCGTACGTCGCACGTACCTTAAATCTCCGAAGTCCGAGCCAAACCTTGCTCGAGTTCCATGCCCCGAGGAATGATGTGCTAACACGATAAATAATTCACAATTATTTACGAACATGCAACCCATGCTCAAGCACACCCATATCCCACAAAATATTGTCAACACACGACAATTAACCTTTTAAAAGACCCGGGGCAGGGTACATACAGGGAGGAAAATAAATGAGACAATATCGAAATTTGTTCAAGAATACCCTACAATAATCGAACCCGAATCTCAAAATTTCGAACCCAATTAAATACCATAATTCATCTAAAATGTGAATTAAACCATCAATAGCAAGAATCATCATCCTTGCCAAAAACCCCCAATTTTCGAATTTCAAAGGCCTAAATTCGAACTCAATTCCTTAAATTCGAACACAATTAAGCATCCTTATACAACTAAAGCATGTAAGAAACGACCCATAACAAGAATCGCCACACCCCTGCCAAAGATTACAATTTTCGAACCCACTTCACCCATACATCCAAAAATTCGAACCAAAGCCAACGAAATTCGAAATAAATTCGAGCCAATAAATCACAATTAGGCAGGGAATCACATCACAAGCATGGAAAAGGGGTTAGGAAGGTTACCCAAACGAAAATCGGAAGAAATCGGACCAAAATCGAAGAACCCTAGAAATTGGGGATCGGCGCACTTCTGTAAAATTCGACTTCAAATCGCGATGAAACTTCAAATTGACGGAGGGGAAATGAGCGCCTGGACGAGACGAAGCCGTGGGTAGGTCGGACGCGCCGAACGGCGGCCGGACGGCGGCGGGCGAAGCGTCGGAAGTCGCGCGGGTGCAGGGCAGGCGGGAAGGAATCGCGCGCGGGAGAGAGAGAATGAAATTGGGGCTGAAATGAAATAATTTCTAAAATTTGGGGTTCAAATGGTATTTATAGCAAAAATACCCCGAAAAATTAATAGCCCCACAAATACATCATGATTCATTAAAAATCATCTGTTTTCAAAAACTCTCTCTCTAACTCCAAAACCCCCTACCGGTGCTCACACAGCACCCGAGATCCCGAGACACATCAAAAAAACCCAACTCTTAGGTTTTACACCGTAATGTGAATACAATCTCAACCTCTGGATCCAACGATCCCAACTACCCAATTAAACGAGTCCAACTCCTCGATTAAATTCCAAATCGCCACGTAAAACCACTTTAGGGATTATTAACACTACGGGATTAACACCTATAATCCCTGGTCATCACAATATCCCCCACTAAAAGAATTTCGTCCTCGAAATTAGCACTGGTGTATCACATAACACCCAGGCTACACAACAACATGAAGCCAGAGCCTCGATTCTTGACCATATCAGAATCGTATAAATAAACGCAAGGGTACCTACCTCGCACCAACTCTGAAACAAGGCGACTTACCAATACCAACATATCACCCAAGAGGTAAAACGTACCTCGATGCGGGTCATCCCAAAAGTCAGTCCCTCATGACTGCAAAACAATCGATATTTACGACTGCAGATCGGACAGTCACCTTAGTTCTAACACAACTAGTAAGAACGCATCCTGAATGACACCTCAACTTGAGAAAGTTGACCTCGTGTCAAACTCTGGAGTGGAATAGACTTCCAAATCCATCATAATGTCAAAGAGCGCCAGCACAACTCAACGCTAATAATCCAAAAGCAGTTAGTCAACTGAAACTGTAAGGATTCGAATCGCTCCTGATTCTATCGTAGATATCATTCCATGACATCTTTATCAAGGCTCACGATGTCAACATACATCGTTACGAGGGAAACACTAGTACACCACGGTGTACACATATCAAACCTGACTTCCCGCTATACAGACCACCTCCATCCAAGGAGCAGTTGCACCCTCTGCAACTCGGATCGGGCAACTCACGGCCACCGATCCACACAAAAGACATCTCACAAGATGTCCACCTCCGGATATCCCAAGAACCACATCTTGGTCATAAATAAACAATCGAGACTCCACAGAGTTTCAAATTCTGAAAGGACATGCAATAACCCATTGCATCCTCAACACTTGGGTCGTCAGCGACACCCAACAAATCCAAAATTCCTGCCATCCCTTGATAATCCTAGGATTTAACAATCCAAACTTGGGAAGGCTATCGAAAACTCGAAATAAAATACCAATAAGGAAATACCTTAACCCACACAAGATAATTCCTCCTCAAGAGAAGTCAACTAACTTCACGATTATTCCTCATAATCATCGTGCCATGTAGATTTCCAATCTCAAGGTTTTCCATATCTCTCATCAGAGGTTTAACCATCCTAAAAATAGCATAACTCTATGCTAGACAAAAGGAAATCAATAACTGGCATCCGTATACTCATCGGTATACCTGCCTAAGCACGAACACCTCATGCATACTCAATGCACTTGGCTCAGGTATCTACAACATACCCTTAAGCCGCAAACACAACCGTCAATCCTGAGTCATTCCCATCCAGTGGCGAATGAAAATCGACGATCAACAACACGGCGTGATTCTCAAAATCAACACCACATGCACCAACTTACCGAATCTTTCAAAGATTCCCCCAAATAGGTATAGTACTACCCCCCTTCCTCACATGGGAAGTGCCATCGAACTCGAGATCCACTAGTCTCGAACCACTGTTCGGAAAAACTGGATACAATAACACCCATTGCATCCCAAATACACTGTTTCCCTCTGATCGAGTCAATAACGACTTGATGACTCTCTTGTTGGTACTCCAACATCCTGAGCTGTCCCAGACAAGTCTCACCAAGATTAAACACAAACGCATACACGTTTCAGTGAGGCATGCACAACCTCAGTCTCAAATGACGTGGTGACTACTAGAGTCCACCACAATCCACATCGTATCACCTTACGATTTGCTAACTTGGTTCCAACGAGCAGTATAACGGCTCTAGCAAGCCCCTCATGGTGCTGCACACACACGGCAGACAAACTAGTCGCTGCCTCTCTAGGTTCACCTCAAACCTACCAATAAGATGGATGTTTCCGCACGGCATACCATACTGTGGGAAGAAAACTCAATAGAGTAGTGGGTCTTTATCCAACATTCCTCTAATGCCGATACACCCTGGACACTCCAATGTCCCTATGTACTTAACATAACCTGATCCTACTCCCTTAGGACTCATCCTACACCCACATGGGTGGTGTGACCATGTCTACCACATGTCACATCGACAGAAAGCGAGTAATTTCCTCATGATTACTCCTGTCGTCAAATCACATGGCCAAGAGCCATTCCAACGAGCATACCTCAAGGGTATCACCACTCGTAAAATGATCACCCCAAACGTAAGCTGCGGTACAATCACATGTACAGCGCATCCAACCATTCCTCGAGCAACCCGCTCGGTATAAGGGTCACGTCAATCGGTGCCGTACACACCACCTTGTGCTCGGTACTGGCACCCAAGGCATACCACTGAATACGTATACTCAACGCATCGATCATCGTAACGATGATGCATGTCTAATAAGACATCTCCTACACCATCGTCATCGTCATCGTCATCCTGTGACGATACATGCCAACTCATGGCATCTAAGGCATTGTCAACTAGTGACGATACATGTCATCCACCATCATGCTAGTAAAATAGGCATAATAAAACATGTATATCAACGTATGCCAGATACAATAAAGCTAATAGAATAGCAATATCTCATACCTCATCGCTAACAATATAGCGGCATACCTGTCTCCGTCGCTCAATAATAGTGCGTAATCAGCACCCATCGCTCAAAGGCGGCAAAATCCTGTGCTGAGTACATAGCGGCACAATCCCTCGCTATAGAATCGACGGCATGACACCTCGTCATATAATAAGTGGCATGAAACCTCGCTATACACCTGAGCATGAATCATCGTCCACATAATAGCGGAAAGAGGCATCGCTATCTATATATATACGGCGGCACGAATCATCACCAATAATCACAAAGAGGTGAATCATCATCATCGACACAGCGGGACACATCACCGCTATCATCCGTGTCCGGCGGTATAAACCATCGCCAATCAATATAGCGGAATGAACCGTCGCTATAAATACACCTGGCGGAATGAACCCTCGCCAATAAATATAGCGGAATGAACCGTCGCTATAAATACACCTGGCGGAATGAATCCTCGCCAATAAATATAGCGGAATGAACCGTCGCTATAAATACAAATCGACACAGCGGAACACATCACCGCTATCATCCTTGTCATCACAATGGAATGAATATAAATCGACACAGCGGGACACATCACCGCTATCATCCGTGTCATCACAATGAAATGAATATAAATCGACACAGCGGGACACATCACCGCTATCATCCGTGTCAGCACAATGGAATGAATATAATCGACACAGCGGGACACATCACCGCTATCATCCGTGTCATCACAATGGAATGAATATAATCGACACAGCGGGACACATCACCGCTATCATCCGTGTCATCACAATGGAATGAATATAATCGACACAGCGGGACACATCACCGCTATCATCCGTGTCATCACAAAGGAATGAATCATCATCCTAACAAGCGGCATCTCATCCTCGCTTCTTCATACAAGCGGTATCTCATCCTCGCTTCGTATGGTATACCCCGCCTCAATGTGCAAGCGAGCCTCCCCCCTCCCGCTCCACATTTAGCGGTATAAACATAAGTATAAAAATTCTCACTGTGATAAGCAAGACTCCTGGAATGTATAATCATCATTCCTTTTTATACTCCATATTTCCTGTAACCTGCAACCATCATGGTTAGCAACAATAGCCATATACGCTATGCATCAAACATCCAATGCATAAATGCAACCACTTGCAAGTCAATACGTATACCAAAGCATGTTACCTCGGAAATATCCCTTTACCTGATTCTCTTACAAATCAGATTCCTTGGCACATAACACACGGAGTGCCAGACATCACCATTAATGCCATCCTATCGTGTTCCACACGGTTCCTGCAATCACACTGATTAGCAACACCACTTTTCATATCAGAAAAAGCACATAAACAACTAGTTGTGTCATACAACATTAATGCCATCATGCATAAGTATGTGCTATCAATAACGTCTTAGGCCCTTAACAGCCCCAAAGAGCTAACCACTGCTCTGATACCACTAATGTAAGGACCCCAAGCCCTTAATCCTTGATTAGTGTATTAACCACTATGTGTGGCACATGCTTTCAATAAAAGTCAATCGGGAAGCTCAGATGATACTCTATCATTGCATGGCATTTATAAAAATATTCCTTTAACACTCAATGTTAAAAGGTCATCTGCCTAACAACGAAATAGACTCACAAGGTTCGCCCAATACCAACCCTTTTTGCCACTTTTCACATTGTGGACTTTTATAAAAATTTGGGCAGAGTCTCCCCATAAATAGAGCTATCCCGAAATAAAAGCACAACACAGAACATAATTCCCGGCCAGGGAAAACATAATACTCATCAGAAAGCAGTAATACCAAGTAAATTCCCAGCCAGGGAAGACACCACACATATGACGACATAAATGGGTCTCAACACCCACATAATACACTAACGACTCTCATATCATTAGCAATTCTACACAATTGCATGCAACACATAATGAAAGAGAGGAAGGCTCATGCCTTTATATATACAACCCATATACAAGAATGTCCGTGCTCACATGCGAGCATCATAAATGTGTATATAAACCTCGGGTGTATATAAGTACTCTATACGATACCGTGCTCCATCAAGCCCTGGTACCACGATCCTGTGAGTACATCCAATCAACAGCTCGAGCTCAGCTCCACAGCCATCGATGCACCTGTTCACCTGCCCCAACAGAGACAGCCCCCAACGGGGTGAGCATACCAATACACAAAATCTCATAATCACAATAATGAAATTCATAATTTACAACACAAGTAAATATTAATGAATTTTAAATGATACTCCCTGGATGGCAACATCCTCATCCGGGAATTCCGTGTACTGTCCCTGTTCTCACAATCATCAAACTCATCAAATCTCATAAATCAGTAAATCAACACATTGATTTAACCCATTGCATGCCTAGTTCTCGAATATCAATAATTATGATTCCAAGTTCATCATTCATGCAAAAGTAGATATCTCAATATCTAACACTGATTTCATAGCCTCGCTATTAATCATAAATGAATTAAATGCCTAACATTTATTTTACCAATTTTCCATTATACCTAGACATCTCAAATGTCTTATAATGAAAACATGATCCCACGATCATTCTCAGGCATCTCAAATGCCCAGGCATCTCAAATGCCCTACAATAGTCATATACATCAGGTACCCCATATAACTTATGAGAGTTACACTACTCTAGTGTCACGTGCGTCCCTGACGGCGATATCAAGATTAGGTCGCTTCATAGCTTCTCAACACATATAAATAATCCTCATGCAACACATATAAATAATCCTCGTGCACGATTATTCAATAAAATCAAAATACATTATGCATTCACAAATGCTCTAATATGTAGTAATGCTCGTACGTCGCACGTACCTTAAATCTCCGAAGTCCGAGCCAAACCTTGCTCGAGTTCCATGCCCCGAGGAATGATGTGCTAACACGATAAATAATTCACAATTATTTACGAACATGCAACCCATGCTCAAGCACACCCATATCCCACAAAATATTGTCAACACACGACAATTAACCTTTTAAAAGACCCGGGGCAGGGTACATACAGGGAGGGAAATAAATGAGACAATATCGAAATTTGTTCAAGAATACCCTACAAAAATCGAACCCGAATCTCAAAATTTCGAACCCAATTAAATACCATAATTCATCTAAAATGTGAATTAAACCATCAATAGCAAGAATCATCATCCTTGCCAAAAACCCCCAATTTTCGAATTTCAAAGGCCTAAATTCGAACTCAATTCCTTAAATTCGAACACAATTAAGCATCCTTATACAACTAAAGCATGTAAGAAACGACCCATAACAAGAATCGCCACACCCCTGCCAAAGATTACAATTTTCGAACCCACTTCACCCATACATCCAAAAATTCGAACCAAAGCCAACGAAATTCGAAATAAATTCGAGCCAATAAATCACAATTAGGCAGGGAATCACATCACAAGCATGGAAAAGGGGTTAGGAAGGTTACCCAAACGAAAATCGGAAGAAATCGGACCAAAATCGAAGAACCCTAGAAATTGGGGATCGGCGCACTTCTGTAAAATTTGACTTCAAATCGCGATGAAACTTCAAATTGACGGAGGGGAAATGAGCGCCTGGACGAGACGAAGCCGTGGGTAGGTCGGACGCGCCGAACGGCGGCCGGACGGCGGCGGGCGAAGCGTCGGAAGTCGCGCGGGTGCAGGGCAGGCGGGAAGGAATCGCGCGCGGGAGAGAGAGAATGAAATTGGGGCTGAAATGAAATAATTTCTAAAATTTGGGGTTCAAATGGTATTTATAGCAAAAATACCCCGAAAAATTAATAGCCCCACAAATACATCATGATTCATTAAAAATCATCTGTTTTCAAAAACTCTCTCTCTAACTCCAAAACCCCCTACCGGTGCTCACACAGCACCCGAGATCCCGAGACACATCAAAAAAACCCAACTCTTAGGTTTTACACCGTAATGTGAATACAATCTCAACCTCTGGATCCAACGATCCCAACTACCCAATTAAACGAGTCCAACTCCTCGATTAAATTCCAAATCGCCACGTAAAACCACTTTAGGGATTATTAACACTACGGGATTAACACCTATAATCCCTGGTCATCACAATATCCCCCACTAAAAGAATTTCGTCCTCGAAATTAGCACTGGTGTATCACATAACACCCAGGCTACACAACAACATGAAGCCAGAGCCTCGATTCTTGACCATATCAGAATCGTATAAATAAACGCAAGGGTACCTACCTCGCACCAACTCTGAAACAAGGCGACTTACCAATACCAACATATCACCCAAGAGGTAAAACGTACCTCGATGCGGGTCATCCCAAAAGTCAGTCCCTCATGACTGCAAAACAATCGATATTTACGACTGCAGATCGGACAGTCACCTTAGTTCTAACACAACTAGTAAGAACGCATCCTGAATGACACCTCAACTTGAGAAAGTTGACCTCGTGTCAAACTCTGGAGTGGAATAGACTTCCAAATCCATCATAATGTCAAAGAGCGCCAGCACAACTCAACGCTAATAATCCAAAAGCAGTTAGTCAACTGAAACTGTAAGGATTCGAATCGCTCCTGATTCTATCGTAGATATCATTCCATGACATCTCTATCAAGGCTCACGATGTCAACATACATCGTTACGAGGGAAACACTAGTACACCACGGTGTACACATATCAAACCTGACTTCCCGCTATACAGACCACCTCCATCCAAGGAGCAGTTGCACCCTCTGCAACTCGGATCGGGCAACTCACGGCCACCGATCCACACAAAAGACATCTCACAAGATGTCCACCTCCGGATATCCCAAGAACCACATCTTGGTCATAAATAAACAATCGAGACTCCACAGAGTTTCAAATTCTGAAAGGACATGCAATAACCCATTGCATCCTCAACACTTGGGTCGTCAGCGACACCCAACAAATCCAAAATTCCTGCCATCCCTTGATAATCCTAGGATTTAACAATCCAAACTTGGGAAGGCTATCGAAAACTCGAAATAAAATACCAATAAGGAAATACCTTAACCCACACAAGATAATTCCTCCTCAAGAGAAGTCAACTAACTTCACGATTATTCCTCATAATCATCGTGCCATGTAGATTTCCAATCTCAAGGTTTTCCATATCTCTCATCAGAGGTTTAACCATCCTAAAAATAGCATAACTCTATGCTAGACAAAAGGAAATCAATAACTGGCATCCGTATACTCATCGGTATACCTGCCTAAGCACGAACACCTCATGCATACTCAATGCACTTGGCTCAGGTATCTACAACATACCCTTAAGCCGCAAACACAACCGTCAATCCTGAGTCATTCCCATCCAGTGGCGAATGAAAATCGACGATCAACAACACGGCGTGATTCTCAAAATCAACACCACATGCACCAACTTTCTTAAAGTCTTATGGGCCCAAACCCATGATTTAATTAAAACCTTTTAATCACTTAATTAAGACTCCTCTTAATTAATTAATTCATCCAATGAATTTAATTTCCCTTCTCGATTTAATCTTTTGTGCGACCCGATAGGTTCTTGTAATGTTGGCAGTGACATAAAATCTCATTTTACGTTACAAGCAAAGAGCGGTGTCTAGCAACACATCAAGGCTACCCAAATTACAAGAATGCCAATGACTCGACATAACCTTTAGAACTTGTGATAATATTAACCATGTAACTTAATACCTTTGTCCTTTGTGTTTAGATTGAACACGAGTCATGGAATAGTCATACTCGTATATCCAATCTTTATTTCTTGATCCCCAAGTAGAACTAGAATAAACGAATAAGCTCGATATCTCATATCGACTCATTCGAGCATGGCCATGCATTTTAGTTCTCACTTGATCAAGGGCCAAACACATCTCCTGTTATATAGGAGGGACAAATCCTATCTCGATCAGTCAACATCCCTCTACATAATTTGTAGTGTATCCAATAGTCGCCTTTATAGATTACCCTGTTACGGGTAACGTTTGACGATATCAAAATACATAACTCCTTATGTTGGGATCTCTGATGATCACAAGTCGTAAGGATTACATACATTATTATCACTATGAGAATTGCATATGACGATCATATAACTATCCATGTTGCATTCTCATGGTGGGTCTGTCCAGTACATCGTTCTCTAACATGTACCCATATGTTGATTTGATATCTCATATCAATGAACAATTCATCGATCAACACATACTAGTCTCTACGTATTATCATTATCCCTTTCATGATAATACTTGACTAGGGACATCTTTAAGAATAATACAATATTATTCTAAGGACATTAACATATATATTAATTCACATTGCACAGTTAAAAGAATAATATATAATAATGAATTGCCATTTATAAAATCATATTACATTGTATGTCATAAACAATCATCTAATGATATGTCTTAGGGCATATTCCAACAAATCTCCCACTTGCACTAAGACCACTCAGACATATACCTAATGCCTAGAGATCTAGTATGACGATCATGCTTCTGCTATGACAGTGGCTTCGTCAATGGGTCAGATACATTATCATCTTTTGGTACTTTGCATATTTTAACATCTCCCCTTTCAACGATTTCTCGAATGAAATGGAAACGCCTAAGTATGTGCTTGGATCTTTGGTGAGATCTTGGTTCCTTAGCCAATGCGATCGCTCCATTGTTGTCACAATAGAGTTCTATCAGATCTTTAATGCTAGGCACCACTCCAAGTTCAGAAATGAACTTCCTCATCAAAACAGCTTCCTTTGCTGCATCCGAGGTAGCAATATACTCAGCTTCCGTTGTAGAATCGGCTACTGTTTCTTGCTTTGAACTCTTCCAGCTCACAGCACCTCCATTTAGGCAATACACATATCTAGATTGCGATCGAAAATCATCTTTGTCAGTTTGGAAGCTTGCATCAGTGTAACCCATTACATTGAGCTCTTCCTCACCTGCATAAATCAAGAATGTATCCTTAGTCCTTCTCAAGTACTTCAGGATGTTCTTGACAGCAATCCAGTGACCTTCACCTGGATCAACTTGATATCTGCTCGTCATGCTCAAAGCATACGATACATCGGGACGAGTACATATCATGGCATACATGATAGATCCATTAGCTGACGCGTATGGAATCTTACTCATGCGTTGTCTCTCATCTGGTGTTGAAGGACATTGTTCCTTCGAGAGATAAATGCCATGCGTCATATAGGCACGAATCCTTTCTTGGATTCTTGCATGCTAAACCTTTTAAGCACCTTGTCTATGTATGTACTTTGACTTAGACCAAGAAGCCTTCTTGATCTATCTCTATAGATCTTGATTCCTAATACATAGGTGGCTTCTCCTAAATCTTTCATCGAAAAGCAGTTCCCTAGCCAAATCTTTACAGATTGTAAGGCAGGGATATCATTTCCAATAAGAAGTATGTCATCTACATACAACACTAGGAAAATGATTACGCTCCCACTGACCTTCTTGTAGACACAAGGTTCATCTTCGTTTTTGATAAAACCAAACTCTTTGATTGCATCATCAAATCGAAGATTCCAACTCCGAGAAGCTTGCTTCAATCCATAAATGGATCGTTGTAGCTTGCATATCTTTCCAGCATCCTTTGGATCGACAAAACCCTCGGGCTGTGTCATGTACACATCATCGAGCAGATTTCCATTAAGGAAAGCTGTTTTGACATCCATCTGCCAGATTTCATAATCATGAAATGCAGCTATTGCAAGTAAGATCCTTATGGATTTAACCATGGCCACTGGTGAAAAGGTTTCATCATAGTCAATACCATGAATTTGTTTGAATCCTTTTGCAACCAGCCGACCTTTATAGGTTTGTACGTTACCATCCATATCGGTCTTTTTCTTGAAAATCCATTTGCACCCTATGGGTCGTATCCCTTCAGGTGGATCAACCAAAGTCCATACTTGGTTTGCATACATGGATTCCATCTCAGATTTCATGGCCTCTTGCCATTTCTCAGAATCATTGCCCATTATAGCTTGTTGATAAGATGACGGCTCATCCTCATCAATAAGTAGTAAGTCACCTTGTTGAGTCACAAGAAATCCATATCTCTGTGGCTCCCAGTGTTCTCTTACAGGCCTACGCTGGGCTTGTGTCTCTTGAGAAGGTGCTTCTTCCACAACAGCTTGCGGAGCCTGCTCTGTTTCCATCTCAATCTCAGGTTCAGTGTTTTCTTGTGGTTGAACTTCACTAAGTTCTATTTTTCTCCCACTGGTTTTTCTAGAAATAAATTCTCTTTCAAGAAATACACCAGTCCGAGCAACAACTACTTTGTTCTCGGTGGGATAATAGAAATAGTATCCTTTCGTTTCCTTAGGATACCCCACAAATAAACACTTATCAGATTTGGGTCCAAGTTTGTTAGTGGCGTGACGTCTAACGAAAGCCTCACAACCCCAAATCTTCATAAAAGACATACTAGGACGCTTCCCAGTCCATATCTCATATGGCGTCTTTTCCACTGATTTAGATGGAACACGGTTCAGTAAGAAAACCGCTGTTTCTAGAGCGTGTCCCCAAAACGATATCGGAAGATCTGCATGACTCATCATTGATCTAACCATGTCGAACAAGGTTCGATTTCTCCTCTCGGATACACCATTCCATTGTGGAGTATACGGAGGAGTGAGTTGTGGGACTATTCCACACTCCTTTAGATAGTCATGAAACTCTTGGCTTAAGTATTCACCTCCTCGATCTGATCGAAAGATTTTGATACTCTTGCCAAGTTGGTTTTGTACTTCATTCTTGAAATCTTTGAACTTTTCAAAGGTTTCATGCTTATGCTTCATTAGGTACACATACCCATATCTACTGAGGTCATCAGTAAATGTAACGAAGTATTGAAAACCACCTCTAGCTTGTGTACTTATTGGTCCACATACATCACTATGTATTAGTCCCAATAAAACATTTGCCCTTTCAACATGTCCCTTGAAAGGGGCTTTTGTCATCTTGCCCATTAAACAAGATTCGCATGTTTCATATGATTCAAAATCAAATGAATCTAATGCTCCATCCTTATGAAGTTTAGATATGCGGTTCTCGTTTATGTGGCCCAAGCGACAGTGCCAGAGATAAGTCGGATTACAATAATTATTTTTAATCATTTTAGTATTTATGTTATAGATAGGCATATCAAGATTTAATCAATAAAGACCATTCACCATTTGTGCACTAGCATAAAACATATCATTTAAATAAATAGAACAACAGTTGTCCTTTATTATAAATGAAAAACCATACTTGTCTAAACAAGAAATAGAAATTATGTGTTTAGTAATAGATGGCACAAAATAACAGTCTTTTAAAATCAATGATAAACCAGAAGGTAAAGCTAAATGATAATCTCCTATAGCTAATGCAGCAACTCTTGCTCCATTTCCAACTCGGAGATCAACTTCACCTTTCGCCAACAATCTACTCTTTTTGAGGTCCTGCACATTTACACAAATGTGAGATCCACATCCAGTATCTAATACCCATGATGAAGAAGTAGATAAATTGACTTCTATAACAAAAATACCTGAAGCGGAAGTCACACTTCCTTTCTTTAGATCCTCCAGATATACTTTGCAGTTTCTTTTCCAATGGCCGGTCTCACCGCAATGGAAACAGTTCCCTTCCTTTGCTATCCCTCCCTTTGGTTTCAGTGCAGAAGACTTTGGCTTAGATTTAACAAAGACCTTCTTTGCTTTCTTGTTGCCTTTAGCTTTGGCCCTTCCTTTGCCCTTATTCACAATAAGAACATTTGTGGCCTTAGTCTTCTTTGTATTTGCTTCATATGTTCTCAACATACCAAGCAATTGTGGTAGAGTCTTTTCCATGTCATTCATATTGTAATTTACTACAAATTGACTGAAGCTCTCATGCAACGATTGCAAGATCACATCGGTGGCCAACTCTTGGTCCAATGGAAAACCCAGCTTGTCCAGATTCTCAATGTACCCAATCATCTTGAGCACATGAGTTCCAACTAGGCTTCCCTCTACCATCCTGCACTGGAATAACGCCTTAGAGATGTCATACCTCTCTTGTCTTGCTTGCTGTTGGTACAATTGCTTTAAGTGTTCGATCATATCGAACGCCTCCATTTCCTCATGTTGCTTCTGAAGCTCAGAGTTCATGGTGGCAAGCATAAGGCACCCAACATCAAGTGCGTCACTTTGATGCTTCTTGTAAGCATCTTTTTCAGCTCTTGTAGCCGTTAGGGGAGGTTCCTCAGCGGGTAAGGGTTCCTCTAGGACATATTGTTTCTTTTCTTGTTTGAGGACTATCCTCAAGTTCCTATGCCAGTCTAGGAAATTCGTCCCATTTAATTTGTCCTTCTCAAGGACCGATCGCAGTGATAAAGTGCTAGTAACGTTGTTAGTTGCCATGGATATCTACAATATAAATATGCAAAATAAGTTTATGATTTAATCATTTAACATGGTCTTATATTAAATGATACTCCCACTATTTTGTTTGAAAAATATCAACCCTCGAAACCTTTAGTGGGCCAAGATCCATATTTCGCCTAATCTTGAGTTAGCTTTGGCTAATCGCCCAAGACTCGGTTATTTAGGTAGACAACACTTTGTCAATTACATCACATGTAATTCTTGGATAGTTGGACGAACAACACTTTGTTCAATTCATCAAATGAATTATAATCCAACCCATGCCTCTAAGTTCCCAATCCTATTGAGATAACTTAGTTAAGTCGTACCCAATTTTAAGTATAACGGATATCACATTTATCCTTTCGCGCCTTACTAAGATTGCCACGGTGCTTTGCTTTGGCAAACCCACACATGTACAATCGAAGTTATTGACGAGTACTTTTAATTTTGGAAGGCATCTAAAACTTAATATTTTAGAGGGATTTATTGATCTCATGATTAGTTTGATAATTTAAAATATGTCCACTACATATAGTTGTATACATATCTACATATATGTGTAATACTATTATCAAACTAAAACATAAGATAAATCATGCATCAACATACATAATTAAACGTGACATGGTTATAGCCCCTACTAACGATTCTCTCAAGCCAATGAGAAAATCCTAAGAGTCAACCTAAGGTAACTTCACAAGCACCTTCCTTTGGCTCCAATTTGTGAATGGCCTCCTCATCCCGGCACGATGCTCCATCTTCATTGATCACCATCAATAAAATAAACTACACTATTTACAAGATATAGAATTCCTCGATTCACATTCGAGGGGAACATAGGGGAGGGATTACATTTAGAATGAAATAGAGAAGGCACGACACGCAGGTCGTATTATATATTACAAACATCCCCAAATCCTATCTAATAGGTCAAAGGGCTATAACCACGCACCATGCTCAAACAACACATAAAGCATGCATTAACATTTAATTAATTAAATTCTAAACATTTTAAATTTAATTCTAATTAAAACTGTAAAATAATTTTTGAAAAATTATCGTACGCTCGGGACATCACATGCCACGAACTTAATGCGACTTAGCTACGAACCACCATGGTTCGAACCAACCATACACCACGGCTGGACCAATTATGGGCCTAGGGTTCGAAACCCTAGCCCACGACATGGTCCGAGCCGATGGCTTGGGTGCGGCGCCGCTAGGGTTCCAAACCCTAGCCGCCTTGCACCATGTTGGTTTCTTTCGAGCCACCTAGTTCGAAAAACCCCGGAATTCATGAGCCACGAGCCACGGTCCAACCATGCACGGTTCATGACGGTGGCGGCTTAACCATCTCGAGCCAAGGGTTCGAAAAACCCTCGCCCAAGCGGCGGCCGAGTGGCTTATGTGACTAGGGTTCAAAACCCTAGCCTTTTGGAAGCGGCGGCGCGGCCCCATGCATGAGCCAAGGGTCCGAACCCTAGCTCACCAGCGGCAGCCCGAGGGTCAAGTCATGAAGTGGTCGAACCACCTTGAGCCAACACCTCGATTTTAATCTTTTGTGTATCGTATACAATTATTCGCTAATTATATCAAATACAATTTTACGATGAATTTCACAAACTCGATATTAACATATCATATATGTTTATACAGTTTTAATAGCATGCAATATAATTCTAATATGATTAAACTATTTAACCACATAAATCCGATATGAGCCTTGTACACGGCTCTGATACCACTGTAAGTAATCCAAGAGCATACAACGCAGCGGAATAAAATTTTATATGGATTACTAACCAGCAGATCTATACATAGGATTTCATATCGGATAAAGGATAATAAGAATCTCACCCTTGTAGCGTGTTTGAGCAGATTCCATGGAGCAGCACCTCATCCAACGCCTCCTCCGAGTCACTAGCAAAACTTAACAAGTTTTGCCTCAACGGTATCCACACGATCAAATCGGGTGAAGGGAAAGTTTAAGAACAAGTTGCTAGACAAGTTCTTAAACCAATACACGAAGCACACTCGATTCTAAATCGAAAGGATGGCCAGAATTCACTCTAGCACCATCGACACCAAGGAGCCGAGAGCTTGTGTGAGAGGCGGCCGAATCCTTCTTTTGTGTGTAGGTTGAATGATATAAAGTTATGTCTTACAATTAGTCATAACCTTGTATTTATATTATAAGGCTTTTAATTAAGGTTCAAGACTTTCTTAAAGTCTTATGGGCCCAAACCCATGATAATTAAAACCTTTTAATCACTTAATTAAGACTCCTCTTAATTAATTAATTCATCCAATGAATTTAATTTCCCTTCTCGATTTAATCTTTTGTGCGACCCGATAGGTTCTTGTAATGTTGGCAGTGACATAAAATCTCATTTTACGTTACAAGCAAAGAGCGGTGTCTAGCAACACATCAAGGCTACCCAAATTACAAGAATGTCAATGACTCGACATAACCTTTAGAACTTGTGATAATATTAACCATGTAGCTTAATCCCTTTGTCCTTTGTGTTTAGATTGAACACGAGTCATGGAATAGTCATACTCGTATATCCAATCTTTATTTCTTGATCCCCAAGTAGAACTAGAATAAACGAATAAGCTCGATATCTCATATCGACTCATTCGAGCATGGCCATGCATTTTAGTTCTCACTTGATCAAGGGCCAAACACATCTCCTGTTATATAGGAGGGACAAATCCTATCTCGATCAGTCAACATCCATCTACATAATTTGTAGTGTATCCAATAGTCGCCTTTATAGATTACCCTGTTACGGGTAACGTTTGACGATATCAAAATACATAACTCCTTATGCTGGGATCTCTGATGATCACAAGTCGTAAGGATTACATACATTATTATCACTATGAGAATTGCATACGACGATCATATAACTATCCATGTTGCATTCTCATGGTGGGTCTGTTCAGTACATCGTTCTCTAACATGTACCCATATGTTGATTTGATATCTCATATCAATGAACAATTCATCGATCAACACATACTAGTCTCTACGTATTATCATTATCCCTTTCATGATAATACTTGACTAGGGACATCTTTAAGAATAATACAATATTATTCTAAGGACATTAACATATATATTAATTCACATTGCACAGTTAAAAGAATAATATATAATAATGAATTGCCATTTATAAAATCATATTACATTGTATGTCATAAACAATCATCTAATGATATGTCTTAGGGCATATTCCAACACGTACGTCTTCTACTTACCTTTCCAAAATATAGTATGTTGAAGGACTTTATCCCCTGCGTTGCTGTGGGATTTTTGATATTGGACTATAAATTGGTGAAGTCCTTCAACATACTATATTTTGGAAAGGTACGTAGAAGACGTACGGGCACCCAACGGTAACGTGTATTTTATAGTCCAATATCAAAAATCCCACAAAATAACCAAAATCTCAATATTTGGCGTCTCGCGATTGATCGCCAATATGTCCCGATCGATCGCGAGAAGCTACTGCCTCATCGTTCAAAAATTTCTATTCCGCGACTGATCGCTGAGATTATGCCGATCGATCGCGGCATCGCCGATCGATCACGCCAAACTCGCGATCGATCGTTGAAAGCTACTGCCCGCACCTCGGGTACTCGCGATCGATTGGGAAAACACGCCGATCAATCGCGATGTCTGTAATCGCGAAAAACCACCATTCTTGTGCATATCATTCTTGCTAACCCAAACACACACCATAAACCTCAAATCTCATCAACTCAACACACTAAAACCTCCTTTAATGTAAGGACCCTAATCCTTAAGTGCGGAATCAAGGCATAATAGAGCTAAATAAATGATCAGAGTAGAAAAGAACATGTTGAGTCTATGAGCTTAAGCCTTTACATGCCAAAATAAGGACTACCAAAAGGATTAATTACATTCCATCAAATGAATGTGTTCACTATAGTTTTACGCTACTCCTAGAGTAGGCACTATACAAAAGAATCCTGTCCTTTCATCTACCAAAGATGCTCGTGAAGCTCACTGTCTCAACCCGTTCAAGCCCTTCTATCATGCCAAAAAGGTACCTACAAGGACAAACCCCAAACATGAGCAATAATAATCATTCATATTCAACACAATATGAAGATAAAGCGTAAATGCATAATCAATATAAAACACTTCCTGTTTTCCCATGCATTTTAAACGCTTCCCGTTTGGTTGTCCCTGTACCATAACTCATGAGTATAATCAATAGATTATTTTAATGGTCCAAACATGTCATGACATATACCAACTGATCAATAACCAATACTGATCCCCAATCCCTAGTCTGTCCATCACAATGTATTTTAATGCCCCTCGCTTATTTACATATGAGCGGCATAGGATAACCTCGCTTCAACGGACTGCGGGACTCCCACCCCTCGCCTCTCGTTGAGCGGCAAATACCCTTTCCTCGCCCCATATGATAACCACGCTCAAATGTGACATGCGGCGCTCCCACCCCTCGCTTCACATTTAGCGGAACCAAACCAAATAGCGGCAAGCATTAAAATCATCAAGGGATGACCACGACTCATGGGATGTGCACCAATAATCATATGCATCTATAAACATCATGCATAACATGTATTTGCATCCACTATGCAATACCACATATATACTTGCATCCACAATGCATAAACAATAAGTATATAAGATACATGTACCGTTGGGGTGCCCGTACGTCCACTACGTACCTTTCCAAAAGTGGAATGTGGTTGGACCTCAATTCCTTGGCTGTGTTGCCACCTGGGTTGGTTCTACATATTCACAAATACCAATATTAGAACCCAATAATAGTCCAATACCAAAAATCCCACAAAAATAACCAAAAACACCCTTTTTGGTGTCTCGCGATCGATCGCCAACAAGCCCCGATCGATCGCGAGACCACACTGCCTCGCCCAACAATTTCCAACAATCCGCGATCGATCGCGGAGCTAGCGCCGATCGATCGCGGCCTCGCCGATCGATCGCGCTCATCTCGCGATCGATCGCTGAAGTGCACTGCCTCAGCGCTGTTGCTCGCGATCGATCGCGAGCGGACGCCGATCGATCGCCGAGCTGCGGGCAAGCGAGATTCGGGCACTATTCACCCATCTCCTTCCCAAACACAAACAAACCCACCAATACTAACATTAATCAAACCCAACAACTCAAAACCACCCATAAACATCATAACAAACTCATATAAACAACATCCAACCAAAACACTACCAAAATCACAACACCCAACACAAACCCATTTTAAACCCTTCAAAACCCAACTAAACTCAAACAAAACCTTACAAAAATAAACCATGAGGTATCCATACCTCTTGGGGACCTCAAATCACCCAACAATCTTCCACAAATCA
Source organism: Haberlea rhodopensis (assembly GCA_907163345.1). Lineage (NCBI taxonomy): Eukaryota > Viridiplantae > Streptophyta > Magnoliopsida > Lamiales > Gesneriaceae > Haberlea > Haberlea rhodopensis. The sequence continues at coordinate 1,776,027 of CAJQUN010000100.1, forward strand.
AAGTTTGCAAGGACTCCTCTTCACCCCAAAGGTGGAACTCGAAATTAAGGGGAAGGGAAGGGTTTGGGTGTGATATTTGGTAAAGTAAGAGTGAGGTTGAAAGAGTGGGGTTGGGTATTAAAATGTGAGTTTATTAAAATGATACCAAAAGAATTCCATGGTGTATAAAACACCCCAACATGATATTTTTCAAAGCATTTACTCAAAATGCACCATAATATCAATTAACACATGATTTCTCATAAATTGCTAACCAATGGCAAATAAATCATGCTTCCAATAATATTTACCCAACATGCACCACATGCACCCTGAAATGCAATCCCGGGTCACCCCTTACAACATGACCATGCATTTCCATAAGGTAAATAAATCCCAACACATAATCAATTACCACATAATTAATCATGCAAACATAATTTAAAGCCAAATAGCAATTAACCATTTGGGGGATGTCACATTTAAACTACCATATAACAACACAAAACATTAACTTCAACAAAACACATCAAGACATGCCATTTCCACTCAAGAGAATAACTCTACTCAACCAAAAAATGTGCAACAATCAACACCACTAGTTTCCTTACCACTTTGCTCCAACTTGTAGCAAGATCAAGCAACTAAATTGCAAGTCTCCTTCTCATTCCTCTTGCTAGGTGATGGACGAAAATGAGGAGAGAAAGGGGAAGGATTTGTGTGATGATAGAGTGAAGTGAGTTGAGTGGTGGGAAAGTAATGTGATATGGGCAAGGCAAGGGTTGGTAAGATAGAAATGATTTTAATTAGTGTGGTGGTAGCATGATAATGGTTTAATTTGTGTCCCGGTATTTAGCATGATGTATTAAAATATCCCTACTTGATATGTATATCATTTACCCAATTAAAATGCATCATAGCAACAAACTACATGCTTTCCAAATTAATGGGAATCACCTCAATTAAATCATACCAAGTCATAAATCTCCCAACATGCATCACATGCCCTCTAAAATGTATTACTAGTTGATGTCCACCGCATAACTATACATTTCCCAAACCATAATAATAATCATAACACCATAAACACAATTAATGGCTCAAAAGCACATAATTATTTTAGGAATATCACAATACTCCCCTACTTATAAGATTTCATCCTTGAAATCCGCATGTACTTACCAAACCGAAATAAAACATAAATTTCATACCAGAAAATAGTTCCGGGTAGTGCTGCACCATATGTCGCGTGGCCTCCTCGACACCCCTGCGATCCCACTGAACTTTAATCATCAGTATCACTTTGTTCCGTAGTCTGCGTTCTGCCCGATCCAGAATTCTAACCGGTCGTTCCACGTAGGACACATCAGCATCTAACTGAACCTCTGAAGGATGCAATACATGCGACGGACGGCTCATACTTCCGCAACATAGATACGTGAAACACGTCATGTATACCCGACGAAGATGGTGGTAAGGCCAATCGGTAAGCTAAGGTGCCAATGCGCTGTAAGATCTCGTACGACCCAACATACCTCGAAGATAATTTCCCACGCATTCCAAACCACACAACACCTCTGAAAGGTGAGATCTTCAAAATGACTTTATCTCCCAACTGAAACTCTAACGGTCGCCGCCGTTTATCAGCATAAACTGCCTGTCTGTCCTGTGTTGCTTTCATTTTCTGTCTGATCACTTTCACCTTCTCTTCCATTTCCCGAATCAATTCCGGTCCTCCGACCGATCTTCGGTCCAAATCGTCCCGCACAACGGTGACCTATAACGTCTGCCATAAAGGGCTTCAAAAGGAGCCATCTGAATGCTCGCTTGGTAGCTATTGTTATATACACAAGCCCGTAACATGTCTTCGAGTGTCTGTATAGTACGCTCGGTCTGGCAGTCCGTTTGGGGATGATATGTCGTGCTCAATCTCACCTCAGTGCACAAGGATGACAGAAGACCTCCCCAAAAGTGAGATGTAAACCGTGGATCTCGATCAGACACAATAGACACCGGGATCCCGTGTAATCTCACCACATCTCGAACGTATAACTGAGCCATCATCAAATACGTGAAGGTCATGTTGTATGGAATAAAGTGAGCACTTTGGTCAGCCTATCCACAATCACCCAAATGGCATCAAAACCCGAAGTAGTCCTCGGCAAGTGGGTTACAAAGTCCATGGATATGTGTTCCCACTTCCATTCCGGTATCTCCAAGCTCCTCAGCTCGCCACCAGGCCGCTGCTTTCTGCCTTCACCTGTTGACAGATCAAGCATCTGTTAACAAATGCTATCACATCTCTTTTCATCCGTTTCCACCAAAATTGATCACATAGATCCTTGTACATCTTCCTCCCGCCTGGGTGGATACTAGGCCTGCTGCTATGAGCTCGCTGTAAGATCCCTCTACGCATCTCCGGTGTACTCGGAACTACCCAGCGGTTACCCAATCTCAAGGAACCGTCATCAGCCACTCTGAACTTCGATGGCTGTCCAAGAAGTACCAATGATAACCATCTCTGAATTTCATCATCTACCTTATGAGCTCTCCAGATATTCTCATAAATGTCCGGCTCTGCCAATAAGGTTGATACACATACCGGTGATGTATCCACATCGAACTCATAGCCCAGATGACAGTAAGAAGTCATCATAGCTGATAGATGCATGATGCCTCAGCAGTACACTTCACCTTCCGACTCAAGGCGTCTGCTGTCAAGTTCGCCTTTCCAGGATGGTCTTCAATCTCGCAATCATAGTCCTTGAGCAAGTCCATCCATCTCTTCTGCCTCATATTCAACTCCGCCTGAGTGAATAGAAACTTCAGGCTCTTGTGGTCTGTATAAATGGTAAACGAAGTACCATACAAGTAGTGCCGCCAAATCTTCAAGGCAAACATAATAGCTGCCAGTTCCAAATCATGAACTGGATATCTGGTCTCATGCGGCTTCAACTGTCTCGATGCATAAGCTACCACATGCTTATCTTGCATCATCACACAACCCAAGCCCTAAAGCGATGCATCAGTATATAGAACAAACCTATTTTTCTCCGTAGGAATCACCAATACAGGCACTGATGTCAATCGGTGTTTCAACTCTTCGAAACTCTGCTCACAAGCCTCAGACCAATAGAATGGTACTCCCTTCTGAGTCAATTGAGTCAACGACTTAGCAATCTTCGAGAATCCCTCGAGAAAACGTCGGTAATATCCAGCTAAATCAAGGAAGCTCCGTATCTCGGGAACATAAGTAGGCGAAGACCATTCTGTTACTGCCTCTACTTTCCTAGGATCCACTGATATCCCATTGCTAGAAATGACATGCCCCAGAAACACCACTCTGCTCAACCAGAATTCACATTTGCTGAGCTTGTCAAATATGTTTATTATTTCTGAGGATCTGGAGCACCGTCCGTAAATGTCTCACGTCCTCCTCCTTAATCCGAGAATAAATAAGTATGTCATCAATGAACACAATGACGAACTGTCAAGATACTGCTGGAACACCCGATTCATTAGACCCATGAAGACAGCCGGGGCGTTCGTTACACCGAACGGCATAACCAAGAACTCGTAAGGTCCATACCGAGTCTGAAATGTTGTCTTCTGTACATCCTCTTCTTTGACCCAAATCTGATGGTAACCAGACCTCAAATCAATCTTGCTATAAAGCTTCGTGCCCTGTAAATAATCAAACAGGTCGTCAATTCGTGGAAGAGGATACTTATTCTTCACTGTTGCCTTATTCAGTTGCCGGTAATCGATGCACAACCGCATCGAACCATCTTTCTTTTTAATAAACAAGACCGGTGCACCCCAAGACGATACACTAGTACGTATGTATCCCTTGTCAAGGAGTTCTTGTAATTGCACATTCAGTTCCCTTAATTCCACCGGTGCCATCCTATAAGGGGCACGAGAAATAGCAGGTGTAACTCAATCCCAAACTCGACATCTCTACTAGGCAGAAACCCTGGAATTTCCTCTGGAAACACATCGACAAATTCCGCAACTACTGGTATCTCCTCAATCCTCACTTCTTTCCTCTTTTCCGTCATATCCACGGCATAAATAAGATAGCCCGTATGTCCATGTTCCAATAACGTGTCATTTGTGTTAGGATCGGTCCGGAGTGTTTAGAGGGGGGGGGGGGGGTGAATGAACACTCCTTATAAAATTTATCCCTTGTGAATTCTTTCGGATTAGTGAAAGAAATCTGTTACTTAATCAACTCTTTGAACAGAACAGACCACTAAAAAGGTAAGTGCGGAAACGGTCTGCTCTTGTAAAAGTAAGAACGGCTCGATGGCTAAGTGCAGAAGGATAAAACACAGGATATGTTTCTGGAAGTTCGAAGGTGGTGTAATCTTTCTACGTCTCCCCTTCTTCTAATTAAGGAATGTTTATACTAGAAGACTTTGATTGATACAATCCTGTTGTACAAACCCGATTCAGGCTGGATTTACCTCACTACCAGTCTGAAACTCCTAGTCACTCAACCTGCTCAGACACACTCTGTCTGACAGTTACAATAAGTTGCTCACTTCTATTTTTCAATACACAATGCGCACAGTGATCCTACAATGATCAAATGTTACAAAGTAATCGCGCTTAAATAAATAACTTCAGCTCGAGAGCTTCTGAACTTTGTAAGCGTGTGCAGTTGCTTTCTTGTGTGTTTTTCAATTGATCAGCGTGAGTTCGAATCAAGTGTCCATGTCTTCCTTTTGTTGCATCCTTTTATAGTTGAGGGTAGCAACGGCATTGTTTCCCTTAATGTGCAACTTTGACTCTTTTTAAACTCTGAGAAAGCTACAGTCTTCTTCTTCAGGACACTTGCCGTTCTGGTGTATGCTTTCGGCGACTGTCAGGTAAGCTCTTCTTTGTCTTCTTACCTTTAATGGCAATCTTCAATTTTTGATCCTTTGTAGCATTAATTACAGCATTAAATGCTACAATAAATAACCGTTAATGGTTCGGACTGAGAAGCCATCCTTTATGTATCTTTGACTGCTCTGATCTGATAAATGTTGAGATCGATCTGAAGTATCGATTTAGTCAGTCTGGAATCCATCGATCCGGTCTGATATGTGATATTCTTTATCAGCTTGCTCTGTTTTGTGCGATCGATCTGGTATGCCTGATTTCCATCGATCCGGTCTGAAATGTTCTGTCATCTTGCTCTGTTTTGTCCGATCGATCTGGTCAATCTGATTTCTATCGATCCGGTCTGAAATGTTTTGTCATCTTTAAAATCTCATCGATAAGGTCCGGAACTAACAAATTCCCCCTTTTTGATGATAACAAAACCTAGCTTCTAAGTCTTTTTAACCAGTCTTGATAAGAGCTCTGAAGCGAATGCTTTCGGATCGATTACTTCTTTGTTCAAAATAAATGAACATCATTAAGTTGGATCGATTAAATCTTTATTATTAAGCCTTATGATGAGGTTCAAAATAAATGAACACAGACTTAATCAAACGAGGATTTTATTGATCACCAAGAAAATCCTAAAATACACAGTCTGAAAATATTATTTTCTAGAAGGCGGCCTGAAGTCTGTCTTCTTTTCCCCCTTTTTGTCAGCAGCAATCTCTTGAAGAAAGTCGACAACTTGTGCTAGCTGCGCGCTGATAGCGTCAAGACGAACGTCTTGAGCGCGGAGGGAATTGGCAACAGATGCCCTGACTTCAGTGGCTAGCTCGATCTGCTCTTTTCTCAGACTGTTCTTGTAAGAGGCCTGTTGAGAAAATAGATCGTTTATGCCGCGCTGAAGGCTTCCGATACTGGCAGTCATCTTCTCTTTGAAAGAAGCAAAGTCCAAGGCTGTGACCCTCTGACCTTGATGAACTTCTAGAATGCGTTGAGTCAAGGACAGACAGGTATCAGAGAAGTGCTGGATAGTCCGTGCCAGGGATGGAGGTGCATCAGATAGCTGGCTGGGAGAGTGATCTGATGATGACATGGCATGGTCATCTTCTTCAGCAATCGGCACGATGGAAGAAATGGCAGCTTGATGACTTTCGGATCGGATCAGAGTGACCAGATCCGAAGAAAAACCTTGAATGAAGGCCAAATATTCATCTGATGGTCCCGAAGGAGAGTGGGGACTGGGAGGTTCCTCAACTTGGAGAGCTGCAACCACTGTAGATACCACGAAATCCGGATCGATGAGGTCTGGTGCTTCAGTTGTTGCACATGCTTCAGCTGGACTGGGTTGTGCACGGGAGGCTGATGACTTCAATGGAATAGATGTTGTCGGAGAGTCAAACAGAACATTCATTGGTTCATCATCTGTTGCAGACGGAGCATTAGGCAATGTCTGCTCCGCTGTCTGGTCTGGTACGTGCTCTGCAGGCTGATCCTCTGTCTGTTTTGCTGCATCAGAGGGAATAACCTCGATAAATGGTTCTGCCAGAGTCTTGCTTGCAGAAGGATGATCCGGGCTTGTGGCTGGAGTGGAGGTACCTAGCTTCTGTCGTTGAAAACGGACAGCTAAGGATAGAGCATGAACATCCATCTCGAGTTGAGCAATCACAGCCCCATCATCTCTGGCAGTTGGAGCAAGCGGATCGAAGTTCTTCTTTTTGGCAACTAGAAGCAGATTGGCCAGTCTGAATCTGTGTTTTGCCGTAAATAAATCTCTGCGCTGCACGGCAAGTCGAACATCATCAGTCTCCGTTCCTTTCAGAGCTTCCTCTTCCATCTTCTTCAATCTGTGCAACTTACCGTAGAACAGCTCAATGTGGTTGATAGTCCGGTACTGGACATATTCATCAAAAACCACAATGAGTTCCTTTAGCTTCTCATCAACATCCTCCATAGCGATGTCGATGGCAGTCTGCGCTGCAGATTTGGGTTTAGAAGAGAGGGGTTCGGTGAGAATGGCTTTTCCCTTGCCGGTGGAGGAAGGGGACTTAATCCCTGATTGGGTATAGTCTCCCAACTCAGTGATAACTATCCCTTTGACCACGGGATTGGCAGAGGGAATTCTAAGGGTGACTTTGGGTGCAGGGGTTGAACTTGTGAAAGCTGGGTGGAAGGTTGAGGGGCAGGGGTTGCTTTAGGGGGTGGCAGTATGGGTGGAGGTAGAGATTTGGTTGGTTTGGTAATCTGGGTTCGGGGCTTTTTGGGAAGTGGCTTGGTTGGTGATGAGTGAGCAGACTGGGTTTCTTCCGAGTCAGTCTGAATGGTCAGCTTCCGCTTGACCCGAGGTTTGCGCACAGCAACTTGTTCCTCGTCCTGCTCAAACTTGACTGCAGCCAGAGTAGCAGGAGTAGGCGGAACACTCTTGGACTTCAGCAGTGCAAGCCCTTTGGAGTTAAGGATCTTAAGGGGACGGAGAGCAGACGGCTTGCTCAGCTCGAGACCTAAGGACTCCAAGAGCTTGCTGAGAGGAACAGCAAAGCATACGGCGTGCTTGGATGCAATCACCGTTTCCAGCAGTACTCCAAACAAAATCATGGACCAGTTTATCTTCTGGCCGGATACAATAGCCGCCATAGCCCTGAACTTTTCGGCGGTTACAGCATCGAAACTTCCTGCTTTACCCAAAAGTGGCTTGCCTACCACTTCGCACAGCACCTGGAAATGGAAGAGCATTTCCTTCTTCTTAAAGGAGGGTTGCAATCGGTGGCCAGAAATAGAAATCTTCCCCTGAAGATCTAAGAGTGACGCTTGAGGAGTCTGTCCGAACTCAGTCAGTCCGGAACTGGGGAGGCCAAAGGTCTTGGCCATCATCATTGGCGAGATCTCGAAAGATTTGCCCTTGTCAGTAGTAGAAATGGATGTCTTCCGGGAGACGGCGTTGGCGAACAGCTCGCGGATTTCTGATTCATAAACAACTGTCCCGCACTCCAAAAAGTTCCTTAAACCAGATGATTCCAGGGCTCTAAAAATGGACACCATCGCAGCATCTTCTGCCCTGTAAATGTCATCAAACTCAACGGAGAGTGAGTTATGAGTGATGGTAGCCATTTGAAAGGAGTTTAAAGAAAGTGCGAAGAGTGAGAGAGTAAGAAGGTAGAAAGCGGTAAATTGTAAAAAGTGAACAAGTATGAAATGTTCAGCCCGCTAAATAGGAGAGAGAAGACACGTGTCTTTATCTCCAAGACTGAGAATTAAATAATTCAAAATAAACGGTCAGGATAAAGAAAGATAAGGCGGTTAAAGTACAACTAGTTAAAATGGTCAATCAGTCCGAGCTGTTGTTATTGTCCAGACAGATCATAGGATAAAATCAGACTGACAAGGATCGGTCTGAAAGTTCGGACCGGTCTGTGTCTTTCTGAACATTGTATTATCGATCTGTGGTGACAAAAATCTTCAAGTGCGAAAAGAATAAAAACATCTAAACTAATTAAGATAAGTCAATTAAACCAAGAATTTGACGGAAATAATTAAACTTAGCCTCAGGAAGCGGTTTAGTGAAGATGTCTGCTGCTTGCTGCTCTGTTGAAATGTGCTCGATCCGAATTTCCTTTTTGCCAACATGATCTCGAATAAAATGATGTCGTATATCAATATGCTTTGTTCGAGAGTGCAGAACTGGATTATACGTTATAGCAATTGCACTTGTGTTGTCGCAAAATATCGGAGAGTCAACAGCTTGGATGCCATAGTCTTTGAGCTGGTGTTGAATCCAGAGCATTTGAGCACAACAGCTTCCAGCGGCTAGGTATTCTGCTTCAGCTGTGGATGTGGCAATCGATGTCTGCTTCTTACTGAACCAAGAGATCAATCTTTCACCTAGAAATTGACATGTTCCACTGGTGCTTTTACGATCGATCTTACACCCAGCGTAGTCTGCGTCTGAATACCCGATCAAGCTGAAGTTTGAATCTTTGGAGTACCAAAGACCAACGTTCTGAGATCCTTTTAAATATTTCAGAATACGCTTGGCAGCAATAAAATGTGATTGCTTTGGTTCTGACTGAAATCTGGCGCACATACAGACTGAAAACATAATATCGGGCCGGCTCGCTGTAAGATACAATAGCGATCCGATTAGTCCTCTATACATGGTTACTTCAACTGCCGTTCCCCCTTCATCTTTGTCTAACTTGATTGTTGGACTCATTGGAGTTGATGCAGTTGAGCATGTTTCCATTCCAAATCTCTTGAGGAGCTCTTTGGTATACTTGGTTTGATTGATGAAAATGCCATTGTTGAGCTGTTTTACTTGTAGACCCAGAAAGAATGACAATTCTCCCATCATGCTCATCTCGAACTGTCCCTGCATTAACTTAGAAAATTTCTCGCACAATTTGGGGTTAGTTGACCCAAAGATTATGTCATCAACATAAATCTGAACTAATAGGGTATGTTCCCCCTTAATGAATTTAAATAGAGTTTTATCTACTGAGCCGATCTGGAAATCATGGTTCAGCAGAAATTGAGATAGAGTGTCATACCAGGCTCTTGGAGCTTGTTTCAGACCATACACTGCTTTATTCAGTAGATATACATGATTGGGATACAAATGGTTCTGAAATCCAGGTGGTTGCTCAATGTAGACTTCTTCCTGAAGCTTTCCATTAAGAAAGGCGCTCTTGACGTCCATCTGATATACTTTGAAGTCTTTAAAGGCAGCATAAGCAAGAAAGATTCGGATAGCTTCAAGTCTGGCGACTGGTGCAAATGATTCATCGAAGTCGATTCCTTCTTCTTGTCTGAATCCCTGTGCCACCAGTCTGGCTTTGTTTCTAACCACAGTTCCATCTGCGTCTAGCTTATTTCTGAAGACCCATCTGGTTCCAATAACAGGCAGATCGCTTGGTCTGGGGGTTAGACTCCAAACTTGATTTTGTTCGAATTGATTAAGCTCTTCTTGCATTGCTTTAATCCAGTTGAAGTCAGTCAGAGCTTCATCGATCTTCTTGGGTTCCAGAGTTGAGATGAAGGCAGCATGAGTGAACTCATCCATCATCTGTCCTCTGGTTCTGATCGGTGCAGAAGGACTACCAATCACTAGATTAGGTGGATGCTTCTTAGTCCATCGATAGCTTGACTCTGGATTGTCTGGTCCGGTCGGATGAACAGTAACAGCATGATCAGCATCTGCTTTAATATTTGAGTCAGGAGCATCCGGATCAGCTCGATCTGAAGTTTCTTCAAAGCCTTGATCCGGTCTGTCTGGTACTTCTGGTTCTGGTGGATTGTCTCTTGACCTGTTAGCTACAATCTCATCATCACTGTTAGCTTCGAGATGGATATTTTCCATCTGATTTTGAATTGATTCTTTGTTGCCCTCAACACATAAAGTTTCATCAAAGACTACATGAACAGATTCTTCTACAGTTAAAGTTCGATTATTAAAAACTCGATAAGCTTTGCTAATTGATGAATATCCTAAGAATATACCATTATCTGACTTAGCTTCAAATGCTGTAAGATGACTCTTACCATTGTTGTGAACGAAGCATTTACAACCAAATACATGAAAGTGAGAAACAGATGGTCTGTTACCAGTCCATATTTCATATGGAGTGAGATTCAGCTTCTTGTTAATCATAGATCGGTTTTGAGTGTAGCAAGCAGTATTTACAGCTTCTGCCCAGAACTTTTGAGAGATTCCAGAATCAGTAAGCATTGTTCTTGCTGCTTCCTTGAGCGTTCTGTTTCTTCGTTCTGCAACTCCATTCTGTTGAGGAGTTCGAGCAGCTGAAAACTCATGCTTGATTCCATGATCTTCTAGAAAGGATTCAAGATTCTGATTTGAAAACTCAGTGCCTTTGTCACTTCGAATCCTGTCTATGCTGGATGATTTCTCGTTCTGAGTGCGTTTCAGCAGCTTGATCAACTTCGGACCGGTCTGATCTTTACTGCTTAAGAATATAGTCCATGTAAAGCGTGAGTAATCATCAATAACAACAAGAGTATACCGCATTCCCCCTAAACTTGTTATTGGTATAGGACCAAACAAGTCCATATGCAGTAATTCTAAACAGCGGGAGGAGGATTTGGCATTCTTGTTTTTGAAGGATGATCTGATCTGTTTGCCCATTTGGCAAGCTTCGCAGATCTTATCCTTAGCAAAATCGATCTTGGGCAGACCGATAGCTAAATCATGTTTACACAGGCTAGCAATGGCTTTAAAGTTGATATGATTCAAGCGCTTATGCCACAGCCAATGTTTATTATCATTGTTAGCGATGAAGCAAGTAGGATTATCAGGTTGAGCATGATTCCAGTTAATCTTATAAGTGTTTCCATTCCTGATTCCTACGAGCATGGTTATACCGTCTGATGATTTAACAGTGCAAGTGTGTTTATGAAATTCTACAGCATAACCATTATCACAGAGTTGACTTATACTAATCAGATTATAGCACATATTTTCAACTAACAGCACATCATTGATAATAATGTTACCATGGACAATCTTACCCTTGCCCACGGTCTTACCCTTTGAGTTATCCCCGAAAATGATTTTGGGTCCAATACATTCTGTCACTTCAGACAGCAGCTCGATGTTTCCAGTCATGTGACGGGAACACCCACTGTCCAAATACCAGTCTGATGCGAGTTTCTTCGGTACCTGTCATCAAATATAATTATTGTTGGTACCCAATCCTATTTGGGTCCAGAACGGATTAGCCCTTTGGGAACCCACACCTGTATCAGCTTCAATGGCTTGTGTGTGTAGGGTGTGCTGTGTGCTGGTCTGTTTCGATGCTGTGTGTGATAATGTGTGCGCTGTGAAAACCTTTGATTCTCATAAGGTAGTCTATATCTTCGTTGAATCGGTTTTGAGTTATAGTAATTGTATTGTGTTCCTTGCCTTCGATCCTGCACCTTTGGATTTGGTCTGATAGACGCAAATCTTGCTGGTGCCTTTTCTTTGGCTTGGTCAACATAACCAATTCCTTTTCTCAGATTTTGATTCTCGTAAGAGACTCCTGTTTGAATCTTAGGTGCTTCAGTTTCATATACTGTGCTGGATTTAACAAATGTCATTTGTTTGACTTGATTCTTTACCAGCAACAGCTCAGATTCATCTTTGGTGCATTCTTTGGTGTCAAAGCCTATGCCGGTGAAATCACCGACGTTTCTTTGAACCTCTTGTAATTCTTCCAAGGATGTTCTGGATTTTGTTCATGTTTTGAATACATGTGAGAGCTTAGCATTTTGTGTGCTAATTCTCTTATTTTCTTCATGGAGCTGATCATAAGAGATTTTCAGCTTATTCAGCTCGATCTGGAGAATTTTGCACTCACCCTGCTCAGAGCAGCTTGGTTTGTTGTGCTCATCCATTTGAGTACTGATTTTGGCTTTATTCTTCTCAAATGATTCAGCTAAGATCCTATAATCATTAGCCATGTCTTGTAGTGCGGACATGAGCTCTTCTCGTGTAAATTCATTTGAGTCAAGATCATATACCTCGTCTGTCTGACTCATTTCTTCGTCTGCCATAAGACATTGAATATCTTCTTCGCTTTCGCTGGAAGAATATTCAGAGCTTTCCGAGTCTGAGTCTGTCTGAGCCCATTTGCTGTTTCCTTCTTCAGCTACTAGGACTTTTTGGGATTTTCCATGATTCTTGCGGTCTTTGTAGTGCTTCTTCATTCTATCATCACGATGCTTCTCTTTCCGTTCTTCTTTCTTCGGTCTGGTGCAATCTGCAATGAAGTGTCCGGTCTTACCACAATTGTAGCAAGCCTGATCGTTAACAGTATCATCTTTTCTTGATTTATAATGATGAGAGGGTTTGAAGTTCCTCTTATTTTTAGACATAAATTTACCGATTTTCTTGATAAATAATGACATAGCATCGTTACTCATCTGTTCAGCAGATCGGTCTGATGTTGAAGCGATCTGGTCTGGAGTGGCTGCCAGGGCCTTGTTTGGTTGAGAGATGAATGGCTCTGCTTCACCTCTGCTTATCAGTTCAAACTCATAGGCCTTAAGATCTGCAAACAGATCATGAAGTTCAACCTTGTTAAGGTCTTTTGATTCCCTCATGGCAATGGTCTTTACATCCCATTCCTTTGGCAGAGCTCTCATTACTTTCAGAGCGATCTCTCTGTTAGAATATTCCTTCCCCAGACCATTCAGTTCATTTATGATGCCGGTGACTCTTTCATCAAACTCATTTAGAGTTTCTCCACTTTTCATCTTTATGCTCTCAAATCTTTGAAGAGCAACAGTTAACTTGTTTTCTTTGGTCTGGTCGTTGCCTTCACATAGCTGTGCTATCTTCTCCCAAATTTCTTTGGCAGTAGAGCACATTTTGATTTTGCTGAACATGTTCTTGTCCAAAGTCTTGAACAAGATGTCTTTGGCCACATTATCGAGATTTGCTTTCTTTCTTTCCTCATTCGTCCAGAGGGATCTGTCTTTTTCCACCATTTGTGGTTCTCCACCAGAGATGGCTACTGCTGTATTGATTTTTAAAATCTTCATTGGTCCATCAGTGATGACGAACCACATATCGTCATCCTGAGCTGCCAGATGAGCTTGCATTCTGATTCTCCAGTCATCATAGTCTTCTTTTGAGAACATGGGGATTTTGTGAATGATGCCATCAACTTAGTAGTCTTTGTGCTGATTAAGATAACCTGCTCTGATACCACTTGTTAGGATCGGTCCGGAGTGTTTAGAGGGGGGGGGGGGGGGGGGGGGGGGGGGTGAATGAACACTCCTTATAAAATTTATCCCTTGTGAATTCTTTCGGATTAGTGAAAGAAATCTGTTACTTAATCAACTCTTTGAACAGAACAGACCACTAAAAAGGTAAGTGCGGAAACGGTCTGCTCTTGTAAAAGTAAGAACGGCTCGATGGCTAAGTGCAGAAGGATAAAACACAGGATATGTTTATGGAAGTTCGAAGGTGGTGTAATCCTTCTACGTCTCCCCTTCTTCCAATTAAGGAAGGTTTATACTAGAAGACTTTGATTTATACAATCCTGTTGTACAAACCCGATTCAGGCTGGATTTACCTCACTACCAGTCTGAAACTCCTAGTCACTCAACCTGCTCAGACACACTCTGTCTGACAGTTACAATAAGTTGCTCACTTCTATTTTTCAATACACAATGCGCACAGTAATCCTACAATGATCAAATGTTACAAAGTAATCACGCTTAAATAAATAACTTCAGCTCGAGAGCTTCTGAACTTTGTAAGCGTGTGCAGTTGCTTTCTTGTGTGTTTTTCAATTGATCAGCGTGAGTTCGAATCAAGTGTCCATGTATTCCTTTTGTTGCATCCTTTTATAGTTGAGGGTAGCAACGGCATTGTTTCCCATAATGTGCAACTTTGACTCTTTTTAAACTCTGAGAAAGCTACAGTCTTCTTCTTCAGGACACTTGCCGTTCTGGTGTATGCTTTCGGCGACTGTCAGGTAAGCTCTTCTTTGTCTTCTTACCTTTAATGGCAATCTTCAATTTTTGATCCTTTGTAGCATTAAGTACAGCATTAAATGCTACAATAAATAACCGTTAATGGTTCGGACTGAGAAGCCATCCTGTATGTATCTTTGACTGCTCTGATCTGATAAAGGTTGAGATCGATCTGAAGTATCGATTTAGTCAGTCTGGAATCCATCGATCCGGTCTGATATGTGATATTCTTTATCAGCTTGCTCTATTTTGTGCGATCGATCTGGTATGCCTGATTTCCATCGATCCGGTCTGAAATGTTCTGTCATCTTGCTCTGTTTTGTCCGATCGATCTGGTCAATCTGATTTCTATCGATCCGGTCTGAAATGTTTTGTCATCTTTAAAATCTCATCGATAAGGTCCGGAACTAACAATTTGAATAGCCGATATCAACGGAATCTTCGGTCGAGAACCGTTCCCATAGAATGTCCACTGAATCCCCTGATTAGATAAAAAACGAACAGTTCTCTGTCGGCAATCAACACTGCCTGATATCTATTCAGTACATCAATGCTATGATACCCGGGGATTAATGGTGTTAATCCCGGTGTGGTAATAATCCTTAATGTATTTTATTTGTGGCAATTATGAATTAATTGCGGTTTCTAGAATCTCGGGGATTTTAAATCCGATATTTGGAGTCGTTGGATCCGAGGGATGAGATTGTATTCTCATCGTGGTGATAACCTTGGAATTTGGACTTTGGTGGGATTTTAGGTCCGGAGTACTTTGTACTGGGGTTGTTAATGGAAATAGAGTTTGGGAGGTAATTATTAAAAACAGATGATTTTTAATGAGTCATGATGTAATTGTGGAAGGATTGGTATTTTCGAGTTTTGGTACTATATATACCAAGTGGGCTCGGTATTCCGTCATTTGGACGAATTTCCTCTCTCTCTCTCCCTCTCTCTATGCGCCCAAACCCTCCCCCATTTCCCTCTTTTCTCCCTTGGAGGAGAAATCGTTGGTGGCTTGGCTCGGGAGCCAGATTTCTTGAAGATAATCAAGTATTCATCTTCCCCTCACCTATGTCTTTGATTTGGTAGTAGTATTGTTGAGTTTGGTTGAGGTTTTGATTAGTTATGGAATTTGGGGATTTTTGGTTAAAAATCAATGTTGAGTTTTTGGAGTTTTTATTGGTTTTAAATGATGTATTTGAGGTGTTGAAGGTGTATGGGGTGTTGTTTTTGAGTTTGGGTGTGAAAAACACCATGGAAGCTCAAATTTTTTCGAAAACCCGCAGGTCGCAATCGATCGCGGCTTGGCGCCGATCGATCGCGACATGTTGCTGATTTGAGAAGGTGATGAGCAGTAGCGACGATCGATCGCGAGAAGAGGGCGATCGGTCGCGGGGACCTTGGCGATCGATCGCGGTTTCGGGCGATCGATCGCAGAGTGTTTATTTTCGTGTAGTAGGGTATGGCGATCGATCGCGGCTTGGCGCCGATCGATCATGGCCCTGTTCACTTTGTTTTTTTCTGAAATTTTGGAAAATGTCGGGATTTTGGAATCAATATTTAAGTGGCCCATTTCCGGGGCAATGTCTACATTCCAATAGGAATGCCATACTTTTAAAATGGATTGATTGGAGCCAAAGTTTTATAAAATGGGATTCTCGGTTGAGTCTTTGGCTATCTATTAAACTTTTGAAATGATATATTTTGGGTATTATGCATGCTTAGCCGGGGGGGCTTTTATTTTGGTAATCGTCATGGATGAACGATAGGTTTGGAAATTGTGAACGTGCTTGGGCACGTGATTGCATGCCTATGTTTAATTGAGAGTTATTTGTGTGTTAGCACATAACTCATCGGACGTGGAACTCAGGCAAGGTTGGACTCAAACTACGAGATTATAAGGTACGTATAACGTACGAGCATAGCCTGTTACAATATTGCAACTGTGGAATGCATGGTGTATGGTATTTGAATAAATGAGCATTGAAATGCATGGTATGTGGCATTTACAATAAATGAGTATTGAAATGCTTGGTATGTGCCATCTACAATAAATGTATTGAAATGCATGATATATGGTAACTATGTTAAATGAACGTACATTGGGAATCATATGGTGCCGCTTTTGAGCGAGCAATGATTGAGATGTTATCGCCGTTGAGTGACCATCGGTTATAACGCCGCTATTGTTGAGCGTGCGTGGGGATCAATGCCGCTATTGTGGAGCTAGCTATGAAATGAAAATACGGAATCATTGGCAAGATACATGTGATATCCGTGGTACTCTATTTGATGATTTAATCATATTTGATTGTGGAACTAGTATAGTAGGAATGGTTTTAGTTGATAAATGAGATGATCAACTGGCTTTTGGGAATTTAATGGTTTGGTTATTTTGAGAACAGGGACAATACAGGGGATCCTGGATGAGGATGATACTATCCAGGGAGTATCATTTAAATTCATGGCATTTACATTCTGTAAATTATGAACTGTAATATTATGACTATTGGATTGGTGGTATTGGTATGCTCACCGCGTGTGGGGGCTGTCTCTGTTGGGGCAGGTGATACAGGTGTAGCAGCAGCTTTGGAGTTGAGCTCGGGCTGTTGATTAGAGGTACTTCCAGGATCGAGGTACCAGAGGTGGTTGAATAAGTACATAGATCCAGAGTTGATATCGAGTTGTGCTTGGGAGGTGCTTCCAGGATTAACGGTATCTAGTAGAGTATTTTATACATTAGATACACGCTTATTCATTGGGTGCTCAAATGTGAGTACATTTTTACGTGTATATGGAATGTATAAAAGGGCTATGGCTTTTCTCTCTTCATTTATAGTTTGCATGCAATTAAATATGGAATTGCTAATTGAACTGAGAGCATGGTAGTGTATTATAAGGGTGCATACTATGTAAGTGATCTTTGTTGGGGAATTTGAATGTTATGTGGATCAGATGCAAGAAATTTTCTGGATAGTATATGGTGTTACACTTGCACATGGCTTTTTCCCCATGATATGATGATTATATGCACAAATGGTATGGATTAATACACTAATAACGGGTTAAGGGCACGGGGGTCCTTACATTAGTGGTATCAGAGCAGTGGTTTGCTCCTTGGGGTGTTGAGGGCCTATGAACATGTTAATGAGAATGAGAAGCACATACTTATGCATGATGATAGTTAGTGTTGTGTGGCACAACTATATTGCTTATGTGTGTTTATGATTTGTATTCATAATTGGATTATGTTGTTGCTAACCATGGTGGTTGCAGGGTCATATGAGACATGGATTATGCATTGCGGTTGCATATATATCGAAGTGATGATTTAATGCTTTGCCGCTAAATGTTGAAGCGATGGTAAAATTCCGCATGTCACATTTGAAGTGAGGTGCATTAAAATACACTCATGGCGATGTTTATTGGAATACTGGTTATGCATTACGGTTGCATGCATGGCGTAATGATGTGAATACTTGCCGCTGTCATATTATAGCGATGAAGAATATTTGCCGCAAATATGTCGAAGCGAAGGATAATTCTGCCATCATATTACTATTGCGAGGGATATTATGCCGCTAATATGTCGAAGCGAGGGGTATTTCCGTTGTCATGATAAAACGAGGAGTAGTGGCGCCGCTGTCATACCACCGCGCTGAAGAATATTTGCCGCTTAAGCGAGGGATATTATACCGCTAATATGGCGTAGCGTTGAGCTTTCCGCTGTCATATGATAACGATGGAGGATATTTGCCGCTTAAGCGAGGGATATTATGCCACTGGTATGTCGAAGCGAAGTAGCGAAGAGGGATATTTGCCGCTTCTTAGCGAGGGATATCATGACACTAGTCTATTGGCGATGGTTTATGCTGCCGGGTATCTATATAGCGATGATTCATTCCGCTATTCTATTGGCGATGGTTTATGCCGCCGGGTATCTATATAGCGATGGTTCATTCCGCTATTCTACTGGCGATGGTTTATGCCGCCGGGTATCTATATAGCGATGGTTCATTCCGCTATTCTATTGGCTATGGTTTATGCCACCGGGTATCTATATAACGATGGTTCATTCCGCTATTCTATTGGTGATGGTTTATGCCGCCGGGTATCTATATAGCGATGGTTCATTTTGCTAGTTTATTGGCGATGGTTCATGCCGCCGAGTATCTATACAGCGATGGTTTATTCCTCTATTCTATTGGCGATGATTCATGCCTCTAGATATTATATAGCTACGAGTCATTCCGCTACATCTATTGGCGATGGTTTATGCCGCCAGGTATTATATATCGATGGTACATTCCGCTATATCTATGACGATGGTTGATCGCTTTATTTTTAAACAGAAAATTCTCAGTGTAGCGATTTTAGACCGCAAGTGCACGGTGTCAAGTTTTAGTATAGATAGGAAGATACGGATTGTCGAACCCACAGGGACTAACAAGTAATTACCAAATAAGATTTCTTTTAACTATATTTAACCTACGATAATTAATTTATAATTAACAACTAATTAATTAATATAAACTACTAATCCAACCAAGTCAATAAAAGTAAACGAGAAAAATCCACTAGAGAAGATTATCAAGGCGTAGGCTCACCAATGCAATTCCCTACAATTCTCGATTGAATATTCAAATATTTCTAAGGTGACGAGTTCTCCTAATTTATCTAATACACTCTCTCGAGCTATATTAAACCTAACACCGAGTTGCAGTAAGTAACTCTCGTTCACTTATTTAACAATTCAATGTTGCATAAGATCCATGAAAACTCCTAGCTTTCAATTACTAGAAATCTATGGCTATCACGCATGTATTTGACGTCATCTCTCGATCTCGGTCTGAAATCCATGGTATGAGTTATTAATTCCGTATCATAAAATCATCTCTCGATCTCAATTACGACACTAACATCATTCAAAGGTGATCAATCCTCTAAAAGCATGAAGAACATAAAACATACGCAAAGAACTATAAGAATTCAATCATTAAATCATAAAATCGAAGGTTCATAACAAAGGATTCGCCTAGCCTCGATAAATAAATTAGTTCAACATAGTAAATCAAAACAAATCAAAACTAATATTAAAAGACAAGAATAAACTCCCGATGTCGACTTCGTTCGTAGATCCTTGCTTCCTCTCTCGCTTCCTTCTCAATCTTGTTCTTCAATCGCCTTGTTGGAGATGTTCCAAAATCGTAGGGTGAAAGGTTGAAGGTTAGATGATAGAAAGGTGAAGAAGGGTTCTGGCCGTGAGATGGAGTGAAGGAGTTGGATGAGGCGTGTATGATTGGTGGAAGGAAAGGATGAAGTGGACGTGTGGTTGGGTTGGAGAAAGGATGGACGTGAGGTGAGATGGTGAAGGAAAAGGGGGGCTGAGATGGAGGCTGTGATGTGGTGTTTTTTTTAGGGTTCAAATCTCCTTTGGGTTGAAAATCTTGTGTATAATATATAGGGGAAAGAATTATGGACTTCCCTTTTGCATACAAACTCTACAAGGAAGGTATTTTAATGAAAACTCCTCGTCCCGATCGATCCGGAAAAGTGGCCGATCGATCCATCCTTCCAGTAAGAATTTCGTGGCTTTTTCAGCCTTTCTCGATCGATCGGAAATCCTTTCTCGATCGATCGCCCTTCACAGTAAGGTTTTTCGCCTTTTTCAGCTTCTGGCGAGTTTCGTATTTTGGCCGTAACGTTCTCATACAAACTCCAAATTTGATGAATCAGCTGTCCACGCAAAGATAAGAGAAAGTCCTACAACTTTATATGGACCACATTTCCAAAACATGGCTCAAACATATAGTAATATGAGGAGAAAGGAGCAACATGTGTCTTGGATACTGGTTTTTTCCTCTTTGCTTCAACTTTATTCATTTTTTCATCATTTTAGCTTGATTTCTCACCTTTCCCTACATTTCAACATTGATTCCTGAATTAGAGAAATATATACCATAAACCGTAAGATATTCCAAGAATCAACACGAAAACATGTACATATCATAGCCTAAAAACGCGTAATATTCAACCCTATCAACTCCCCCAAACTTATCACTTAATCGTCCTCGATTAAGCATTAAAATCATAAGGTAGAGTTCATTCTTGATATTTGAAACAATTATTTCATGACTTGCTTATTCTCCGAAATCTCATGCACATATACAAAAGTTGACAAGACATGTTTTCTCCTAAATCAAGTAACACATCTCAAAATCGGAACGTGTGTGTGTGCTCTAGTCAATCTCAAGTTTCATGCACATATTCAAGATCAAATCATGCTAATCAACTCAAAGTCGAGATTATCATCAAGCATTACATAGACCTATTTTCAAAAAACTTCTCCACTAATGATAGTTACTCCCTAGACTTGGATCAAAAGGACTTTTTAAGCTTGTAATGTAAGGCCTTTGGTGTTGGCTTCAAAGAAAAGATAGGATAAGCGCAAATAAGAGAGTATAATCATTTACAATTCAAATTTTTCGCACACATAGAGCTTCTCTTCTTTTTCTTTTATAGCCTTGGCCACTTTGGGTCTTATTTAGTCAATCTTTTTCTCAAGGCTTTTTGTCTATCTTTTTCTTTTCTCATTCATCAATATTTTTCAATAAGCTCATCAGGATATAACAATTTACGTGCATCGAATGGAATTCATTATACTCCCTTAGGGTAAGGATAACTTTTTCATTTAGGCTCAAATAAGGGTAAGTATAATGAGTTTGCCAAGAATGTCAAATGTGGTCTAATTATATGCAATGCATATACCATTCTTTTTTCAATAAAGCTCAAATGGGATACTAGGGATTGATATGACTAGGTAATCTTGAAAGGATCAAACGTGCCAAAGATCGCCTAGGTCATTTCCAAGTCGAGTTTGTAACTATAAAATTTCGCCTCAAAGTGTTATCATCAAATAAGTTCTAGGATAACTCTAAGATGCTCAAGAAAAATCACCAAGTTCACAACAATTATCACTATTCAACATGCAATCCACAAGATCATGACTCATTGTGCTCAAAGTATTCCTCATTCTTGACATGCTAACTCAAATTAGGATATTCATGTACAAGTCCAATAACAAATCAAGTTCATATGCATAGTGAGATCAAAATCCTCATTGAATAGTCACTACTATAATTCATTCGTTTCTCAAGTTCGAACTCATAAAAAAAAAAAGTTAGCTCATAATAATCGGACAATTCAAGTGTCATTTAAGCACACAACAAGTGGTTAAAACAAGTAAAGCATGCAAGCTACTACTACCCCAAACTTAAATCAAACATTGCCCACAATGTTTAAAAGAATCAAAAGGGAAACAGTGAACTCCCCTGATCAATACGCTTGCATGAGGGTTGAGGAAGATTTGCTTTTGAAAGCTCCACTGTTGTAGGGGTTCATCGCTCCAACCAAGTACGTAACAAAAGAAGAATGCAAATAAAATAGTCGACATGAGAGATAAACAAACTAAATGTAAAAACTAAAAATAAACAAAACTAAATAGAAAAGGATACGCTTGGGTTGCCTCCCAAGAAGCGCTGATTTTTAGTCTTCGGCTTGACCATCAGAAGCAACCATCAAAGAGCGGCTGCCGCCCATAGTAAGTATCGTATGATACCACTAATGGGTCTTCATTCAGTATGCCCTCAAGATTGGCAAGATTTTAGCAGTGTACGCTCGTCGCTCCAACAACATTCATCTTGAAGTGGTAGGAATGGGAGAATAATTCTTGACTCGGCTTCTTATCTTGGAGGATGTAGTGCGGTGAAGTTGGCATCGACGGAAAATATGGATCCATATATGGCATAGAACATGTCTCCATCGATGGGCTCAAATCGGAATCTTCGAAAGTCTCTTCCTTCTCCAACATCACACTCGATTCATCTTCATATGGGAACTCCTCGGATGACATCTCTGAAGTAGGCTCAAGTTCCTTTGAATCTTCCACACTAGGAGGATCACTCCCCCAAACTTGGTTGGTTGAGTGATCATCCTCATATAACCAAACTCGATTTGTCGCCTCTTGATTTGTAGCTCTCGTCTCTTTCTCCTGGCAGCTTGTTGAAATTGTTTCCATAAGGACCGCAATTTGCTGCTCCAGGTGGCGCATAGAGTTGGTTTGGCACTTTAAACTATTCTCAGTTGATGCCATGAATCTCACTAAGGTATCCTCTAACTGAGTTGTGACATCTGCAGAACTATCTCTCCTTTCTTCGTGATGTTCAAATGGTTGTGGCGTATCAATAGGGTAGTGAAGCTCCGGTGGGTATTGGTGACTCCAACCTTGTAGTGAAGGGTCACAATGCCAATGAAGATCGAAGTCCGCCATATCATTGAACAGGTGCACCACACTGTTCTCATCAATATCAACCAGGGGACTCCCAGTCACCAGTGCTCCGCTCAATACCCATTCTCATGTCTGTGCATCCAACCTGTTGAAGAAATATTGCAGGAGAGTGTAGTTCGAAAAGTTGTGATACCGGAATGTGTTGGCCAATTCATTGAATCTCTCCCAAACAGCGTAGAACGGCTCGGAACGTTGTTGGGCAAAGCTTGTGAGGGCTTGTTGATGTAGAATCTCCAAGTACCTCACAAGACAAACAAAACAAAAATAATAAATATATATAATTTTTTTTTCGAAATAAATAAACAAAAATGGTTAAATTACAGTCAAAGAACCTTGATATTACTAAAGTTAGTCCCCGGCAACGGCGCCAAAAACTTGACCGCATTTATTTTAAACAATTAATTCCAATCTAGCGATTTTTGACCGCAAGTGCACGGTGTCAAGTTTTAGTATAGATAGGAAGATACGGATTGTCGAACCCACAGGGACTAACAAGTAATTACCAAATAAGATATCTTTTAACTATATTTAACCTATGATAATTAATTTATAATTAACAACTAATTAATTAATATAAACTACTAATCCAACCAAGTCAATAAAAGTAAACGAGAAAAATCCACTAGAAAAGATTATCAAGGCGTAGGCTCACCAATGTAATTCCCTACAATTCTCGATTGAATATTCAAATATTTCTAAGGTGACGAGTTCTCCCAATTTATCTAATACACTCTCTCGAGCTATATTATACCTAACACCGAATTGTAGTAAGTAACTCTCGTTCACTTATTTAACAATTCAATGTTGCATAAGATCCATGAAAACTCCTAGCTTTCAATTACTAGATATCTATGGCTATCACACATGTATTTGACGTCATCTCTCGATCTTGGTCTGAAATCTATGGTATGAGTTATTAATTCCGTATCATAAAATCATCTCTCGATCTCAATTACGACACTAACATCATTCAACTGTGATCAATCCTCTAAAAGCATGAAGAACATAAAACATACGCAAAGAACTATAAGAATTCAATCATTAAATCATAAAATCGAAGGTTCATAATGTAAGGACCCCAAGCCCTTAACCCTTAATTAGTGTATTAACCACTATGTGTGGCACATGCTTTCAATAAAAGCCAATCGGGAAGCTCATGTGATACTTTATCATTGCATGGCAATTAAAAAAATAATTCCTTTAACACTCAATGTTATAAGGTCATCAGCCTAACAACGAAATAGACTCACAAAGTTCGCCCAATACCAACCCTTTTTGCCACTTTTCACATTGTGGACTTTTATAAAAATTTGGGCAGAGTCTCCCCATAAATATAGCTATCCCGAAGTAAAAGCACAACACATAACATAATTCCCGGCCAGGGAAAACATAATACTCATCAGAAAGCAGTAATACCAAGTAAATTCCCAGCCAGGGAAGACACCACACATATGACGACATAAATGGGTCTCAACACCCACATAATACACTAACGACTCTCATATCATTAGCAATTCTACACAATTGCATGCAACATATAATGAAAGAGAGGAAGGCTCATGCCTTTATATACAACCCATATACAAGAATGTCCGTGCTCACATGCGAGCATCATAAATGTGTATATAAACCTCGGGTGTATATAAGTACTCTATACGATACCGTGCTCCATCAAGCCCTGGTACCACGATCCTGTGAGTACATCCAATCAACAGCTCGAGCTCAGCTCCACAGCCATCGATGCACCTGTTCACCTGCCCCAACAGAGACAGCCCCCAACGGGGTGAGCATACCAATACAAAAAATCTCATAATCACAATAATGAAATTCATAATTTACAACACAAGTAAATATAAATGAATTTTAAATGATACTCCCTGGATGGCAACATCCTCATCCGGGATTCCGTGTACTGTCCCTGTTCTCACAATCATCAAACTCATCAAATCTCAAAAATCAGTAAATCAACGCATTGATTAACTCATCGCAAGCCTAATACTCGAATATCAACAGATAGTGGTTGCAACTCATTAAACATGCAAATATAGATATCTCAATATCTAATACTGATTTCACAACCTCGCTATACATGATCCCACGATCATTCTCAGGCATCTCAAATGCCCTACAATGGTCATATAAACCCAGTACCCCATATATCATGTAAGAGTCACCCTATTCTAGTGTCACGCACGCTACAAGCGGCGATATCAAGATTTGGGTCATTCCTTGGCTATATCAACATATATATATATAATCCTCATGCGCGATTATTCAATGAAATCAAATTTCATTATGCATTCACAAATGCCCTAATATATAGAAATGCTCGTACGTCGCACGTACCTTAAATCTCCGAAGTCCGAGCCAAACCTTGCTCGAGTTCCATGCCCCGAGGAATGATGTGCTAACACGATAAATAATTCACAATTATTTACGAACATGTAACCCATGCTCAAGCACACCTATAACCCTCAAAATATTGTCAACACACGACAATTAACCTCTTAAAAGACCCGGGGCAGGGTACATGCAGGGAGGGAAATAAATGAGACAATATCGAAATTTGTTCAAGAATACCCTACAAAAATCGAACCCGAATCTCACAATTTCGAACCCAAATAATACCATAATTCATCTAAAATGAGAATTAAGCTATCCAAGCAAGAATCAACACCCCTTGCCAAAAACCCCCAATTTTCGAACTCAACCCCCTTAAATTCGAACCCAAACAAGCCCTTAAATTCGAACCCTTAAAATTCATCAAATTCGAACACAATAATGGCAGGGAAAAACACGAAAATGACCAAAAAGGGGTAAGGGAGGTTACCCAATCGAAAATCGGAAGAAATCGGACGAAAATTGAAGAACCCTAGAAATTGGGGATCGACGCCTCCAGCCAAAATTCGACTTCAAAACGCGACGAAACTTCGAATTGACGGAGGGGTTAGCTGCGCCTCGACGAGACGAAGCCGGTGATAGGTCGCACGCGGCGAACGGCGGCCGGACGGCGGCGGGCGCACCGCTTTTACGCGCGGAGGCAGGGCAGACGGGAAAAGGGGCGCGGCGGGGAGAGAGAGAAAATGTAAGGGCTGAAATGAAATTAATTCTAAAATTTTGGGTTCAATTGGTATTTATAGCAAAAATACCCCGAAAAATTAATAGCCCCACAAATACATCATGATTCCTTAAAAATCATCTGTTTTCAAAAACTCTCTCTCTAACTCCAAAATCCCCTACCGGTGCTCACACAGCACCCGAGATCCCGAGACACAACAAAAACCCAACTCTTAGGTTTTTCACCCAAATGAGAATACAATCTCAACCTCTGGATCCAACGATCCCAACTACCCAAATAAACGAGCCCAGAAGGCCCAACACCTCGATTAAATTCCAAATCGCCACGTAAAACCACTTTAGGGATTATTAACACTACGGGATTAACACCTATAATCCCTGGTCATCACAATATCCCCCACTAAAAGAATTTCGTCCTCGAAATTTGCACCGGTGTATCACATAACACCCAGGCTACACAACAACATGAAGCCAGAACCTCGATTCTTGACCATAACAGAATCGTATTAATAAACGCGAGGATACTTACCTCACATCAAACTCTGAAACAAAGCGACATACCAAAACCAACCTATCACCCAAGAGGCAAAACGTACCTCGGTGCGGGTCATCCCAAAAGTCAGTCCCTCTTGACTGCAAAACAACCTATACTTACGACTGTAGATCGGACAGTCATCCTTAGTTCTAATACAACTAGTAAGAACGCATCCTGAATGACACCTCAACCGTGAGAACGTTGACCTCGTGTCAAACTCTGGAGTGGAATAAACTTCCAAATCCATCATAACGTCAAAGAGCGTCAGCACAGCTCAACGCTAATAATCCAAAAAGCAGTTAGTCAACTGAACTGTAAGGATTCGAATCACTCCCGATTCCATCGTAGATATCATCCAATGACATCTTTACCAAGACTCACGATGTCTAACATACATCGTTACGAGGGAAACATTAGTACACCACGGTGTACACATACCAAACCTGGTTTCCCGCTATACAGACCACCTCCATCCAAGGAGCAGTTGCACCCTCTGCAACTCGGATCGGGCAACTCACGGCCACCGATCCACATAAAAGACATCTCACAAGATGTCCACCTCCGGATATCCCAAGAACCACATCCTGGTCGTAAAAAAAAACAATCGAGACCCCACAGAGTTTCAAATTCTGAAAGGGCATGCAATAAATGTAAGGACCCCAAGCCCTTAAACCTTGATTAGTGTATTAACCACTATGTGTGGTACATGCTTTCTATAAAATGTCAATCGGGAAGCTCTGATGATACTTAATCATTGCCTGTCAATGAAAGACTCATATGTTTGCCCTTTACCAACCCCTTGGTGCCACTTTTAACATTGTAAACTTTTATAAAAATTTGGGCAGAGTCTCCCCATAAATAGAGCTATCCCAAAAAAGAGTACAACACATAACAAAATTCCCGGCCAGGGAACACATAATACTCAACAGAAAGCAGTAATACAAGTAGATTCCCAGCCAGGGAAGACACCACACATATGTCAACAAAAGTGGGTTCCAACACCCACATAATACACCAATGACTCTCATATCATTCTAGCAATTCAACCTAATTGCATGCAACCTTAAATGAAAGAGAGAAAGGCTCATGCCTTTATATACAATCCATATACAAGTATAATCGTGCTCACATGCGAGCATCATGAATATGAATATGTATAAATCCTCAGGTGTATATATAGGTACTCTATACGATACCGTGCTCCATCAAGCCCTGGTACCACGATCCTGGGAGTACCTCAAATCAACAGCTCGAGCTCAGCTCCATAGCCATCGATGTACCTGTCCACCTGTCCCAACAGAGACAGCCCCCAACGGGGTGAGCATACCAATACACAAAATCCCATAATCATAATAATGAAATTCATAATTTATAACACAAGTAAATACTAATGAATTTAAATGATACTCCCTGGATGGCAACATCCTCATCCGGGATTCCGTGTACTGTCCCTGTTCTCACAACATCAAACTCATCAAATCTCATAAATCAGTAAATCAACGCATTGATTAACTCATCGCATGCCTAATCCTCGAATATCAACATATAGTGATTACAAATTCATTAAACATGCAATTACAGATATCACAATATCTAATACTGATTTCACAACCTTGCTATCAATCACAGATAGCTCAAATGCCTTAGCATTTATTTTACCAATCCTTCATTATACTTAGACATCTCAAGTGTCTTATAATGAATACATGAGTCTACAAACCTAGACATCTCAAATGTCTTATAATGAATACACGATTCTACGAACTTAGACATCTCAAATGTCTTACGAAGAATGCATGATTCTACAAACCTAGACATCTCAAATGTCTCATAATATAGTCATATAAACCCAGTACCCCTTATATCATGTAAGAGTCATCCTACTCTAATGTCACGCACGCTACAAGCGGCGATATCAAGATTTGGGTCATTCCTTGGCTATATCAACATATATATATATAATCCTCATGCGCGATTATTCAATGAAATCAAATTTTCATTATGCATTCACATATGCCTTAAAATATAGAAATGCTCGTACGTCGCACGTACCTTAAATCTCCGAAGTCCGAGCCAAGCCTTGCTCGAGTTCCATGCCCCGAGGAATGAAGTGCTAACACGATAAATAATTCACAATTATTTACGAACATGTAACCTATGCTCAAGCACACCCATATCCCTCACAACATTGTCAATACACGACAATTATCCTCTTAAAAGACCCGGGGCAGGGTACATGCAGGGAAGGAATAAATGAGACAATCGAAATTTGTTCAAGAATGCCCTACAAAAAATCGAACCTTAATCTCACAATTTCGAACCCAATTAAATACCATAATTCATCTAAAATGTGAATTAATCAATTAATAGCAAGAATCATCACCCTTGCCAAAAAACCCCCAAATTTTCGAAATCCAAACCCTAATTTCGAATCCAATTCTTCAATTCCGAACACAATCAAGCATCATAATGCGTCAACAACATGAATTAATCAATCCATAACAAGAATCACCACAACCCTTCCAAAACCCCCAAAATTCGAACCCACTTCATGCATACAACCAAAATTTCGAACCAATCCCACCAACAACAATAATCCGAACAAATCGAACACAAAAATGGCAGGGAATTGCACGAAAATAACGAAAAAGGGGTTAGGAAGATTACCCAAACGAAATCGGAAGAAATCGGACGAAAAATCGAAGAACCCTAGAAATTGGGGATCGCCGCTCTTTCTCAAAATTCGACCTCAAATCGCGATGAAACTTTCAATTGGCAGAGGGGAAAGGAGCGCCTCGTCGAGACGAAGCCGTGGGTAGGTCGCACGCGCCGATCGGTGGCCGGACGGCGGCTGGCGGAGCGCCTGAAACGGCGGGGCAGGGGAGGCGACGGGAAATCGCGCGGACGGGAAAGAGAGAGGAAGGAGAGGGCTGAAATGAAATTATTTCGGAAATTTTGGGTTCAAATGGTATTTATAGCAAAAATACCCCGAAAAAATAATAGCCCCACAAATACATCATGATTCCTTAAAAATCATCTGTTTTCAAAAACTCTCTCTCTAACTCCAAAACCCCCTACCGGTGCTCACACAGCACCCGAGATCCCGAGACACATTAAAAACCCAACTCTTAGGTTTTACACCGTAATGTGAATACAATCTCAACCTCTGGATCCAACGATCCCAACTACCCAAATAAACGAGCCCAGAAGGCCCAACACCTCGATTAAATCCCAAATCGCCACGTAAAACCACTTTAGGGATTATTAACACTACGGGATTAACACCTATAATCCCTGGTCATCACAATATCCCCCACTAAAAGAATTTCGTCCTCGAAATTAGCACCGGTGTATCACGTAACACCCGGGCTACACCTCAACCTGAAGCCATAACCTCGATTCTTGACCATAACAGAATCGTATTAAAAAAAAACGCGAGGATACCTACCTCGCACCAACTCTGAAACAAGCGACATACCAAAACCAACATATCACCCAAGAGGTAAAACGTACCTCGATGCGGGTCATCCCAAAAGTCAGCCTCTCATGACTGCAAATCAACCAATACTTACGACTGTAGATCGGACAGTCCTCCTTCGATCTAATACAACAGTACGAACACGTCCTGAATGACACCTCAACCGTAAGAACGTTGACCTCGTGTCAAACTCTGGAGTGGAGTAGACTTCCAAATCCATCATAACGTCAAAGAGCGTCAGCACAGCTCAACGCTAATAATCCAAAAGCAGTTAGTCAACTGAAACTGTAAGGATTCGAATCGCTCCTGATTCTATCGTAGATATCATCCAATGATATTTTACTATGACTTACGATGTCTAACATACATCGTTACGAGGGAAACACTAGTACAACCACGGTGTACACATATCAAACCTGGTTTCCACTTTCAAACTTCCTCCATCGAAGGAGTAGTCGCCTCATTGCAACTTAATTTGGGCAACTCACGGCCACAAATTAAAACAAAAGACATCTCACAAGATGTCCACCTACGGATGTTCCAAGAATCACGTCCTGATCATAAATAACAACCGAGACTCCGCAGAGTTTAAAATTCTTAAGACATGCAATAAACCCATTGCATTCTCAACGCTTGTGTCGTCAGCGACACTCAACCAAATCCGAATTCCTGCCATCCCTTAATAATCCTCGGATTTAACAATCCAAACTTGGGAAGGCTGTCGCATAACTCGAAGGAAAACACCAACAAGGGAAGTACCTTAACCCTCACAAGAAAATCCCTCTTCAAGGGAGTCAACTAACTTTACGATTGTTCCTCATAAACATCGTGCCATGGAGATTCCCAATCTCAAGGTGTTCCATATCTCTCATCAGAGATTTAACCATCCAAAAATAGCATAACTCTATGCTTAACAGAGAGGAAATCAATAACTGGCATCCGTATACTCACCGGTATACCTGCCTAAGCACTGATATCACATGCATACTCAATGCACTCGGCTCGGGTATCTACCACATATCCCTAAGCCCCAAACACAACCGTCAATTCTGAGTCATTCCTTACTCAGTGGAGGATGAAAATCGACGATTAACAATACACGGTGTGATTCCCAAAATCAACACCACTTGCACCAACTTACCGAATCTGTCAAGATTCCCAAATAGGTATAATACTACCTCCTTCCTCGCAAGGGAAGTGCCATCGAACTCGAGATCCACAAGTCTCGAACCATCGTTCGGAAAAACTGGATACAATAACACCCATTGTATCCCAATACACGGGTTCCTTTAGATTGAGTCAATAACAACCTGATGACTCTCTTGTTGGTACTCCAACATCCTGAGCTGTCCCAGACAAGTCTCCAAGATTAAACATAAACGTATACACGTTTCAGTGAGGCATGAACAACCTTAACCTCAATGACATGGTGACTACTAGAGTCCACCACAATCCACATCGTATCACCTTACGATTGCCAAACTTGGTTCCAACGAGCAGTATAACGGCTCTAGCAAGCCCATCACGGTACTACACACACGTGGCAGACATCCTAGTCTCTGCCTCTTTAGGTTTACCTCAAACCTACTAACAAGACGGACGTTTCCACATGGTATAACATACTATGGGAAGAAAACTCAATAGAGTAGTGGGTCTTTATCCAACATTCCTCAATGCCGATACACCCTGGACACTCCAATGTCCCTATGTACTTAACATAACCTGATCCTACTCCCTTAGGACCCATCCTACACCCTCAAGGGTGGTGTGATCATGTCTACCACATGTCACATCGACAGAAAGCGAGTAATTTCCTCCATGATTACTCCTGTCGTCAAATCACATGGCCAAAAGCCATTCCAACGAGCATACCCCAAGGGTATCACCACTCGTAAAATGATTACCCCCAAACATAAGCTGCGGTGCAATCACATGTACAGCGCATCCATCCATTCCTCGAGCAACCCGCTCGGTATAAGGGTCACGTCAATCGGTGTCGCACACACCACCTTGTGCTCGGTACTGGTACCCAAGGCATACCACTGAATACGTATACTCAACGCATCGATCATCGTAACGATGATGCATGTCTAATAAGACATCTCCTATACCATCGTCATCGTCATCCCATGACGACACATGCCAACTCATGGCATCTAAAACATTGCCCACTAGTGACGATACATGTACATCAGCGTATGTCATCCACTATCATGCTAGTAAAATAGGCATAATAAAACACGTATATCAATGCATGCCAGCTACAATAAAGCTAATAAAATAGCAATATCTCATACCTCATCGCTAGCAATATAGCGTCATACCTGTCTCCGTCGCTCAATAATAGTGCGTAATCAGCACCCATCGCTCGAAGGCGGCAAAATCCTGTGCTGAGTGCATAGCGGCACAATCCCTCGCTATAGAATCGACGGTATGACACCTCGTCAGATAATAAGTGGCATGAAACCTCGCTATACCCTGAGCATGAATCATCGTCCACATAGTAGCGGAAAGAGGCATCGCTATCAATACACCTGGCGGAATGAACCATCGCCAATAGATATAGCGGAATGAACCATCGCTATAAATACACCTGGCGGAATGAACCATCGCCAATAGATATAGCGGAATGAACCATCGCTATAAATACACCTGGCGGAATGAACCATCGCCAATAGATATAGCGGAATGAACCGTCGCTAAATACACCTGGCGGAATGAACCGTCGCTAAATACACCTGGCGGAATGAACCATCGCCAATAGATATAGCGGAATGAACCATCGCTATAAATACACCTGGAATTGAGTCACTTATCAGTAGTGTATTTCAATGCTTCTCACTACTCCATATAAGCGGAATCCTTCCTCGCTTCATATGGACCTTAGTGCAAGCATTGAAATCCTCACTAGGATAACCTGGACTCGTGAAATATCAATAGTGCATTTCAATGCTTCTCACCACTCCATATAAGCGGAATCCTTCCTCGCTTCATATGGACTTTAGTGTAAGCATTGAAATCCTCACTTTATATTTCACAATATACATATGCAAAACGATGCGTATCAACATGTATCATATCATAATGCACTATCTTATGCATACCTTGATTTACCTTGTGTTAAATGACTAACCACATAATACATGTTGCCCTTGGGATGCCCGTACATATGTATAATCATCATTCCTTTTCGTATTCCTTATTTCCTGTAACCTGCAACCATCAGGGTTAACAACAATAGCCATATACGCTATGCATCAACATTCAATACATAATAAAAACGCATTATATGAATGTATGGATATGCAATGTCATGACATTCTTTTTCCTTAAATCCTTATTTCATCCTGAGCCCTTATCATTAGTACATTTTAATGCTTCTTGCTACTCCAGGAAAGCGGAATTCTTCCTCGCTTCCACTGGACTTTAGCGTTGCTACTCCATGTAAGCGGAACTCTTCATCGCTTCCAATGGACTTTAGCGTTGCTACTCCATATAAGCGGGACTCTTCATCGCTTCATATGGACTTTAGCGTTGCTACTCCATATAAGCGGGACTCTTCATCGCTTCATATGGACTTTAGCATAAGCCATTAAAATCCTTACTAAGATAACTTTGACTCAAGAAATACACCTCTTATATTTCATAACATGCATATGCAAAAACAATGCACAATAACATATATCATAACCTCAATGCACCACTTTGCATTCATCATGTGTCAACAAGACATCGTAAAATACATGTTACCTCGGAAATATGCCTTTATCTGATTTTCTTAAAACCAGCTTCCTTGGCACATAACACACGGAGTGCCAGACATCCCCATAAATGTCATCCTATCGTGTTCCACACGATTCCTGCAACCAAAATGGTTAGCAATACCACTTTTCATATCATAAGAGCACATAAACAATTTGCTATGTCATACAACATTAATGCCATCATGCATAAATATGTGCTATCAATAACTTCCTAGGCCCTTAACAGCCCCAATGAGCAACCACTGCTCTGATACCACTAATGTAAGGACCCCAAGCCCTTAAACCTTGATTAGTGTATTAACCACTATGTGTGGTACATGCTTTCTATAAAATGTCAATCGGGAAGCTCTGATGATACTTAATCATTGCCTGTCAATGAAAGACTCATATGTTTGCCCTTTACCAACCCCTTGGTGCCACTTTTAACATTGTAAACTTTTATAAAAATTTGGGCAGAGTCTCCCCATAAATAGAGCTATCCCAAAAAAGAGTACAACACATAACAAAATTCCCGGCCAGGGAACACATAATACTCAACAGAAAGCAGTAATACAAGTAGATTCCCAGCCAGGGAAGACACCACACATATGTCAACAAAAGTGGGTTCCAACACCCACATAATACACCAATGACTCTCATATCATTCTAGCAATTCAACCTAATTGCATGCAACCTTAAATGAAAGAGAGAAAGGCTCATGCCTTTATATACAATCCATATACAAGTATAATCGTGCTCACATGCGAGCATCATGAATATGAATATGTATAAATCCTCAGGTGTATATATAGGTACTCTATACGATACCGTGCTCCATCAAGCCCTGGTACCACGATCCTGGGAGTACCTCAAATCAACAGCTCGAGCTCAGCTCCATAGCCATCGATGTACCTGTCCACCTGTCCCAACAGAGACAGCCCCCAACGGGGTGAGCATACCAATACACAAAATCCCATAATCATAATAATGAAATTCATAATTTACAACACAAGTAAATACTAATGAATTTAAATGATACTCCCTGGATGGCAACATCCTCATCCGGGATTCCGTGTACTGTCCCTGTTCTCACAACATCAAACTCATCAAATCTCATAAATCAGTAAATCAACGCATTGATTAACTCATCGCATGCCTAATCCTCGAATATCAACATATAGTGATTACAAATTCATTAAACATGCAATTACAGATATCACAATATCTAATACTGATTTCACAACCTTGCTATCAATCACAGATAGCTCAAATGCCTTAGCATTTATTTTACCAATCCTTCATTATACTTAGACATCTCAAGTGTCTTATAATGAATACATGAGTCTACAAACCTAGACATCTCAAATGTCTTATAATGAATACACGATTCTACGAACTTAGACATCTCAAATGTCTTACGAAGAATGCATGATTCTACAAACCTAGACATCTCAAATGTCTCATAATATAGTCATATAAACCCAGTACCCCTTATATCATGTAAGAGTCATCCTACTCTAATGTCACGCACGCTACAAGCGGCGATATCAAGATTTGGGTCATTCCTTGGCTATATCAACATATATATATATATCCTCATGCGCGATTATTCAATGAAATCAAATTTTCATTATGCATTCACATATGCCTTAAAATATAGAAATGCTCGTACGTCGCACGTACCTTAAATCTCCGAAGTCCGAGCCAAGCCTTGCTCGAGTTCCATGCCCCGAGGAATGAAGTGCTAACACGATAAATAATTCACAATTATTTACGAACATGTAACCTATGCTCAAGCACACCCATATCCCTCACAACATTGTCAATACACGACAATTATCCTCTTAAAAGACCCGGGGCAGGGTACATGCAGGGAAGGAATAAATGAGACAATCGAAATTTGTTCAAGAATGCCCTACAAAAAATCGAACCTTAATCTCACAATTTCGAACCCAATTAAATACCATAATTCATCTAAAATGTGAATTAATCAATTAATAGCAAGAATCATCACCCTTGCCAAAAAACCCCCAAATTTTCGAAAT
Source organism: Haberlea rhodopensis (assembly GCA_907163345.1). Lineage (NCBI taxonomy): Eukaryota > Viridiplantae > Streptophyta > Magnoliopsida > Lamiales > Gesneriaceae > Haberlea > Haberlea rhodopensis. The sequence continues at coordinate 1,811,575 of CAJQUN010000100.1, forward strand.
CCAAACCCTAATTTCGAATCCAATTCTTCAATTCCGAACACAATCAAGCATCATAATGCGTCAACAACATGAATTAATCAATCCATAACAAGAATCACCACAACCCTTCCAAAACCCCCAAAATTCGAACCCACTTCATGCATACAACCAAAATTTCGAACCAATCCCACCAACAACAATAATCCGAACAAATCGAACACAAAAATGGCAGGGAATTGCACGAAAATAACGAAAAAGGGGTTAGGAAGATTACCCAAACGAAATCGGAAGAAATCGGACGAAAAATCGAAGAACCCTAGAAATTGGGGATCGCCGCTCTTTCTCAAAATTCGACCTCAAATCGCGATGAAACTTTCAATTGGCAGAGGGGAAAGGAGCGCCTCGTCGAGACGAAGCCGTGGGTAGGTCGCACGCGCCGATCGACGGCCGGACGGCGGCTGGCGGAGCGCCTGAAACGGCGGGGCAGGGGAGGCGACGGGAAATCGCGCGGACGGGAAAGAGAGAGGAAGGAGAGGGCTGAAATGAAATTATTTCGGAAATTTTGGGTTCAAATGGTATTTATAGCAAAAATACCCCGAAAAAATAATAGCCCCACAAATACATCATGATTCCTTAAAAATCATCTGTTTTCAAAAACTCTCTCTCTAACTCCAAAACCCCCTACCGGTGCTCACACAGCACCCGAGATCCCGAGACACATTAAAAACCCAACTCTTAGGTTTTACACCGTAATGTGAATACAATCTCAACCTCTGGATCCAACGATCCCAACTACCCAAATAAACGAGCCCAGAAGGCCCAACACCTCGATTAAATCCCAAATCGCCACGTAAAACCACTTTAGGGATTATTAACACTACGGGATTAACACCTATAATCCCTGGTCATCACAATAAACCCATTGCATCCTCAACGCTTGTGTCGACAGTGACACCCAACCAATCCGAATTCCTGCCATCCCTTAATAATCCTAGGATTTAACAATCCAAACTTGGGAAGGTTATCGCATAACCCGGAGGAAAACACCAACTAGGAAGTACCTTAACCCACACAAGGTAATCCCTCTTCAAGGGAGTCAACTAACTTCACGATTGTTCCTCATAAATATCGTGCCATGGAGATTCCCAATCTCAAGGTGTTCCATATCTCTCATCAGAGATTCAACCATCCTAAAATAGCATAACTCTATGCTTGACAGAAAGGAAATCAATAACTGGCATCCGTATACTCACCGGTATACCTGCTTAAGTATTGACATCGCATGCATACTCAATGCACTTGGCTCGGGTATCTACAACATACCCCTAAGCCCCAAACACAACCGTCAATCCTGAGTCATTCCCATCCAGTGGAGAATGAAAATCGACGATCAACAACACGGCGTGATTCTCAAAATCAACACCACATTCACCAACTTACCGAATCTTTCAAAGATTCCCCAAATAGGTATAGTACTACCCCCCTTCCTCACAAGGGAAGTGCCATCGAACTCGAGATCCACTAGTCTCGAACCACTGTTCGGAAAAACTGGATACAATAACATCCATTGCATCCCAAATACACGGATTCCCTTAGATTGAGTCAATAACGACCTGATGACTCTCTTGTTGGTACTCCAACATCCTGAGCTGTCCCAGACAAGTCTCACCAAGATTAAACACAAACGTATACACGTTTCAGTGAGGCATGCACAACCTCAGTCTCAAATGACGTGGTGACTACTAGAGTCCACCACAATCCACATCGTATCACCTTACGATTTGCTAAACTTGGTTCCAACGAGCAGTATAACGGCTCTAGCAAGCCCCTCATGGTGCTGCACACACACGGCAGACAAACTAGTCGCTGCCTCTCTAGGTTCACCTCAATCCTACCAATAAGATGGATGTTTCCGCACGGCATACCATACTGTGGGAAGAAAACTCAATATAGTAGTGGGTCTTTATCCAACATTCCTCTAATGCCGATACACCCTGGACACTCCAATGTCCCTATGTACTTAACATAACCTGATCCTACTCCCTTAGGACTCATCCTACACCCTCATGGGTGGTGTGACCATGTCTACCACATGTCACATCGACAGAAAGCGAGTAATTTCCTCATGATTACTCCTGTCGTCAAATCACATGGCCAAGAGCCATTCCAACGAGCATACCTCAAGGGTATCACCACTCGTAAAATGATCACCCCAAACGTAAGCTGCGGTACAATCACATGTACAGCGCATCCAACCATTCCTCGAGCAACCCGCTCGGTATAAGGGTCACGTCAATCGGTGCCGCACACACCACCTTGTGCTCGGTACTGGCACCCAAGGCATACCACTGAATACGTATACTCAACGCATCGATCATCGTAACGATGATGCATGTCGAATAAGACATCTCCTACACCATCGTCATCGTCATCCTGTGACGATACATGCCAACTCATGGCATCTAAGGCATTGTCAACTAGTGACGATACATGTCATCCACCATCATGCTAGTAAAATAGGCATAATAAAACATGTATATCAACGCATGCCAGATACAATAAAGCTAATAGAATAGCAATATCTCATACCTCATCGCTAACAATATAGCGGCATACCTGTCTCCGTCGCTCAATAATAGTGCGTAATCAGCACCCATCGCTCGAAGGCGGCAAAATCCTGTGCTGAGTACATAGCGGCACAATCCCTCGCTATAGAATCGACGGCATGACACCTCGTCATATAATAAGTGGCATGAAACCTCGCTATACACCTGAGCATGAATCATCGTCCACATAATAGCGGAAAGAGGCATCGCTATCTATATATACGGCGGCACGAATCATCACCAATAATCACAAAGAGGTGAATCATCATCATCGACACAGCGGGACACATCACCGCTATCATCCGTGTCCGGCGGTATAAACCATCGCCAATCAATATAGCGGAATGAACCGTCGCTATAAATACACCTGGCGGAATGAACCCTCGCCAATCAATATAGCGGAATGAACCGTCGCTATAAATACACCTGGCGGAATGAACCCTCGCCAATCAATATAGCGGAATGAACCGTCGCTATAAATACAAATCGACACAGCGGAACACATCACCGCTATCATCCGTGTCATCACAATGGAATGAATATAAATCGACACAGCGGGACACATCACCGCTATCATCCGTGCCATCACAATGGAATGAATATAAATCGACACAGCGGGACACATCACCGCTATCATCCGTGTCATCACAATGGAATGAATATAAATCGACACAGCGGGACACATCACCGCTATCATCCGTGTCATCACAAAGGAATGCATCATCATCCTTTCTTGAGTCAGTCATCATCAGTTATTTTAATGCTTCCTCGCTTTCATAATCTCAAAACAAGCGGTATCGCATACTCGATTCTTCATACTAGCGGTATCTCTTCCTCGCTCAGTATGGTATACCTCGCCTCCATGTGCCAGTGAGCCTCCCCCCTCCCGCTCCACATGCGCAGCGATAAAGCGTAAGCATTAAAACCTTAACTGTGATCGCCCTGACTCGTGGAATACACCTCTTTATTCCACATCCCAATATACAAGAACAATGCATAATATGCAACAACAATGCATAATAACATGTATCCTAACCGTAATGCATCACCTTGCATTCATCATGTGTCACACAGACAAACATGAATACATGTTACCGTTGGGATACCCGTACGTCGCTTACGTACTCCATATTTCTTGTGACCTGCAACCATCATGGTTAGCAACAATAGCCATATACGCTATGCAGCAATCATCCAATGCATAAATGCAACCACTTGCAAGTCAATACGTATACCAAGACATGTTACCTCGGAAATATCCCTTTACCTGATTCTCTTACAAAATCAGATTCCTTGGCACATAACACACGGAGTGCCAGACATCACTATTAATGCCATCCTATCGTGTTCCACACGATTCCTGCAATCACACTGATTAGCAATACCACATTTTATATCATAAAAGCACATAAACAAGTCGTTATGTCGTACAACATTAATGCCATCATGCATAAGTATGTGCTATCAATAACTTCTTAGGCCCTTAACAGCCCCAAAGAGCAACCACTGCTCTGATACCACTAATGTAAGGACCCCAAGCCCTTAACCCTTAATTAGTGTATTAACCACTATGTGTGGCACATGCTTTCAATAAAAGCCAATCGGGAAGCTCAGGTGATACTTTATCATTGCATGGCAATTAAAAAAATAATTCCTTTAACACTCAATGTTATAAGGTCATCAGCCTAACAACGAAATAGACTCACAAAGTTCGCCCAATACCAACCCTTTTTGCCACTTTTCACATTGTGGACTTTTATAAAAATTTGGGCAGAGTCTCCCCATAAATATAGCTATCCCGAAGTAAAAGCACAACACATAACATAATTCCCGGCCAGGGAAAACATAATACTCATCAGAAAGCAGTAACACCAAGTAAATTCCCAGCCAGGGAAGACACCACACATATGACGACATAAATGGGTCTCAACACCCACATAATACACTAACGACTCTCATATCATTAGCAATTCTACACAATTGCATGCAACATATAATGAAAGAGAGGAAGGCTCATGCCTTTATATACAACCCATATACAAGAATGTCCGTGCTCACATGCGAGCATCATAAATGTGTATATAAACCTCGGGTGTATATAAGTACTCCATACGATACCGTGCTCCATCAAGCCCTGGTACCACGATCCTGTGAGTACATCCAATCAACAGCTCGAGCTCAGCTCCACAGCCATCGATGCACCTGTACACCTGCCCCAACAGAGACAGCCCCCAACGGGGTGAGCATACCAATACACAAAATCTCATAATCACAATAATGAAATTCATAATTTACAACACAAGTAAATATAAATGAATTTTAAATGATACTCCCTGGATGGCAACATCCTCATCCGCGATTCCGTGTACTGTCCCTGTTCTCACAATCATCAAACTCATCAAATCTCAAAAATCAGTAAATCAACGCATTGATTAACTCATCGCATGCCTAATACTCGAATATCAACAGATAGTGGTTGCAACTCATTAAACATGCAAATATAGATATCTCAATATCTAATACTGATTTCACAACCTCGCTATCAATCACATATAGCTCAAATGCCTAGCATTTATTTTACCAATTCTTCATTATACCTAGACATCTCAAATGTCTTATAATGAATACATGATTCCACGATCATTCTCAGGCATCTCAAATGCCCTACAATGGTCATATAAACCCAGTACCCCATATATCATGTAAGAGTCACCCTACTCTAGTGTCACGCACGCTACAAGCGGCGATATCAAGATTTGGGTCATTCCTTGGCTATATCAACATATATATATATATATATAATCCTCATGCGCGATTATTCAATGAAATCAAATTTCATTATGCATTCACAAATGCCCTAATATATAGAAATGCTCGTACGTCGCACGTACCTTAAATCTCCGAAGTCCGAGCCAAACCTTGCTCGAGTTCCATGCCCCGAGGAATGATGTGCTAACACGATAAATAATTCACAATTATTTACGAACATGTAACCCATGCTCAAGCACACCTATAACCCTCAAAATATTGTCAACACACGACAATTAACCTCTTAAAAGACCCGGGGCAGGGTACATGCAGGGAGGGAAATAAATGAGACAATATCGAAATTTGTTCAAGAATACCCTACAAAAATCGAACCCGAATCTCACAATTTCGAACCCAAATAATACCATAATTCATCTAAAATGAGAATTAAGCTATCCAAGCAAGAATCAACACCCCTTGCCAAAAACCCCCAATTTTCGAACTCAACCCCCTTAAATTCGAACCCAAACAAGCCCTTAAATTCGAACCCTTAAAATTCATCAAATTCGAACACAATAATGGCAGGGAAAAACACGAAAATGACAAAAAAGGGGTAAAGGAGGTTACCCAATCGAAAATCGGAAGAAATCGGACGAAAATCGAAGAACCCTAGAAATTGGGGATCGACGCCTCCATCCAAAATCCGACTTCAAAACGCGACGAAACTTCGAATTGACGGAGGGGTTAGCTGCGCCTCGACGAGACGAAGCCGGGTGATAGGTCGCACGCGGCGAACGGCGGCCGGACGGCGGCGGGCGCACCGCTTTTGCGCGCGGAGGCAGGGCAGACGGGAAAAGGGGCGCGGCGGGGAGAGAGAGAAAATGTAAGGGCTGAAATGAAATTAATTCTAAAATTTTGGGTTCAATTGGTATTTATAGCAAAATACCCCGAAAAATTAATAGCCCCACAAATACATCATGATTCCTTAAAAATCATCTGTTTTCAAAAACTCTCTCTCTAACTCCAAATCCCCTACCGGTGCTCACACAGCACCCGAGATCCCGAGAAACAACAAAAACCCAACTCTTAGGTTTTTCACCCAAATGAGAATACAATCTCAACCTCTGGATCCAACGATCCCAACTACCCAAATAAACGAGCCCAGAAGGCCCAACACCTCGATTAAATTCCAAATCGCCACGTAAAACCACTTTAGGGATTATTAACACTACGGGATTAACACCTTAATCCCTGGTCATCACACATAACAAAGGATTCGCCTAGCCTCAATAAATAAATTAGTTCAACATAGTAAATCAAAACAAATCAAAACTAATATTAAAAGACAAGAATAAACTCCCGATGTCGACTTCGTTCGTAGATCCTTGCTTCCTCTCTCAATTCCTTCTCAATCGTGTTCTTCAATCGCCTTGTTGCAGATGTTCCAAAATCGCCGGGTGAAAGGTTGAAGGTTAGATGATAGAAAGGTGAAGAAGGGTTCTGGCCGTGAGATGGAGTGAAGGAGTTGGATGAGGCGTGTATGATTGGTGGAGGGAAAGGATGAAGTGGACGTGTGGTTGGGTTGGAGAAAGGATGGACGTGAGGTGAGATGGTGAAGGAAAAGGGGGGCTGAGATGGAGGCTGTGATGTGGTGTTTTCTTAAGGTTCAAATCTCCTTTGGGTTGAAAATCTTGTGTATAATATATAGGGGAAAGAATTATGGACTTCCCTTTTGCATACAAACTCTACAAGGAAGGTATTTTAATGAAAACTCCTCGTCCCGATCGATCCGGAAAAGTGGCCGATCGATCCAGCCTTCCAGTAAGAATTGCGTGGCCTTTTCAGCCTTTCTCAATCGATCGGAAATCCTTTCTCGATCGATCGCCCTTCACAGTAAGTTTTTTCGCCTTTTTCAGCTTCTGGCGAGTTTCGTATTTTGGCCGTAACGTTCTCATAAAAACTCCAAATTTGATGAATCAGCTGTCCACGCGAAGATAAGAGAAAGTTCTACAACTTTTATATGGACCACATGTCCAAAACATGGCTTGAACATATAGTAATATGAGGATAAAGGAGCAACATGTGTCTTGGATTCTGGTTTTTTCCTCTTTTCTTCAACTTTATTCATTTTTTCATCATTTTAGCTTGATTTCTCACCTTTCCCTACATTTCAACATTGATTCCTGAATTAGAGAAATATATACCATAAACCGTAAGATATTCCAAGAAGCAACACGAAAACATGTACATATCATAGCTAAAAACGCGTAATATTCAACCCTATCAATGGTTCATACCGCCGGATATCTATAGCGATGTTTTATGCCGCTGACTCTATGGCGAGGGATCATGCCGCTGATTCTATAGCGATGGGTTATACCGCTATGTACGTGACACTGGATTACGCCACCTACGAGCGATGAATGCTGATTGCGTACCACGGTTGGACGACGGAGACAGGTATGCCGCTATCTTGATAGCGATGAGGTATGGGTATTACTGTTTTGTTAGCATTATTGTGAATACCATATGTTGTTATATACCGTCATGTGCATTGGTATTAGAGAAATATTGGGTGATGGCCCACTACTCTAATGGATGTTACGATATGGTGTACCGGGATGGGACGGACGATACGTTGGTGGGCTTGGTATAAGCCTATGGAGGCAGCATTTTGCTAGCCAGGTATTGTAGCAGTGTTATAGTGTACTTGTTGTGGCAATTAAACTGCACGTTGGGACCGAGTTCCGTAAATCGTATGATGATACGATGAGGACTTATGGTAGACTCTTGTAGTCTCTATGTGGCATGATGATTGAGGCAGTGAATACCTCACGGGAACGTTTATATGTCTATTGTCTTGAGGGACTTGTACCGGGCCAACTCAATTTTGTTGGTAGTACCAACACGAGTGTCAACAAGTCGTTGTTAGCTCTAGTTGAACATCCTTGCATATGGAATGCAACGGGAGTCACAATTGGATTTGTGGGATATAGCTAGTGGGGTAACACTACTATATTGATTTTATCTCCTGGAGAGATTTGGATTGTACTGTCATGGAGACAGTTGGTATCGGTCGTGGGTTGATTGTAAATCAGCCATGGCGAGTATTACTGGTGTTGGACCGAGTAATGGATCTCTTACCTTTCGGTGAGACGTTCAAGGAGATGTCTCTGGAGAAATGTTCGATTGTGAAGTACTATGGCATTAGTATAGGGCATTATTAGAATGTGTATACGTGGTGTATACGGGTTTTGTTTGGGGTAATAGTGGCGTTGGTGCACTATCCTAACCAGTTGTGTATTTCTGGGTTCCGGAATATATTTTGGTATAAATATATCCAGGTTTTCCGAACTGTAGTTCTAGATTGGAGGGTCATGGATTCATGACACTTTCCTTGTGAGGAAGGCGGTATTGATATACCTACCAGTTGAATCTTTTGGGAGATTCGTTGATTTGGTTTGTGTAGTGTTGATGTTAAAATCACACTTTTTTTGGTTTGTCAACCATCATTCTCCGTGGAGTGAGAATAATTGAGGTTTGACAGTTGGTTTTGGGATTTTGGGTATGATTGGAGATACCCGAGTCTATTGCATCGGGTATGCATGTGGTGTTGGCGCTTGGGCGTGTATGCCGGTGTGGGTATACGACTGCCAGCATTTTCTTGGTACTCGTCGAGCATCGGATTTATATGCTTTGATGAATGAATCTCCGGTGAGATATTGTGGCACCCTGAGATTGGTAATCTCGATGGCACGATGTATTCTGAGGAATAATCGTGAGGTCCGGTTGACTTCCCCTGAGGAGGGATTGTCGTGTTTTGGGACCATGGTAATCCTTGCTGGTCAATTCGATAGCCTCCCTGTGTTAGGATTGTTGAATCCTAGAGTAAACGAGGGATGCCAAAATTCAGATTGGTTTAGTGTCGTGGTTGACACGTGGGGCGGAATGCGATTGATTGTTTTGCATGTCCTTTCGGAAATTTGAGACCTTGTGGAGTCTCGATGGTGTGTTCGGATCAAGATGTGATTTCTTGGAACACACGAATGTAGACATCTTTGGTGATGTGTTTGTGTTGATCGGTGGCCGTGAGTGGCCCGATCCATGTTGCAAAGTGGTGCAACTGCTCCTTTGGTGGAGATGGAATTGGAAAATGGGACCGGATTTAGTATAAGTACAATGTAGTGTACTGGTGGTTTCCTTGGCAACGATGTGTGATTAACATCGTAGGCTAAATCGTGGAGATATCATCGAGACGATATCTATTTTAGAATCACGAATGATTCGTTTAATTTGCAGTTATGTTTGGTTGACTGCCTTTGAGATGGTTAGCATCGGGGAATGCTGATATCTTTCATGGATTTGTGTCAGTTGGAGAGGTTACTCCATTCCAGGTTTGGTGCGAGGCCGCTATCCTCGCGGTTGGTGTGTCGTTCATGTTATGTTCATGATTCGACAACGTGGATCCGTTTGGATTGTGTGTTCTCGGCTTTACGTGGAGTATGCCGTGCAAATTTCGAGGATGAAATTTTATTAGTGGGGGATAATTGTGATACCCGAGGATTAATGGTGTTAATCTTGGTGTGGTAATAATCCTTAATGGATTTTATTTGTGGCAATTATGAATTAATTGCGGTTTCTAGACTCTCGGGGATTTTAAATCCGATATTTGGAGTCGTTGGATCCGAGGGATGAGATTGTATTCTCATCGTGGTGATAACCTTGGAGTTTGGACTTTGGTGAGATTTGGGGTCCGGAGTACTTTGTACTGGGGCTGTTAATGAAAATAGAGTTTGGGAGGTAATTATTAAAAACAGATGATTTTTAATGGGTCATGATGTATTTGTGGAAGGATTGGTATTTTCGAGTTTTGGTACTATATATACAAAGTGGGCTCGGTATTCCGTCATTTGGACGAATTTCCTCTCTCTGTCTCCCTCTCTCTCTATCCGCCCAAACCCTCCCCCATTTCCCTCTTTTCTCCCTTGGAGGAGAAATCGTTGGTGGCTTGGCTCGGGAGCCGGATTTCTTGAAGATAATCAGGTATTCATCTTCCCCTCACCTTTGTCTTCGATTTGGTAGTAGTATTGTTGAGTTTGGTTGAGGCTTTGATTAGTTATGGAATTTGGGGATTTTTGGTTAAAATCCAATGTTGAGTTTTTGGAGTTTTTATTGGTTTTAAATGATGTATTTGAGGTGTTGAAGGTGTATGTGGTGTTGGTTTTGAGTTTGGGTGTGAAAAACACCATGGAATCAATTTTTTTCGGAAACCCGCAGGTCACGATCGATCGCGGCTTGGCGCCGATCGATCGCGACATGTTGCTGATTTGAGAAGGTGATGAGCAGTAGCGGCGATCGATCGCGAGAAGAGGGCGATCGGTCGCGGGGACCTTCGTGATCGATCGCGGTTTCAGGCGATCGATCGCGGAGTGTTTATTTTCGGGCAGTAGGGTATGGCGATCGATCGCGGCTTGGCGCCGATCGATCGCGGCCCTGTTCCCTTTGTTTTTTTTTCAAAATTTTGGAAAATGTCGGGATTTTGGAATCAAGATTTAAGTGGCCCATTTCCGGGGCAATGTCTACATTCCAATGGGAATGTCATACTTTTAAAATGGATTGATTGGAGCCAAAGTTTTATAAAATGGGATTCTCGGTTGAGTCTTTGGCTATCTATTAAAATTTTAAAATGATATATTTGGGTATTATGCATGCTTAGCTTGGGGGCTTTTATTTTGGTAATCATCATGGATGGATGATAGGTTTGGAAATTGTGAACGTGCTTGGGCACGTGATTGCATGCCTATGTTTAATTGAGAGTTATTTGTGTGTTAGCACATAACTCATCGGACGTGGAACTCAGGCAAGGTTGTACTCAAACTACGGGATTATATGGTACGTATAACGTACGAGCCTGTTACAATATTGCAACTGTGGAATGCATGGTGTATGGTAGTGGAATAAATGAGCATTGAAATGCATGGTATGTGCCATCTACAATAAATGGTTATTGAAATGCATGATATATGGTAACTATGTTAAATGAACGTACATTGGGAATCATATGGTGCCGCTTTTGAGCGAGCAATGATTGAGATGTTGTCGCCGTTGAGCGACCATCGGTTATAACGCCGCTATTGTTGAGCGTGCGTGGGGATGAATGCCGCTATTGTGGAGCGAGCTATGAAATGAAAATACGGAATCATTGGCAAGATACATGTGATATTTGTGGTACTCTATTTGATGATTTAATCATATTTGATTGTGGAACTGGTATAGTAGGAATGGTTTTAGTTGATCAATGAGATGATCAACTGGCTTTTGGGAATTTAATGGTTTGGTTATTTTGAGAACATGGATAATACAGGGGATCCCGGATGAGGATGATACCATCCAGGGAGTATCATTTAAATTCATGGCATTTACATTCTATAAATTATGAACTGTAATATTATGATTATTGGATTGGTGGTATTGGTATGCTCACCCCGTATGGGGGCTGTCTCTGTTGGGGCAGGTGATACAGGTGTAGCAGCAGCTTTGGAGTTGAGCCTGGGCTGTTGATTAGAGGCACTTACAGGATCGAGGTACCAGAGCTGGTTGAATAAGTACATAGATCTAGAGTTGAGATCGAGTTGTGCTTGGGAGGTGCTTCCAGGATTGAAGTACCAGTAACGGTATCTAGTAGAGTATTTTATACATTAGATACACACTTATTCATTGGGTGCTCATATGTGAGTATGTTTTTACGTGTATATGGAATGTATAAAAGGGCTATGGCTTTTCTCTCTTCATTTATAGTTTGCATGCAATTAAATATGTGATGTCCGGGAATTAATGGTGTTAATCCCGGTGTAGTATTAATCCTGGATGGATTTTTAATTGTGGCAATTAGGAATTAATTGCGGTTCGGCATCTCCCGAGGTTGGTAAATCGGGCCTTCTGGGCTCGTCTAATTGATTATTTGGGATCGTTGGATCCCGAGGTTGAGATCGTATTCTCATTCCGGTGAAAACCTGCGAGTTGGGTTTTTAGTGTGACTCGGAATCTCGGGTGCTTTGTGTGGGCACCGGTAGGGGGTTTTTGAGTTAGAGAGAGAGTTTTTGAAAACAGATGATTTTTAATGAATCATGATGTATTTGTGGGGCTATTAATATTTTGGGGTATTTTTGCTATAAATACCATTTGAACCCGGGATTTTAATTATCGGAACCATTTTCTTCCCCCTCCTTCTCTCTCCCCGTAACCGCGATTCTCGATCCCCTTTTGACCCACGCCGCTTCCAGGCGTGCGCCCGCCGCCGTGCGGCCGCCGTTCGGCGCGTCCGACCCGCCGCCGTGTTCGTCTCGACCAGGCGCTCCTTCCCGTACCATCAATTTGAGGTTTGGTCGCGAATGGAGCTCGGATTTCTGCTGGAAACGCTAGGGTTCGTCACTGCAGTTCATCCGATTTTTGGGCCTCGATTTTGGTATGTTTTTGGCACGATTTTTCTGGTGTTTTTGGGGCGTTTTTATGGTGTTTTTGGGTCGAACATTTCAGACTTTTTGGTTCGAAATTTTGGTTGCATTTTGGTTCGAATTTCAGCTCAATTTTGTGGGTTAGGGTTCGAAAATTTGGAGTTTTGACTTGGGGATGTTTATTCTTGTTGGTAATTGATTAATTCATGTTGTAGATGCATTATGATGCTTGATTGTGTTCGAATTCGAAGAATTATAAGGGTTCGAATTTAAGGGCTTGTTTGGGTTCGAATTTAAGGGTATTGAATTCGAAAATTGGGGGGTTTTTGGCAAGGGGTGTTGTTTCTTGCTTGGATAGCTTAATTCATGTTTTAAATGAATTATGGTGATTATTTGGGTTTGATTTGTGTTGTTGGTGTTCGAAATTTAGAGGTGGTCCTTGAGCAATTTTCGATATTGTCTCATTCGATTTCCCTCCCTGTATATGCCCTGCCCCGGGTCTTGTAAATGGTAAATTGTCGTGGGTTGACAATATTTTGAGGGTTATGGGTGTGCTTGAGCATGTGTTGCATGTTCGTAATTAATTGTGAATATTTATGTGTTTTAGCACATGTTTTCTCGGGGCATGGAACTCAAGCCAGGCTTGATATGGACTACGGAATTCTAAGGTACGCCTAACGTACGAGCATAGCCTTTTGTAATGTTGCAATAGTGAAATGCATGATATCGGGTATTTGTAATAAATGGGCATTGAAATGCATGGTTGGTGGTATTTACAATAAATGGGTATTGAATGCATGGTTTATGGTACTTGCAATAATTGGATAGTGAAATACATGGTATATGGTAACTGTGATAAATAGACATACATTGGAAATCATAGGGTGCCGCTTTCGAGCGAGCAACGGTTGGGTGTTGTCGCCGTTGAGCGACCACCGGTTATGACGCCGCTATTGTTGAGCGTGCGCTGGGTTTAGAATGCCGCTATTGTGGAGCGAGCAATGTTACGGGAACATGGAATCCTTGGTTAAATATATGTGAAATCTATGGCCTATGTATAATGATTTACATATTGATTATGGATCTGACATGATAGAACTGTAATAGTTAATCTATATGGTGATTAACTGGCTTTGGGAATTTGATGAGTTTGGTTATTTTGAGAACAGGGACAATACATGGGATCCCGGATGAGGATGTTACCATCCAGGGAGTATCATTTAATTATGGCATTTACATTCTGTAAATTATGAATTGCGATATTATTATTTTGGATTGGTGGTATTGGTATGCTCACCCCGTGTGGGGGCTGTCTCTGTTGGGGCAGGTAACACAGGTGTAGCGGCTATGGAGTTGAGCTCGGGCTGTTGATTGGGGTACTTCCGGGATCGAGGTACCAGAGCTGGTCAAAGAAGTGCGCAGATCCAGTGTTGAGATCGAGTTGTGCTTGGAAGGTGCTTCCAGGATTGAAGTACCAGTAGCGGTATCCGGTATAGTTTTTATGCATCAAATACACGCTTATTCATTGAGTGCTCTTATGTGAGTACACCTTACGTGTATATGGGATGTATAAATGGGCTATGGCCTCTTTCTGTTCATTATGGTTGCATGCAATTAATTATGGAATTGCTAAATGAACTAAGAGCCTATTAGTGTATTATGTGGGTGCATGTTATGTGAATAATAATAGTAGGGGGAATATGAATATTGGGAATTGAATGCAAGAAATTTTCTGGGTAGCCTACGGTGTTGCACTTGCATAGGGTTTTTCCCCCTGATGGTATGATTATATGCACTCATGGTATGGCTTAATGCACTAATTACGGGTTAAGGGCACGGGGGTCCTTACAAAATATATAATTGCTAAATGAACTGAGAGCATGCTAGTGTATTATAAGGGTGCATACTATGTAAGTGATCTTGGTTGGGGAATTTGAATGTTATGTGGATCAGATGCAAGAAATTTTCTGGATAGTATATGGTGTTACACTTGCACATGGCTTTTTCCCCATGATAGTATGATTATATGCACAAATGGTATGGATTAATACACTAATAACGGGTTAAGGGCACAGGGGTCCTTACAAAAGCCCACAATGCAATCGAAGTCTGACATTCCCAAAATAATCAGACCCGTCTTCAATTCATTGCCCTCAAAATAAATGAGGCAGTCAGCAAGAAACCGATCAGCAATAACATTCTTCCTAGTGGGTGTCGAGATCAAAAGAGGCATGCGTAATGGAGACGGGCGCATACGATGTCTCTCCACAAAATCAGCAGATATAAAATAGTGGGAGGCACCTGTATCTATCAAAATAAAAGCAGGGTACGTAAATAAATGGCACGTACCAGCATCACCTCCTCTGGGGCTGCTTCGACCTGCTCTCTAGTCAGTGCATACACTTGCCCCTGGGGCGGTCCCACTGTCTGACCTCCCGATGGTCGAGGCATAATCTGCTGTCTCTGATGCACTGTCCTATCTACAAATCTCGGCCTATTCATCCTGAAATCTGACTGTCCTCCCCGGTTGGGGCAATACCGAGCAATATGGCCCATCTTGCCACAACTATAACAAGCCAAGCAGTCACGTGATAAGTGCGGTCCTCCACAATTTTCGCATTTTGTTTCTCCTGCTCTATTCACTTGTGTCGCCCTCGGTTGGTTGGTGCATGACCCTTTCGATCCCCCTGTTTCATGTTATTAAACCGCTTCCCAGTGAACCGAGAAGAAGAAGAAGAAGCTCCATGAAGTTTAAATGATTCCCTTCGTGGCCTCAAGCCATCCAATGCTGGTCTTTGTGATTGAACTTGTGGGGGCACAGTATCAATATAAGCACCAACTACGATATCTGCTAATTCCGCTCTTGTGAGAGCATCATCAAAGGAACTGGGGTTGTTGGAGATGACCCGATCAAACAACTCTGGCCTCAAACCCTTTAGAAAATGCCTCATCTTGGCATGTCCATTGGTAGCAACATGAGGGACATACCTCAACAGTGATGAATAATGCATGGCATAGTCCGATACAGTCATATTGCCTTGCTTCAAATTAGTGAACTCGTCCTCCTTCATCTGCCTAGCAGCTGCAGAAAAGTACCGGTTCAGGAACCGGGTTCTAAACAAAGTCTAGTCCACTAACATCCCTTGAGCCCTCAACTCCATCACTGTCGTCTTCCACCACATAGAAGACTTCTTCGCCAACTGAAACTCCGCTAGCCTTAACCATGCAGTCCTAGCACAAGGTGCAGACACAAAGATCTGCTAAATTCTTTCTAGCCATTCCTCTGCTTCCTCTCCTGTCTCAGTTCCCTCAAATCGGGGCGGATGGAAAGTCAGGAACTGCGTCAGACTCAATTCACCAGGCAATAAAGGTTGAGCAATTGGTTCTATGCCCACAGCCGGTGGTGGTAGGGGATTAGTCTGTGCAATGCTAGCGTTTACACTACCCGCATCACCCACCTCCTCATTGAGGGGTTCAAGGTTTCTGGCTGCCATGCTGTAATGCAAGGGTTAACAACAATACCAGAAACAATTCATATATTACACCGTTAGATAATATGAGCAACAATATTCAAAGCATGTTAGTATAACAATTATACAAATATGCACCACATGCATAAACATGCTCACAAATGAATACCTAGCCAACTTATTGCTAAGGCTACCCTTCACTCATTCTGGGGTTCTCTAACCACTGCTCTGATACCACTAATGTAAGGCCTCGCTACCTTAAGTGCATAATAAAGGCATAAGAATGACTAAACATGCATAGATCAGAGTATAAGGTTCTTGTAGATGCTTCAAGCTAAAGGATTACAATGCTAAAATAGAGTTTTCAAGGATTAATTACATTCCCAGTAAATGAATGTTAATACTAGCTTTACACTACTCCTAGAGTAGATACTATACAAAAAATAATCATGTCCTCATATACCAAAAGTACTCCTCATGAGCTCACTACATCAACCCGTTCCTTAGCCCTTTATGCCAAAATGTACCTACAGGAACAACCCCAACCCATGAGCATAAATAATCCATGTACATCACAATAAGATTATAATGAGTAAATGCATAAACCATAAATACAAAACACTTCCTGTATTCCAATGCATTAATTATAATCAATGGATTATATTACGGTTTCACAAATGTCATGACATATAACAATTTCATTAACACCAATAACCAATCCCTAGTCTGTTATAACAGTGTATTTTAATGCACCTCGCTTGTCATGACCGCGGCACTAATACCCCTCGTTTCGACATATTGGCGGCATCGAATAACCTCGCTTTAAATGCGACATGCGACATTGACCCTCGCTTCAACATTTTAGCGGCAAGTATTCTTTTCTCGCTACAATATGACAGCGGCAAGTACTCTATCATCGCTTCAAATGACAGCGGCAAAGCATTTAAAATCATCACTCGAATATAACCATGACTCATGAGATATGCACCAAGTATCCAACATACATATATGCAATCATAATGCATAAATCAACATGCATTTGCATCCACAATGCACAATCCATATATACTTGCATCCACAATGCACAATCCAATAGGTATATAAAATACATGTTACCGTTGGGTGCCCGTACGTCTTCTACGTACCTTTCCAAAATATAGTATGTTGCAGGACTTTATCCCCTGCGTCTCGTCGCTACCTGGGACGGCTCTACACAAGTGTACAACACAATATTAGATGCCAATTGATAGTCCAATATCAAAAATCCCACAAAATAACCAAAATCTCAATATTTGGCGTCTCGCGATCGATCGCCAATATGTCCCAATCGATCGCGAGAAGCTACTGCCTCATCGCCCAAATATTTCTATTCCGCGACCGATCGCTGAGATTATGCCAATCGATCGCTGCATCGCCGATCGATAGCTCCAAACTCGCGATCGATCGCTGAAAGCTACTGCCCGTACCTCAGGTACTCGCGATCGATTGGGAGAACGCGCCGATCGATCGCGGATGTCTGTAATCGCGAAAAACCACCATTCTTGTGCATATAATTCATGCTAACCAAAACACATACCATAAACCTCAAATCTCATCAGCTCAACATACTAAAACCTCCTTTAAACTACCATATAACAACACAAAACATTAACTTCAACAAAACACATCAAGACATGCCATTTCCACTCAAGAGAATAACTGTACTCAACCAAAAAATGTGCAACAATAAACACCACTAGTTTCCTTACCACTTTGGCTCCTACTTTTAGCAAGATCAAGCAACTAGATTGCAAGTCTCCTTCTCCTTCCTCTTGCTAGGTGATGGACAAAAATGAGGAGAGAAGGGGGAAGGATTGGTGTGATGATAGAGTGAAGTGAGTTGAGTGCTGGGAAAGTAATGTGATATGGGCAAGGCATGGGTTGGCAAGATAGAAATGATTTTAATTAGTGTGGTGGTAGAATGATAATGGTTTAATTTGTGTCCCGGTATTTAGCATGATGTATAAAAATATCCCTACTTGATATTTTATAGTATTTACCCAATTAAAATGCATCATAGCAACAAACTACATGCTTTCCAAATTAATGGGAATCACCTCAATTAAATCATACCAAGTCATAAATCTCCCAACATGCATCACATGCCCTCTAAAATGTATTACTAGTTGATGTCCACCTCATAACTATACATTTCCCAAACCATAATAATAATCATAACACCATAAACACAATTAATGGCTCAAAACACATAATTATTTCAGGGATATCACATAATCCTATTTAGAGAAAAACGAGTAGTGTTGGTGGTTGTCAAATAACGTAAATCACTAACTAACAGTTGCAACAATTCAAGAGAATTACTTATGAGAAGGATTCTAGATGTCCTATTTCACTTGATTATCAACTAGGTTTCTTATGATCAATATCAATATTATAGATTTGTCTAGTTTATTAGCCAAAAATTCTTAAGTGTTTCCTACTCCCTTTCCCAAGTGATAGTAGAAATTATCATTCAATACCAACCTTGATACCCCTATCTAAGATTAAATATTAAACAATATTGATTGCACAATAATTCTTTCAAAGGCTTCAATGGAGTTATACGCCTGTCGACGATATAAACATCCACGATGTGTTTTCCTATGCCCTGTTCACAATCCCCTCTCCCGAGTGATAGATAACAAACAAATATTACAATTAAATCAATGGCCAGTCAATTAAATTGCATTCAAATCAAGAAAACACAAATAAACCATGTGATAAATCCTAATATGTAAATCAATCAAACCAAAACTTAATATCTAATCAAGCTACGTCTTCCCCTAGAAAGAAGAGATTAGTTCATCCTAGAATTCATAAAACATATAGACATGTTTGAGAGATTCATAAACGAATGAAAGTAAGAGATACAAAACGATATGGAAGCAATTCTCCGTCCTAGATGAAAGTTGCCTTCGTTTTGTGATGAAATCCTTGCCCTTGGAATCCTACTAGTCTCCTCAATGTGTCTTTCCCTTGAAAGAGTGTCAAAAGTCCCTAAAAAGATTAGGGTAGCCGCCTCTTAACCTTTGGATCCGGTAATTTTAAATGGGCCTTAATTACGCAACGATCGATCGCCCTTTTATGGCGATCGGTCGTCGCGTTATTTTTTTTTTTTCAGAAAATTTGTTTTGGTGATCGATCGCCACTTTCATAGCAATCGATCGCCAAATCTCATGAATTTCTTCCCAACACACTTGTCTATAGAGATCGATCGCCTCTTTCTCAAGGATCGGTCGCTGTCCCTTTTTTTCTACAGAGATTGATCTCTGTTTTTGTAGAGATTGATCCCGACTACGAATCTTCTTCTTGGCCCAACTTTTCATCATTCCTTTGCTTTGCCTTCACCTTGTTCCACCATTTTCTTGTTAATTCGTGCTCTTTTTATCATCTTATCATTCATCTTCACCTAACTTCCTAAAAACACAAAAACCAACACAAAATGCATAATTTTGATCGAAAAACAAACATCAATTCAAAAGAAACGAAAGAAATAATAAGTACAAAAACGCACTTATCAAACCCCCTAAACTTAGATTTTTGCTAGTCCCGAGCAAAATTAAGAATAAAAGAAAAGAAACAAACATGAAAACCAAACAAATTCAAAAGACTCAAGTTGTGCAACAATCACTCATGATTGGTGGTGGCGTTTATCGCGTGCGCCCAAATTAACCCTTCTCAAGTTAATAGCAAAAGTATGTAGTAGCGAGAGTAGGGATCGATCCCACAGGGAAGGTAGTATTTTTTTCGTGTCAATTTAAAAACAAATAGTAAAAAGGGGGTTTTGAGTTGAGTGATTACTACTAAGCAAATTTTAAGAATTAAACTAATTACCGAGATTAACTAAAACGGTTAAAACTTATGAGAGTGAAGCGATTCTTGGTTTTCGGTCAACTTTACTTTTGGAAAATTCCCTCTTGATCATCAAATCACTAGCATTCGAATTCTTTCAATTATTCATCGATTGTAAATTGAATTCCTACCCACCTTAATCATAGTCAAAGAGAAAACAACATTCAATCCGACCCTTACCAAATCTCTAATCAAAACTACAGCCGTTAATGATTAAATCAATGATAGATTTCAAAACTAATGAGTTTGATAAATCTAATCAATAGAAACTACAGCCGTTAATGATTGATTACCCAATCGTTTCTCCAAAGAATTCAATAACACCTACAGCCGGTAATTATTAATCTTAGTTGCTTCTTAATTAGCTATCGATTATGCATGTGAATACTAGGTGATCAATCTAATAAACAAACACAATAATCATTGAAATCGATACCAAGAAACAGAATTGAAATCGAAATTAAATTCAATAAACAAACCAAAATTCTCACAAGAGATTCAAATCCAAAAGCAAGTATCCCTTCAACCAAGAATCTATGAGTTTAGCCTAGCATAATTGAATCTAAAATTAACAAAAACTGATTCGAAAACATTAAATAAACAAAGGAAAAGAAATTACTAAGATGAATCACGATTCCGGCTTGTCGATTTCGGCTCCGTTCTTCGCGTTGTTCTTGACAAAACTGGAAAGAAAATTATTCTAAAAATTGAAAAATCTATTCTAAGCTCTCAAAAATCTCCTAAAGAGGCTAATTTTCGAGTATCAAGAGGTATGGTGGCTGATGGGTAGGTTAAATTATATGTAGGAAGGGAAAGAAATCAAGTCTTTACACTTTCCAAAACTCTACAGGCGTAGCTACGCCAGAAAATGGCGTAAAGACGCCTGATGACGTGTCAAAAAATATGGCTTCCCACGTTTTTGGTGTATTTACGCCTCCGAATGGCGTAATTACGCCTGTCCATGCCGTAGAATTGGCGTAATTAAGGCTGATAATGACGTAATTACGCATGTCTTCCATTTTTCTGGCGAGTTTCGTATTTTAGCCATAACTTTCTCGTCAAAACTTTGAATTCTATGAATCAGCTGTCCACTCGAAGATAACTCAAAGTTCTACAACCTTTCTATGGACCACATTTCCAAAACATTGCTTGAACATATAGAAATATGAGGAGAAAGGAGAAACATGTGTCTTGGATTCTGGTTTTTTCCTCTTTTCTTCCACTTTATTGCTTCTTTCATCATTTTAGCTTGATTCTTCACCTTTCCCTACATTTACACAAATATACAATTAGGTAGCATATGTATCAATTTATCCATCCAAATATACCAAATCGTAGATAATTAAGCGCAATATATGTGTCTATTTCTAGTCACATCAAACACCCCCATACTTACTCTTTACTCGACCTCCAGTAAATCAGATAAAACTACAATATTTTTTTCTTGGCTCATAGCATCATAATAAACTAACTTATTCTCACTTTAATGCCTCAACAATTTTAAACATGCATAGTGATGAAAGGCGGTGAAAAGTTAATAATGGAACAAGTTCAATCCCTAAACATTTCGTACCCAACAAAGCAGTGAACGTGTGTGTGTGGTCATAAACAAGTGTTTGTGTACAAATTATAGATCCAAAAGATGCAAATCCACAATAGTTCAAGTCATACACTAACACAAGTATAAGCTCACTTGCACACTCTTCTCCACTATCTTAGCTACTTTGCAAACATAAATCAAGTAGGTCTTTATTAGCTTGTAGCTTGGCCTAGGTATTGGCTTATGAAAGAAAGGATAAAGATATATCAAACAAGAGAGTATGATGAAATGCACACTAAAACATCTCTTCTTGCATGAATTTTCCAAACCTTGTTCATTTTTCAAGGTTTATTTCAACATTTTTTTCTTCTTTTGTGTGCCTTGGCTCCCCTTGGAGTCATATTTTTATCAAATTTCTCAAGGCATTCCTTTTCTTTCATGTATTTAATTCTTTTGACAATAAAGTTCACAAATACAATTCAATGAATTCCCAAGTGCATGTGAATGAAATACATCATACTCCCTTAAAAGGTATGGATTGAAATCATATTTAGGCTAAAAGGATAGGATGATAAGCTAGTCAAGGAATGTTGAATGGGGGTCTTTAGTATGCTTAGCATACTACCATTCTTTTACATTAAAGCTCAAAAAGGGTACTAGAGATTGATTTTGTTTACATGGTAGGCTTTAAAAGCTCAAACGCATCAAAGATTGCGTATATCACTTTCATGTTTGCAAGCAATCTAGACATACGCCTCAAAGAGCATGTAGTTAAGTTCTAGCATATATTAGAGACTTCTTAAGACTATCACAAAGTTCACACAATCTTCACGAAGCTATGCACACTTCACAAGTCATGACAATAATGTGCTCAAAATATTCAACTACTATGTCAAAGCAAAATTTGCATTAGATTTCAAAGTGTTCCAAGGTTAACAATTCACCTATGTTCAAAAGCATACATGATATCAATTAGGTTTCATCATGGGCTAGTGACTCTAAGTATGTGTTCATTACTAACTATGAGCTCAAAATTTTCAAAATTTTCGATTTTTTTGTATTTTTGTAATATTAAAGCAATAACACACCACTAATCCCTCCCCCATACTTAAATCTTACATTGTCCCCAATGTAAGGCAAAAATACAAGAAAAGAGAAAAGTTTAAACTAAAAAAATCAATAAAACTAAAAAGGTAAAAGGGAAACTAACTCCCCTTGGGTTGCCTCCCAATGTGATGACCAGGGATTATAGGTGTTAATCCCGTAGTATTAATAATCCCTAAAGTGGTTTTACGTGGCGATTTGGGATTTAATCGAGGTGTTGGGCCTTCTGGGCTCGTTTATTTGGGCAGTTGGGATCGTTGGATCCAGAGGTTGAGATTGTATTCACATTGCGGTGTAAAACCTAAGAGTTGGGTTTTTGATGTGTCTCGGGATCTCGGGTGCTGGGTGAGCACCGGTAGGGGATTTTGGAGTTAGAGAGAGAGTTTTTGAAAACAGATGATTTTTAAGGAATCATGATGTATTTGTGGGGCTATTAATTTTTCGGGGTATTTTTGCTATAAATACCATTTAAACCCAAAATTTTACAAAAAAATTCATTTCAGCCCCTTTATTCTTCTCTTCCCCCCCCCGCGCGCCACTCCCGTCAGCCCCTGCCCCCGCGGCTTCAAGCGCTCCGCCCGCCGCCGTCCGGCCGCCGTTCGGGGCGTGCGACCTACCGCCGTCTTCGTCTCGACGAGGCGCTTCTTTCCCCTCCATCAATTCGAAGTTTCATCGCGTGTGGAAGTCGAATTTTGCAGATAAGCGGCGATCCCCAAATTCTAGGGTTTATCGATTTTGGTCGATTTTTCTTCCGATTTCGTTTGGGTAACCTTCCTAACCCCTTTTTCCATGCTTGTGATGTGATTCCCTGCCAAATTGTGATTTATTGGCTCGAATGATTTCGATTTTCGTTGGCTTGGGTTCGATTTTGGTTGTATGCATGAAGTGGGTTCGAATTTGGGGGTTTTGGAAGGGTTGTGGTGATTCTTGTTATGGATTGATAAATTCATGTTGTAGATGCATTATGATGCTTCTTGGATTTCGAATTTTAGGGGCTTGGGTTTCGAATTTTAGGGATTTGGATTTCAAATTTGGGGGTTTGGCATGTAGGATGATTATTCATGCTATGGATTGATTAATTCACATTTTAGATGAATTATGGAATTATTGGGTTCGAAATTGTGAGATTAAGGTTCGATTTTTGTAGGGCATTCTTGAACAAATTTCGATTGTCTCATTTATTTCCTTCCCTGCATGTACCCTGCCCCGGGTCTTTTAAGAGGATAATTGTCGTGTATTGACAATGTTGTGAGGGATATGGGTGTGCTTGAGCATAGGTTACATGTTCGTAAATAATGGTGAATTGTTTATCGTGTTAGCACATCATTCCTCGGGGCATGGAACTCGAGCAAGGCTTGGCTCGGACTTCGGAGATTTAAGGTACGTGCGACGTACGAGCATTACTATATATATGTGAAATGCATAAGGTGTTTTTGATTGCATTGAATGTTTTGCGTATGGTTATACATATATGTTGATATAGCCAAGGAATGACCCAAATCTTGATATCGCCGCTTGTAGCGTGCGTGACACTAGAGTAGGATGACTCTTGTATGATATATGGGGTACTGGGTTTATATGACTATATTATGAGACATTTGAGATGTCTAGGTTTGTAGAATCATGCATTCTTCGTAAGACATTTGAGATGTCTAGGTTCGTAGAATCATGTATTCATTATGAGACATTTGAGATGTCTAGGTTTGTAGACTCATGTATTCATTATAAGACACTTGAGATGTCTAAGTATAATGAAGGAATGGTAAAATAAATGCTAAGGCATTTGAGCTATCTGTGATTGATAGCAAGGTTGTGAAATCAGTATTAGATATTGTGATATCTGTAATTGCATGTTTAATGAATTTGTAATCACTATATGTTGATATTCGAGGATCAGGCATGCGATGTGTAAATCAATGTGTTGATTTACTGATTTATGAGATTTGATGAGTTTGATGTTGTGAGAACAGGGACAGTACACGGAATCCCGGATGAGGATGTTGCCATCCAGGGAGTATCATTTAAATTCATTAGCATTTACCTTTGTTGTAAATTATGAATTTCATTATTTTGATTATGGGATTTTGTGTATTGGTATGCTCACCCCGTTGGGGGCTGTCTCTGTTGGGACAGGTGGACAGGTACATCGATGGCTATGGAGCTGAGCTCGAGCTGTTGATTTGAGGTACTCCCAGGATCGTGGTACCAGGGCTTGATGGAGCACGGTATCGTATAGAGTACCTATATATACACCTGAGGATTTATACATATTCATATTCATGATGCTCGCATGTGAGCACGACTATACTTGTATATGGATTGTATATAAAGGCATGAGCCTTTCTCTCTTTCATTTAAGGTTGCATGCAATTAGGTTGAATTGCTAGAATGATATGAGAGTCATTGGTGTATTATGTGGGTGTTGGAACCCACTTTTGTTGACATATGTGTGGTGTCTTCCCTGGCTGGGAATCTACTTGTATTACTGCTTTCTGTTGAGTATTATGTGTTCCCTGGCCGGGAATTTTGTTATGTGTTGTACTCTGTTTTGGGATAGCTCTATTTATGGGGAGACTTTGCCCAAATTTTTGTAAAAGTTTACAATGTGAAAAGTGGCACCAAGGGGTTGGTAAAGGGCAAACATATGAGTCTTTTATTGACAGGCAATGATTAAGTATCATCAGAGCTTCCCGATTGACATTTTATAGAAAGCATGTACCACACATAGTGGTTAATACACTAATCAAGGTTTTAAGGGCTTGGGGTCCTTACATTAGTGGTATCAGAGCAGTGGTTGCTCATTGGGGCTGTTAAGGGCCTAGGAAGTTATTGATAGCACATATTTATGCATGATGGCATTAATGTTGTATGACATAACACATTGTTTATGTGCTCTTATGATATGAAAAGTGGTATTGCTAACCATTGTGGTTGCAGGAATCGTGTGGAACACGATAGGATGACATTTATGGGGATGTCTGGCACTCCGTGTGTTATGTGCCAAGGAAGCTGGTTTTAAGAAAATCAGATAAAGGGATATTTCCGAGGTAACATGTATTTTACGTTGTCTTGTTGACACATGATGAATGCAAAGTGGTGCATTGAGGTTATGATATATGTTATTGTGCATTGTTTTTGCATATGCATGTCTTGAGTCAAAGTTATCTTAGTAAGGATTTTAATGGCTTATGCTAAAGTCCATATGAAGCGATGAAGAGTCCCGCTTATATGGAGTAGCAACGCTAAAGTCCATTGGAAGTGATGAAGAGTTCCGCTTACATGGAGTAGCAACGCTAAAGTCCAGTGGAAGCGAGGAAGAATTCCGCTTTCCTGGAGTAGCAAGAAGCATTAAAATGTACTAATGATAAGGGCTCAGGATGAAATAAGGATTTAAAGAAGGATATCATGACATTTATTTGTGAAACCATACATTCTCATAATGTGTTTTTATTATGAATTGAATGTGGATGCATAGCGTATATGGCTATTGTTGTTAACCCTGATGGTTGCAGGTTACAGGAAATATGGAGTATAAAAAGGAATGATGATTATACATTCCAGGAGTCCTGCTTATGACAGTGAGAATTTTTATACTTATGCTTGACCGCTAAAAATGTGGAGCGGGCGGGAATGCTCGCTTGCACATGGAGGCGGGGTATTCCATACGAAGCGAGGATGATATACCGCTTGTATGAAGAAGCTTATGCTTGTACCGCTAAAAATGTGGAGCGGGCGGGGATGCTCGCTTGCACATGGAGGCGGGGTATGCCATACGAAGCGAGGATGAGATACCGCTTGTATGAAGAAGCGAGGATGAGATGCCGCTTGTTAGGATGATGATTCATTCCTTTGTGATGACACGGATGATAGCGGTGATGTGTCCCGCTGTGTCGATTTATATTCATTTCTCTATGAGGACACGGTTTATAGCGATGGTTCATTCCGCTATATTTATTGGCGATGGTTCATTCCGCCAGGCGTATTTATAGCGACGGTTCATTCCGCTATATTTATTGGCGATGGTTCATTCCGCCAGGCGTATTTATAGCGATGGTTCTTTCCGCTATATCTATTGGCGATGGTTCATTCCGCCAGGTGTATTTATAGCGACGGTTCATTCCGCTATATTGATTGGCGATGGTTCATTCCGCCAGGTGTATTTATAGCGATGGTTCATTCCGCTATATTGATTGGCGATGGTTCATTCCGCCAGGTGTATTGATAGCGATGCCTCTTTCCGCTACTTTGTGGACGATGATTCATGCTCAGGGTATAGCGAGGTTTCATGCCACTTATTATATGATGAGGTGTCATGCCGTCGATTCTATAGCGAGGGATTTTGCCGCTATGTACTCAGCACAGGATTTTGCCGCCTTCGAGCGATGGGTGCTGATTACGCACTATTATTGAGCGACGGAGACAGGTATGACGCTATATCACTAGCGATGAGGTATGAGATATTGCTATTTTATTAGCTTTATTGTAGCTGGCATGCATTGATATACATGTTTATTATGCCTATTTTACTAGCATGTTAGTGGATGACATACGCTGATGTACATGTATCGTCACTAGTGGGCAATGTTTTAGATGCCATGAGTTGGCATGTGTCGTCACGGGATGACGATGACGATGGTGTAGGAGATGTCTTATTAGACATGCATCATCGTTACGATGATCGATGCGTTGAGTATACGTATTCAGTGGTATGCCTTGGGTGCCAGTACCGAGCACAAGGTGGTGTGTGCGACACCGATGGACGTGACCCTTATACCGAGCGGGTTGCTCGAGGAATGGTTGGATGCGCTGTACGTGTGATTGTACCGCAGCTTACGATTGGGGGATCATTTTACGAGTGGTGATACCCTTGAGGTATGCTCGTTGGAATGGCTTTTGGCCATGTGATTTGACGACAGGAGTAATCATGGAGGAAAGTACTCGCTTTCTGTCGATGTGACATGTGGTGGACATGGTCACACCACCCTTGAGGGTGTAGGATGGGTCCTAAGGGAGTAGGATCAGGTTATGTTAAGTACATAGGGACATTGGAGTGTCCAGGGTGTATCGGCATTGAGGAATGTTGGATAAAGACCCACTACTCTATTGAGTTTTCCTCCCATAGTATGTTATACCATGTGGAAACGTCCGTCTTATTGGTAGGTTTGAGGTAAACCTAAAGAGGCAGAGACTAGGTTGTCTGCCGCGTGTGTGTAGCACCATGATGGGCTTGCTAGAGCCGTTACACTGCTCGTTGGAACCAAGTTTGGCAAATCGTAAGGTAATACGATGTGGATTGTGGTGGACTCTAGTAGTCACCATGTCATTGAGGTTAAGGTTGTTCGTGCCTCGCTGAAACGTGTATACGTTTATGTTTAATCTTGGAGACTTGTCTGGGACAGCTCAGGATGTTGGAGTACCAACAAGAGAGTCATCAGGTCGTTATTGACTCAATCTAAAGGAACCCGTGTATTGGGATACAATGGGTGTTATTGTATCCAGTTTTTCCGAACGATGGTTCGAGACTTGTGGATCTCGAGTTCGATGGCACTTCCCTTGCGAGGAAGGAGGTAGTATTATACCTATTTGGGAATCTTTGAAAGATTCGGTAAGTTGGTACAAGTGGTGTTGATTTTGGGAATCACACCGTGTATTGTTAATCGTCGATTTTCATCCTCCACTGAGTAAGGAATGACTCAGAATTGACGGTTGTGTTTGGGGCTTAGGGATATGTGGTAGATACCCGAGCCGAGTGCATTGAGTATGCATGCGACATCAGTGCTTAGGCAGGTATACCGGTGAGTATACGGATGCCAGTTATTGATTTCCTCTCTGTTAAGCATAGAGTTATGCTATTTTTGGATGGTTAAATCTCTGATGAGAGATATGGAACACCTTGAGATTGGGAATCTCCATGGCACGATGATTATGAGGAATGATCGTGAAGTTAGTTGACTCCCTTGAGGAGGGATTTTCTTGTGAGGGTTAAGGTATTTCCCTTGTTGGTGTTTTCCTTCGAGTTATGCGACAGCCTTCCCAAGTTTGGATTGTTAAATCCGAGGATTTTCAAGGGATGGCAGGATTTCGGATTGGTTGAGTGTCGCTGACGACACAAGCGTTGAGGATGCAATGGGTTTATTGCATGCCCCTTAAGAATTTTAAACTCTGCGGAGTCTCGGTTGTTATTTATGATCAGGACGTGATTCTTGGAACATCCGGAGGTGGACATCTTGTGAGATGTCTTTTGTTTGAATTTGTGGCCGTGAGTTGCCCAAATTAAGTTGCAATGAGGCGACTACTCCTTCGATGGAGGAAGTTTGAAGTGGAAACCAGGTTTGGTATGTGTACACCGTGGTTGTACTAGTGTTTCCTTCGTAACGATGTATGTTAGACATCGAGAGTCTTGGTAAAGATGTCATGGAATGATATCTACGATAGAATCAAGAGCGATTCGAATCCTTGCAGTTTCAGTTGACTAACTGCTTTTGGACTGTTAGCGTTGAGTTGTGCTGACGCTCTTTGACGTTATGATGGATTTGGAAGTCTATTCCACTCCAGAGTTTGACACGAGGTCAACGTTCTTACGGTTGAGGTGTCATTCGGGATGTGTTCGTACTGTTGTATTAGAACGAAGGATGACTGTCTGATCTACAGTCGTAAGTATCAGTTGTTTCGCAGTCATGAGAGGCTGATTTTTGGGATGACCCGCATCGAGGTACGTTTTACCTCTTGGGTGATATGTTGGTTTTGGTATGTCGCTCTGTTTCAGAGTTAGATGAGAGGTAAGTATCCTCGCGTTTATTAATACGATTCTGATATGGTCAAGAATCGAGGTTATGGCTTCATGTTGTTGTGTAGCCTGGGTGTTACGTGATACACCAGTGCTAATTTCGAGGACGAAATTCTTTTAGTGGGGGATATTGTGATGACCAGGGATTATAGGTGTTAATCCCGTAGTATTAATAATCCCTAAAGTGGTTTTACGTGGCGATTTGGGATTTAATCGAGGTGTTGGGCCTTCTGGGCTCGTTTATTTGGGCAGTTGGGATCGTTGGATCCAGAGGTTGAGATTGTATTCACATTGCGGTGTAAAACCTAAGAGTTGGGTTTTTGATGTGTCTCGGGATCTCGGGTGCTGGGTGAGCACCGGTAGGGGATTTTGGAGTTAGAGAGAGAGTTTTTGAAAACAGATGATTTTTAAGGAATCATGATGTATTTGTGGGGCTATTAATTTTTCGGGGTATTTTTGCTATAAATACCATTTAAACCCAAAATTTTACAAAAAAATTCATTTCAGCCCCTTTATTCTTCTCTTCCCCCCCCCCGCGCGCCACTCCCGTCAGCCCCTGCCCCCGCGGCTTCAAGCGCTCCGCCCGCCGCCGTCCGGCCGCCGTTCGGGGCGTGCGACCTACCGCCGTCTTCGTCTCGACGAGGCGCTTCTTTCCCCTCCATCAATTCGAAGTTTCATCGCGTGTGGAAGTCGAATTTTGCAGATAAGCGGCGATCCCCAAATTCTAGGGTTTATCGATTTTGGTCGATTTTTCTTCCGATTTCGTTTGGGTAACCTTCCTAACCCCTTTTTCCATGCTTGTGATGTGATTCCCTGCCAAATTGTGATTTATTGGCTCGAATGATTTCGATTTTCGTTGGCTTGGGTTCGATTTTGGTTGTATGCATGAAGTGGGTTCGAATTTGGGGGTTTTGGAAGGGTTGTGGTGATTCTTGTTATGGATTGATAAATTCATGTTGTAGATGCATTATGATGCTTCTTGGATTTCGAATTTTAGGGGCTTGGGTTTCGAATTTTAGGGATTTGGATTTCAAATTTGGGGGTTTGGCATGTAGGATGATTATTCATGCTATGGATTGATTAATTCACATTTTAGATGAATTATGGAATTATTGGGTTCGAAATTGTGAGATTAAGGTTCGATTTTTGTAGGGCATTCTTGAACAAATTTCGATTGTCTCATTTATTTCCTTCCCTGCATGTACCCTGCCCCGGGTCTTTTAAGAGGATAATTGTCGTGTATTGACAATGTTGTGAGGGATATGGGTGTGCTTGAGCATAGGTTACATGTTCGTAAATAATGGTGAATTGTTTATCGTGTTAGCACATCATTCCTCGGGGCATGGAACTCGAGCAAGGCTTGGCTCGGACTTCGGAGATTTAAGGTACGTGCGACGTACGAGCATTACTATATATATGTGAAATGCATAAGGTGTTTTTGATTGCATTGAATGTTTTGCGTATGGTTATACATATATGTTGATATAGCCAAGGAATGACCCAAATCTTGATATCGCCGCTTGTAGCGTGCGTGACACTAGAGTAGGATGACTCTTGTATGATATATGGGGTACTGGGTTTATATGACTATATTATGAGACATTTGAGATGTCTAGGTTTGTAGAATCATGCATTCTTCGTAAGACATTTGAGATGTCTAGGTTCGTAGAATCATGTATTCATTATGAGACATTTGAGATGTCTAGGTTTGTAGACTCATGTATTCATTATAAGACACTTGAGATGTCTAAGTATAATGAAGGAATGGTAAAATAAATGCTAAGGCATTTGAGCTATCTGTGATTGATAGCAAGGTTGTGAAATCAGTATTAGATATTGTGATATCTGTAATTGCATGTTTAATGAATTTGTAATCACTATATGTTGATATTCGAGGATCAGGCATGCGATGTGTAAATCAATGTGTTGATTTACTGATTTATGAGATTTGATGAGTTTGATGTTGTGAGAACAGGGACAGTACACGGAATCCCGGATGAGGATGTTGCCATCCAGGGAGTATCATTTAAATTCATTAGCATTTACCTTTGTTGTAAATTATGAATTTCATTATTTTGATTATGGGATTTTGTGTATTGGTATGCTCACCCCGTTGGGGGCTGTCTCTGTTGGGACAGGTGGACAGGTACATCGATGGCTATGGAGCTGAGCTCGAGCTGTTGATTTGAGGTACTCCCAGGATCGTGGTACCAGGGCTTGATGGAGCACGGTATCGTATAGAGTACCTATATACACCTGAGGATTTATACATATTCATATTCATGATGCTCGCATGTGAGCACGACTATACTTGTATATGGATTGTATATAAAGGCATGAGCCTTTCTCTCTTTCATTTAAGGTTGCATGCAATTAGGTTGAATTGCTAGAATGATATGAGAGTCATTGGTGTATTATGTGGGTGTTGGAACCCACTTTTGTTGACATATGTGTGGTGTCTTCCCTGGCTGGGAATCTACTTGTATTACTGCTTTCTGTTGAGTATTATGTGTTCCCTGGCCGGGAATTTTGTTATGTGTTGTACTCTGTTTTGGGATAGCTCTATTTATGGGGAGACTTTGCCCAAATTTTTGTAAAAGTTTACAATGTGAAAAGTGGCACCAAGGGGTTGGTAAAGGGCAAACATATGAGTCTTTTATTGACAGGCAATGATTAAGTATCATCAGAGCTTCCCGATTGACATTTTATAGAAAGCATGTACCACACATAGTGGTTAATACACTAATCAAGGTTTTAAGGGCTTGGGGTCCTTACACCCAAGCAGCGCCTCTGTTTAACGTCGGTGGCCCGATGCCAGTCCTCTATCCAGGTGGTTGATGCAGTGTTGCTCTATCCTTCCTTAACCACCTCAATATCTTCTTCACTCCTCGGTATTTCGGCTTGTTGCTCTTTGAGTGGTCGTCCCCAGTCTTTGCTCCTTCGTCACTTGATTGACATGGTCAATCCGGAGGGTGCTTCTTTCCAATGGTACGATCCTGCAAGTGAGAAATAAGAGGGTCAGCAGTATCGTGAGTAGATAACGCAGCAATAGTATGAACAGTATGCACTAAGTTAGAATCCATACATCTGTTGTTGTCAAGGCCATCAGTAGCCTTTCCCATTTCCCACAACTCATCATTATCAAAATCCGAATCATAATCATCATGTATGCCAATAGCGTAACTCGAATGCTCAAGAGTCTTAATGGGTTCATAGATGTTGAATTTTGCAACTTTACCATTGAACTCCAATGTTATCATACCGCTATTCATCTCGATTACTGATTTTGATGTTTTCAAGAATGGCCTCCCTAAAAGGATTAGACTAGATGGATCTCCATTTTCCATGTCTAAGACATAGAAATTGGCTGGGAAAACCAAGTGCTCTACATGCACGATTACGTCCTCTATTATCCCCCTAGGTATGACCGTGGACTTATCAGCTAAATGAATCACAGTGTCATTTCTTTTTAAAAGTCCCGGTTTTAGTTGAGAATATATTGAGTAAGGCATGACATTTATAGAAGATCCTAAATCAAGCATAGCTTTCTCAATCCTATTAGCATTAATCATACATGGGATGGAAAACATACCAGTGTCCTTGCATTTAGCGGGGATGCTTCTTTGGATGTCCGCCGAAACATTCTCACCTAGCTCGACCTTGGGTTGCCCTTCGCGTTCCTTGCACTTATCATCTTTCTTGGCTTCCTTGAGTGGTCTTTTCATTACAGCGTGGGGACATATCGTAGAGCCTCTTGAGACCCTTGTCCTTTAAATTCATCTTCAATGCAAGGGCGAATGGGGGTTCACTTTTATTTTCAGAAAAGTTGGGGAACTTACCTCGTGGTTTCTCCTCTTGCATGGGTTCTTCAACTTCTTTCTCCTTCTCCGTCTTCTCTTCGTTATTGGGTGGCGTCAGTACCACATCTTCTTCAGCTGTATCTCCACTCACATTCACAGTGATAGCGCTCACATTCTCCCTGGGGTTCACCTCCGGTTGTGAAGGTAGTCCATTTGAGATTCTTGCTTCAATCTTGTTGAGAGAAGTTGCCAGTTGTCCCATTTGCGTAGTCAAGCTCTGGATGCTCGCCCTCGTCTCCTGTTGAAATTGTAAGCTATTTTCAGCAATAACTTTGATGCTATGTTCTAACCTGGCAGAAGGAGGGTGCGCTGGAAGTGGTGGAGGTCTCTGGTATCGCTGTCTATAAGGTAGGGGTTGGTTCATCTGTGGGTTTCCATAACCTTGGTTCGGATGATCTTGCCAACCTTGATTGTAATTGCTCGATGGATTACCATAGCTCCTTTGTAGGGGACCTGGGAATCCTCCCGCGGCATTCACGTTCTCATGAGGGGCATGCGTCCGTGGGATGGTTCACAGCCAGACAGATTCCACACGGCTTTATCTTCCCTACATTTCCACCTGGAAGATCACGCACAAGAAAAGTTAGGTCTATCAGTTGTTGTTCCAGGTTTGATACGTTTACCTCTTTTCTTTGCGGTTGTCCATGGCGAATATGTCCAAACTATTGGGAATTGGCCGCCATGTTACCTATCAAGCTCCGCGCCTCCTCCGCTGTCTTGTCGATAACTGCTCCTCCGCTTGCCGCATCCACCAAGTTCCTGTCACCAGAAAGCAAACCTTCATAGAAATATTGAATCAGCAGATGTTCACTTATCTGATGTTGTGGACAACTTGCACACAACTTCTTGAATCGTTCTCAGTACTCATGCAGTGACTCCTCGTGGAACTGCTTCACGCCGTAGATCTCCTTCCTTGTGTTAGTCGCCCTTGAAGCAGGAAAATACTTCTCCAGGAATACTCTTTGTACGTCCGTCCACATGGTGATCGATCCGGATGGTAAGTAGAATAGCCAGTCTTTTGCAGCGTCCTTTAGAGAAAATGGAAAGGCTCTTAACTTTATTTGATCCTCAGTGATTCCGGTCGGCTTCATAGTAGTGCACACCACGTGGAATTCCATTAAATGCTTGTGCGGGTTTTCCCCTACAAGACCAGAAAAGCTGGAAATAAGTGAATTAAACCAGACTTGAGTTCGAAATTTACGTTATTAGTCAGGGCAGGGAAAGTGATGCAGAGAGGTTGTTGATCCAAGTTAGGATTCGCCAACTGCCTCAAGCTTTGATTCGCAGCCATCATGTTCCTCTCTTCTTCCTCAAGTAACCTTGCTTCTCTTCTTCTCCGATGTAGTGTCCTCTCGATCTCGGGATCGTAGTAAAAATTCTCTTCGTGATCAGAGGGTTCACCTGTACTCATCAACAAACCACAGTAGTAGTGCGGGATAACAACTAAAATAAAAAAAAATTAACACGAAATTATACCAATGCCTTACACGGCAACGGCGCCAAAATTTGGTGGCGTTTATCGCGTACGCCCAAATTAACTCTTCTCAAGTTAATATCAAAAGTATGTAGTAGCGAGAGTAGGGATCGATCCCACAGGGAAGGTAGTATTTTTTTCGTGTCAATTTAAAAACAAGTAGTAAAAAGGGGGGTTTTGAGTTGAGTGATTACTACTAAGCAAATTTTAAGAATTAAACTAATTACCGAGATTAACTAAAACGGTTAAAACTTATGAGAGTGAAGCGATTCTTGGTTTTCGGTCAACTTTACTTTTGGAAAATTCCCTCTTGATCATCAAATCACTAACATTCGAATTCTTTCAATTATTCATCGATTGGAAATTGAATTCCTACCCACCTTAATCATAGTCAAAGAGAACACAACATTCAATCCAACCCTTACCAAATATCTAATCAAAACTACAGCCGTTAATGATTAAATCAATGATAGATTTCAAAACTAGTGAGTTCGATAAATCTAATCAATAGAAACTACAGCCGTTAATGATTGATTACCCAATCGTTTCTCCTAAGAATTCAATAACACCTACAGCCGGTAATTATTAATCTTAGTTGCTTCTTAATTAGCTATCGATTATGCATGTGAATACTAGGATCAATCTAATAAACAAACACAATAATCATTGAAATCGATACCAAGAAACATAATTGAAATCGAAATTAAATTCAATAAACAAACCAAAATTCTCACAAGAGATTCAAATCCAAAAGCAAGTATCCCTTCAACCAAGAATCTATGAGTTTAGCCTAGCATAATTGAATCTAAAATTAACAAAAACTGATTCGAAAACATTAAATAAACAAAGGAAAAGATATTACTAAGACGAATCACGTTTTCGGCTTGTCGATTCCGGCTCCGTTCTTCGCGTTGTTCTTGACAAAACTTGAAAGAAAATTATTCTAAAAATTGAAAAATATATTCTAAGCTCTCAAAAATCTCCTAAAGAGGCTAATTTTCGAGTATCAAGAGGTATGGTGGCTGATGGGTAGGTTAAATTATATGTAGGAAGGAAAGAAATCAAGTCTTTACACTTTCCAAAACTCTATAGGCGTAGCTACGCCAGAAAATGGCTTAAAGACGCCTGATGACGTGTAAAAAATATGGCTTCCTACGTTTCTGGCGTATTTACGCCTCCGAATGGCATAATTACGCCTGTCCATGCCATAGCATTGGCGTAATTACGCCTGATAATGGCGTAATTACGCCTGTCTTCCATTTTTCTGGCGAGTTTCGTATTTTGGCCATAACGTTCTCGTCCAAACTCCGAATTTGATGAATCAGCTGTCCACACAAAGATAACTCAAAGTTCTACAACATTTCTATGGACCACATTTCCAAAATATTGCTCAAACATATAGAAATTTGAGGAGAAAGGAGCAACATGTGTCTTGGATTCTGGTTTTTTCCTATTTTCTTCAACTTTATTGCTTCTTTCATCATTTTAGTTTTATTTCTTCACCTTTCCCTACATTTACACAAATATACAATTAGGTAGCATATGTATCAATTTATCCATCAAAATATACCAAATCGTAGATAATTAAGCGCAATAGATGTGTCTATTTCTAGTCACATCAATTGGCCTCAAAGATTCATGGTCTAGTATTTAACTCAATTTTCATGCCACCCCCAATCAAAAGAGATTTTGGTTCACATATATCAATAAGGCTTTTCACGGTATCATTTTGGTTTCAAACTTATTGTCCAATAGAATGATAGGCTTATAATAAGATTGGACAATATCAATCAAGGTAATGCGACGTGTGTGTGTGTGAATGTCAACGCATACTCATCAAACATGTCTCTCGAGAGTCCATAAGCTTAACTTTTTTAACATTCTCCACTAGTATATTGGACGAACATGGCTCAGTCAATAGGTCTTAAGTGGCTTATAATGTATGTGTTAGTTCTGGATTTTAAAGAATACAAAACAGACCAGACCGATCGAGTCATGAAAAAACAAATCAGACCGGTATAGTCTATCTCAAACAGAACGGATCGATGCAAACCAGTCTGACCAGATCGAAACACACAGACCAGACCAGCTCGATGAAGATCAGATCAGAGCAGTCAAAGTTAAGTGAGCTTCGTTCTTCAGTCCGAATAATTCACGGCTATTTATTGAAGCATTTAATGATGCATTTAATGCTGAAAAAGACCAAGGACTGAAGATTACCTTAAATGGTAAATAGACAAAGGAGAGTCTACCTGACAAACGCCGAAAGCACAGACCAGAAGGGAAAGTGCCTAAAGAAGAAGACTGAAGCTTGTTCAGAGAATGAACAGAGTAAAGAGTTGCACAGAAAAGGAAATAGTGTCGTTGGTATAAACGACTATATAAGGATGCAACTAAGGTACTCAAATGAGGACTTTTACTGATCAATCAAGAAAGTGAACAACACAATCTTACAAGTCAAAACACTATTGAGCAGAACCATCGCTGAAAGATATTCATCTTACCAGTCTGCTCAAAGTTGCCATACGCACTTATTGTAATATTTGATCATCTAAAGGACCATTTGTGCGTAGATAAATTCACTATGTCTTTTGTATTCGTGCTAAGATAGAAGAGTGAGATTCAATTGTAACTGTCAGATGGATTGTGTGTCTGAACAGATTGAGAGACTAGGAGTTTCAGTCTGATAGTGGGGTAAATCCAGCTGAATTGGGAGTTGTACAAGTAACTCAGAGTCTTATAGTGAATCATTCCTTGATTGGAAGAAGGGGAGACGTAGAAGGATTTGCCTTCGGACTTCCAAAAACATATCTTGCCTATTTACATTCCGCATTGCTTTGCATTTCATAAGCCATCAACCGTTGATTTCATTCACTAACCTGAGTGAAATCAATAAGGATTATTTTTAAAGGAATGTTCATTCACCCCCTCTAAACACTCCAGTCCGATCCTAACAGTATGGCTTCGGCTCATGGCTTCACCAAAAGATAAAGAATTCAAATGGGAGAGTAAGTCAGATATACGTTATTGTGCATTCCATGTTCACTCTTCATTCCCCTTTTTTCTTATTCATCATTCATTTTTCTTGACTTTACCCCTCCATAATTTTATTTCTTATCCAACACCTCATTTTCTTTTGCACATTCAATTCATTACTACTTTCCGCCATTGTTTTTAAATTCATTCAAACCTTTTTTTTTTTTTTACTTTTCTCCCTTTGGTTTATTTCAATCATGAACATTGGGAGATTTTCAAAATATTAACACACATCCGGGCTTACTCAATCAAGTGTAGAAATAGTGTATAAGCTAGAATAGGGTGGTTGATGTAGGATTCGAAATGATGCCGAATGTGGGTCGATCATGTGCCTAAGCACATGCCATTCGATTTTCTATTAAGCTCAAAGGGGGACTAAGGAATAATTGATGTTATTAGGTGGCTCGAAAGGCTCAAAGTATTCAAAAATCGCCTAGATCATCCATAAGCCATATAACGTCTGTATTTTTGCCTCGAAGGATACTCAAGCAAGTTCTAGACTTTTCTCAATTCACATTCAAATTGTATGATTTGACTATCATGCTCGATTCTTGCCTCAAAACCAAGCTAATACCAAAAAAAATTGAATGAGACTCTACAATAGATATGTAATTCATTTGAGTCAACTCCTTTTACTTTTAGGCTCAAAGAGGGCTACTACGGCAATATATATCAATGAAAAATCCCGAATCAATTACAAAGATTGTCTATATCATTTATATGCTCACTTAGATCACATTCAACTTCAAGTGACAATCAATTGGGTAATAAAATCATAAGATCCGCCAACATAGCGAACTATGTGTTCAAAATTTTCACATTTAAGCAGCAATTCTCATCATCGGTGTGAGACCCCGTTATCTAAACAAGATTCTAAGGTGCAATTAAGAGAACTAATCATTCATAATCAGAGTATTAGGTCGTGTTGATTAAACCTGAGCTTAAGAGATTACAGTACCAAAAGTTCAAAAAGGAATTATACATATTCCTAACAAAAGGTACTAAATTATAG
This sequence comes from Haberlea rhodopensis, assembly GCA_907163345.1. Lineage (NCBI taxonomy): Eukaryota > Viridiplantae > Streptophyta > Magnoliopsida > Lamiales > Gesneriaceae > Haberlea > Haberlea rhodopensis. Next base: position 1,850,536 of record CAJQUN010000100.1, read on the forward strand.
CTTTACTCTACTCTTTGTAGAAACTATACAAAAGGAATTTCTGTTCTGCTAATCCTGTAGCACTCTTACAGCTCAGCGTATCAACCTCGACCCTGGTTCTCCATGTCAAAGACAACCCCCCAACACATGTGCACATGGTAATTCATATTCAACATAATATGAATGTAAAGCGTAAATGCATAAATCATAGGCATATGATACTTCCTGAATTTCCAATGCATTTAAAACGCCCATTTTTGTTGTCCCTGTACCATAACTCATAATCAAATCAATATATGATATCATGGCTTCTTTAAATAAATGTCATGACATAACTTCACTTCTTAAATCTTTACTTCAATCCTTAGTCAGTTTATCATCAGTGTATTTTAATGACCCTCGCATCATAACTTCATAATAAGCGGAACTCCTCTCCCTCGTTTCTTCATACAAGCGGTATTTCTATCCTCGCTTCTTATGGAATACCTCGCCTCCATGTGCAAGCAGACCTACACCCCTCGCTCCACATTTTTAGCGGTATAAGCGGTAAGCATTAAAATCATCACTGTGATAACCCTGACTCGTGGAATACACACCAAATGTTCCACAACATACATATGCAACAACAATGCATAAACAACATGTATCGTAATCATAATGCACAAACTGATACATACTTGTATCCATCATGTGTCAAATTGACAAACATATAATACATGTTACCGTTGGGTGCCCGTACGTCGCTTACGTACCTTTCCAAAATATGGTATATTGCAGGACTCTATCCCCTGCGTTGTGTGGCTACATGTGATGGCTCTACACAAGTGTACAACACAATATTAGATGCCAATAATAGCCCAATTCCAAAAATCTTACAATAAATAACTAAAACACATAATTTGGCTTCTCGCGATCGCTCGCCAAAATGCCTCGATCGATCGCGGCTTCACCGATCGATCGCGCCAAACTCGCGATCGATCGCTGAAGTGCTCTGCCTCGCACCTAGTGGTCGCGATCGATCGGGAAAACGCGCCGATCGATCGCCAATACCTGCAAATCGCGAACATAAGACATTTTCGAGCACCAACTTTCAAGCCAACAATTATATCATCATAAACGTAAATCATGCTCAAACAAACATGCTTGTGGCTACATTATACTACCATGCAAGCCTCCAAACAAGTAACACAACAAAAGGCTACTAATCATGCCATTTTTACACCGATAAAAACATGAACTCATTGAAAACTTAAACCAAAACAGATTTATGGTTCCTCACCCTCTTTGCCCCAACTTTTGGAAGGTTTCCTCACCAAGAATTTGAAATCTTCACCTTCCTACTTGCTTACCCGATGTTGGACGATTTTTGGGTGAAAAAGGAGAAAGGTTTCTGAGATGAAAAGGTGGAGTGGGAGAGTGGGGAAGAGGTATGTGTGGAGCAGCTGAATGGGTATGGGTTGAGGGGGGTGGTTGGGTGGTGGGTTATGTGATGTGTTATGTTTTGGTCCCGGTATTTAGCACGATGTATTAAAATATCCTCACATGATATTTTATAGTATTTAATCAATAAAATACTTCAAATTCCAATTAAACATACTATACCACAATGACCAACACACCCCAAATAATCATGACATAACCCAAATTCCCAAAATATATCACGTGCACCCTGAAACGCAATTCCCCAATATTATTAATTCAACCCAAATGAATTAATACCATAATTCTCATAACGTAATTAATGTTTAAAGCACATACTCATTTCGGGGATATCACAATACTCCCATACTTATAAGATTTCGTCCTCGAAATCGGCATGCACTTACCAAAACGAAACATAACATAAATCACATACCAGAAAACAGTTCCGGATAGTGCTGCACCATGTGTCGCTCTGTCTCCCACGTGGCCTCCTCGACACCCCTACAATCCCACTGAACTTTGACCATAGGAATAACTTTGTTTCGTAGTCTGCGATCTGCCCGATCCAGAATCTTGATAGGCCGCTCTACATAGGAAACATCAGACTCTATATGAACCTCAGAAGGTTGCAACACATGAGAAGGATCTGGCTCGTACTTCCGCAACATAGACACATGAAACACATCGTGTATGCCAGACAGAGAGGGCGGTAAAGCCAACCGGTATGCCAGAGTACCAACACGCTGTAAGATCTCATACGGTCCAACGTATCTCGGGGATAACTTCCCCCGCATCCCAAAACGTACTACACCTCTGAAAGGTGAGATCTTCAAAAAGACCCTGTCGCCCAATTGAAACTCTAACGGCCGACGCCGTTGATTAGCATACGCTGCATGTCTGTCCCGAGCTGCTTTCATTTTCCTTCTCATTACCTTTACCTTTTCTTCCATTTCTTGGACCAACTCTGGTCCTTCGACCGATTTCCGGTCCACGTCGTCCCAACATAAAGGCGACCTACAACGTCTACCATAGAGGGCTTCAAACGTCGCCATCTGTATGCTTGCCTGGTAGCTATTGTTATAAGAAAATTCTACCAAGGCCACTGAATCCTGCCAAGAAGTATCGAACTCCAACACACAAGCCCGTAACATATCTTCGAGCTTCTGTATGGTACGCTCGGTCTGTCCGTCCGTTTGGGGATGGTATGCTGTGCTCAATCTCAATTCTGTACCCAGAGCTGACTGAAGACCTTCCCAGAATTGAGATGTAAACCGCGGATCTCGATCAAACACAATCGAAACAAGGATCCCATGCAGTCTCACTACATCTCTGACATATAACTGAGCCATCCTCAAGTACGTGAAGGTCATACTGTATGGAATGAAGTGAGCCACTTTAGTCAATCTGTCCACGACTACCCAGATGGCATCAAAACCCGAAACAGTCCTCGGTAAGTGGGTCACGAAGTCCATGGATACGTGCTCCCACTTCCATTCTTGTATCTCCAAACTTCTAAGCTCACCACCAGGCCTCTGCCTCTCAGCCTTCACTTGTTGACAAATCAGACATCTCTTGACGAATGTGGTGACATCTTGTTTCATTCGTCTCCACCAAAACTGGCTACATAAATCTTTGTACATTTTCTTCCCGCCTGGGTGGATACTCATCCTGCTGCAATGGGCTCGCTGTAATATTCCCCGACGCAACTCAGGTGCATTCGAGACTACCCACTACCCATCTGTCACCTAACCTCAAGGAACCATCCTCAGCCGTCCTGAACTTCGATGACTGACCCAGACGAACCAATGACAACCATCTCTGAACCTCCTCGTCGGTCTCCTGAGCCTTCCGGATGTGCTCATAAATAACCGGTTCAGCTAATAAGGTCAATACCTGAACCGGTGAAGCAGACACATCATAATTAAATCCCAACTGGCAGTAGGAGCCCATCATAGCTGATAGACACATGGCATCCTTTGCCGTGCTCTTCACCTTCCGACTCAAAGCGTCGGCTGTCAGATTTGCTCTTCCAGGATGGTATTCGATTTCACAGTCATAATCCTTCAGTAAGCCCATCCATCTCCTCTGTCTCATATTCAGCTCAGCCTGCATAAACAAGAACTTCAAGTTCTTGTGATCAGTGAAGATGGTAAATGAGGTACCGTATAAGTAGTGTCGCCATATCTTCAAGGCAAACACTATAGCTGCTAGCTCCAAATCATGGACTGGATACCTTGTCTCGTGTGGCTTCAATTGTCTCGAAGCGTAAGCCACTACATGCTTATCCTGCATCAGTATGCATCCTAAACCCTGAAGCGATGCGTCAGTATAGAGAGCGAACCCCTTGTTCTCCCTGGGAATCACCAATACTGGCGCTGAAGTCAATCTGTGCTTCAATTCCTGGAAGCTCTGCTCACAAGCTTCCGACCAAAAGAATGGAACTCCCTTCTGAGTTAGCTGAGTCAATGGCTTGGCAATCTTTGAAAACCCTTCGACAAAGCGTCGATAATACCCGGCCAAACCAAGAAACTTCGGATCTCAGGAACTGTAGTAGGCGTAGACCAATCCATAACTGCCTCTATCTTCCTGGGATCTACTGATATCCCCTCTCAAGAGATAATGTGACCCAAGAACGCAACACTGCTCAGCCAGAACTCACACTTGCTGAGCTTGGCGTACAACTGATGATCTCTGAGGATCTGAAGCACCGTCCTCAAATGATTGGCATGCTCCTCCTTACTTCTTGAATAAACCAGAATGTCGTCAATAAACATGATGACGAACTGATCAAGATACCTCTGAAATATTCTGTTCATAAAGCTCATAAATACTGCAGGGGCATTCGTCACCCCGAATGGCATCACTAAGAACTCATAGTGCCCATACCGAGTTCGAAAGGCTGTCTTTTGAATGTCATTAGCTCTAACTCATATCTGGTGATAGCCTGACCTCAAGTCAATCTTTGAGTAAAGTTCTATGCCCTGAAGCTGATCAAATAAGTCATCGAGCCTTGGAAGGGGGGTACTTGTTCTTAATCGTCACTTTATTCAATTGATGGTAATCGATGCACAGACGCATCGAACCATCCTTTTTCTTTACGAACAAGACTGGTGTACCCCATGGTGATACACTAGGGCGAATGTATCCTTTGTCGAGGAGCTCCTGCAACTGCACCTTCAGCTCCCTCAGCTCTGCCGGTGCCATCCTATAAGGGGCACGAGAAATAGCAGATGTCCCTGGCAGTAATTCAATCTCAAACTCAACATATCTGATCGGCGGAAATCCTGGAATCTCATCCGGAAACACATCGGTGAATTCCGCAACTACTGGTATATCCTCGACCCTCAGCTCTTCCTTTTCCTCTGATACATCCACGGCATAAATAAGATAGCATGTGCGACCGCGTTCTAACAACCGCGACATCTTAACTGCCGAAATCAATGGAATCTTTGGACGAGAGCCGTCCCCATAGAAGGTCCACTGAAACCCCTGATCAGATAGAAAGCACACCATCCTCTGTCGGCAATCAACCACGGCCTGGTATCTGCTCAACACATCAATACCGACAATACAGTCAAAATCTGCCATATCCAACAAAATCAGATCAGCCCTAAGATCATTGCCCTCAAAATAAATGAGGCAATCAGATAGTAGTCGATCTGCAATCACATGCTTCCCCGTGGGTGTCGAGACCATAAGAGGCGTGGGCAACGGAGACGAACACAAGTGGTGTCTCTCCACAAAAGCAGAAGATACAAATGAACAAGAAGCACCTGTATCTACCAAAATAAATGCATGGTACGTAAGTAAGTAGCACGTACCAGCAATCACCTCCTCCGGAGCTGCCTCTGCCTGCTCTCAAGTCAGCGCATATACTTGACCCTGCGGCGGTCCTGCCGCCTGACCTCTCGGTGGTCGAGGTGCAAACTGCTGTCTCCGTGGTGCCGTCCCGGCGTCAAATCTTGGCCTATTCGGCCCAAAGTCTGCCTGACCTCCCCGATTGGGGTAAACCCGAGCCAGGTGGCCCACTTTGCCACAAACATAACAGCCTTGACAGTCACGTGTCAAGTGAAATCCTCCACAGTTGTCACACTTGTTTTCTCCTGTTCTATTTCCTTGTACTGGTCCCCGATTACTTGGCATATTATTCCTCCTATTTCCTTGCCTCTGATTCTGAAACCTCTTTCCACTGAATTGAGAAGATGAAGAAGCCCCACGAGGCTTAAACTGGTCCCCTCGTGGCCTCAGGTTGTCAACAACCGGTCTCTGTGATGGTACAAAAGGGGGTACAACTTTCTTGTGCACACTAACCCCAATTTCTGCCAGCTCTGCCCTAGTTAGGGCATCATCAAATGAGCTGGGGTTGTTGGAGACAACCCGATCAAATAACTCCGGCCTCAGCCCTTTCAGAAAATGCCTCATCTTGGCATGACCGTTCACAGCAATGTGAGGCACATACCTCAACAGTGAAGAGTATTGCATGGCATAATCTGATACAGTCAAGCTGCCCTGCTTCAGGTTGGTGAACTCATCTTCTTTTACTTGTCTGGCAGCGGCGGAGAAATACCGGTTAAGGAACCGTGTCCTGAACACAGTCCAATCCACTGTCATACCCTGTGCCCTCGGCTCCATAATTATTGTCATGGAAGACTTCTTCGCCAACTGAAACTCTGCCAACCTCAGCCAGGCAGTCTGTGCACAGGGTGCCGATACAAATATCTGCTCTAGTCTCTCATGCCATTCCTCGGCTGCTTCCCCAGTCTCAGTCCCATCAAATAGCGGTGGATGATAGCTCAAGAACTGGGTCAAACTTATCTCCCCTGGTAGTAGTATCTGTGCACTAGGCTCCATGCCTACAACAGGTGGCGGTAGAGGATTTGACTAAGCAAAACTGGCATTGATACTGCCTGTTGGGATATGCCCTAAGACAAGTCATTAGATGATTGTTTAAGACATACAATGTTTATGATTTTATGAATGGCAATTCATTATTATATATTATTCGATTAACTGTGCAATATGAATTAATATATATGTTAATGTCCTTAGAATAATATTGTATTATTCTTAAAGATGTCCCTAGTCAAGTATTATCATGAATATGGATAATGATAATACGTAGAGACTAGTATGTGTTGATTGATGAATTGTTCATTGATATGAGATATCAAATCAACACATGGGTACATGTTAGAGAACGATGTACTGGACAGACCCACCATGAGAATGCAACATGGATAGTTATATGATCGTCATATGCAATTCTCATAGTGATAATAATGTATGTAATCCTTATGACTTGTGATCACCAGAGATCCCAACATAAGGAGTTATGTATCTTGATATCGTCAAACGTTACCCGTAACAGAGTATACTATAAAGGCGACTATGGGATACACTAAGAATTATGTAGAGGGATGTTGACTGATCGAGATAGGATTTGTCCCTCCTATATAACAGGAGATGTGTTTGGCCCTTGATCAAGTGAGAACTAAAATGCATGGCCATGCTCGAATGAGTCGATATGAGATATCGAGCTTATTCATTTATTCTAGTTCTACTTGGGGATCAAGAAATAGAGATTGAATATACGAGTATGACTATTCCATGACTCGTGTTCAATCTAAACACAAAGGACAAAGGGATTAAGTTACATGGTTAATATTATCACAAGTTCTAAAGGTTATGTCGAGTCATTGACATTCTTGTAATTTGGGTAGCATTGATGTGTTGCTAGATACCGCTCAATGCTTGCGACATAAAATGAGATTTTATGTCACTGCCAACATTACAAGATCCTATCGGGTCTCACAAAAGATTAAATCGATAAGGTAAATTAAATTCATTAGATGAATTAATTAATTAAGAAGAGTCTTAATTAAAAGATTATAAGGATTTAATTAAATCATGGGTTTGGGCCCATGAGGCTTTAAGAAAGCCTTAAACCTTAATTAAATCTTATAATATAAATACAAGGTTATGTTTTATTATTGATAAGACAATTCATATTATACTAACCTAGACTTAGAAGCTCACGGCCGCCTCCTTCACATGACAAGGAGCTCTCGGTTTCTTCCTTGATAGCCGAAGAGAAACTTGTTGAATTAAGGCGTCGATTAAGAATCGAGTGTGCTTCTTGTTCCTGTTTAAGAACGAGTCTAGCAACTTGTTCTTAAACTATCCCTTCCCGATTTGATCATGCGGACACCGTAGAGGCAAAACTCGCTAAGTTTTGCTAGTGGCTCGAAGGACTCGTTGGACGTGGTGTTGCTTCGTGGAATCTGCTCAAACACGCTACAAGGGTGAGACCTTTGATTCCTTTATCCGATATGAATCCCTATGTATAGATCCGCAGTTATAGTAATCCAAAATTTTATAATTCCGCTGCGTTCCATGCTTGTTGGATTACTAACAGTGGTATCAGAGCCGTGTACAAGGCTCATATCGGATTTATGTGGTTAAATAGTTTAATCATAATTAGGTTAATATTGCATGTTATTTAAAACTGTATGAACATATATGATATGTTAATATTAAAGTTGTGAAATTATCATGAAATTATATTTGATATAATTGATGTTTGATGTATACGATACACGAAGCGAATTATCAAATTGATTGAGCAATGTTTCGGCCACCACCTTGCACAATTGACCCACGACTTAGCCACATGAGGGCTAGGGTTTTCGAACCCTTGGCTCGAGATGGCCTAGTCGTTGTGGCTCATGTTCGTGCATGGAGGTTTCGAGACATGGATGAGTTTTGAACTCTTTGGCTCGATAATGGTTCAAGCATGCATGGATAAGTGGCTTCACCACATGAGAGCTAGGGTTTTCGAACCCTTGGCTCGAGATGGTTGAGCCACCACCGTGCATGACCTGACCATCATTCGTGGCTCAAGAATTCCGGCGTTTCGAACAAGATGGCTCGATGAAAACTCGAAGTGGTGCGTGGCAGCTAGGGTTTGGAACCCTAGTGCCGCCGCCGCTCGCTCAAGGCTCGGCCATGGGCTAGGGTTTCGAACCCTAGGCCCATGCATGGTCCAGCCGTGTGGTTAGATGGGTCGGACCCATTTGGTTCATGTTTTGAGTCGCATTAAGTTCGTGGCATGTGATGTCCCGAGCATACGATAATTTTTCAAAAAAAAATTATTTTACAGTTTTAATTAGAATTAAATTTTAAAATGTTTAGAATTTAATTAATTAAATGTTAAAGCATGTTTTATGTGTTGTTTGAGCATGGTGCATGGTTATAGCCCTTTGACCTATTAGATAGGATTTGTGAATGTTTGTAATTTATAATACGACCTGCGTGTTGTGCCTTCCCTATTTTATTCTAAATGTTATCCCTCCCTTATGTTCCCCTCGAATGTGAATCGAGGAATTCTATATCTTGTAAATAGTATAGTTTAATTGTTGATGGTGATCAATGAAGATGGAGCATCGTGTCGGGATGAGGAGGCCATTCATAAATTGGAGCCAAAGGAAGGTGCTTGTGAAGTTACCTTAGGTTGACTCTTAGGGTTTTCTCATTGGTTTGAGAAAATCGTTAGTAGGGGCTATAACCATGTCACGTTTAATTATGTATGTTGATGCATGATTTATCTTATGTTTTAGATTGATAATTGTATTTCACATATATGTAGATATGTATACAACTATATGTAGTGGACATATTTTAAATTATCAAACTAATCATTAGATCAATAAATCCCTCTAAAATATTAAGTTTTAGATGCCTTCCAAAATTAAAAGTACTCGTCAAAAACTTCGATTGTACATGTGTGGGTTTGCCAAAGAAAAGCACCGTGGCAATCTTAGTAAGGCGCGAAAGGATAAAAGTGATATCTGTTATATTTTAAATTGGGTACGACTTAACTAGGTTATCTCAATATGATTGGGAACCTAGAGGCATGGGTTGGATAATAATTCATTTGATGAATTGAACAAATTGTTGTTCATCCGACTATCCAAGAATTATATGTGATGTAATTGACAAAGTGTTGTCTACCTAAATAACCGAGTCTTGGGCGATTAGCCAAAGCTAACTAATGATTAGGCGAAATATGGATCTTGGCCCACTAAAGGTTTCGAGGGTTGATATTTTTTTTAAACAAAATAGTGAGAGTATCATTTAATATAAGACCATGTTAAATGATTAAATCATAAACTTATTTTGCATATTTACATTGTAGATATCCATGGCAACTAACAACGTAACAAGCACTTTATCACTGCGATCGGTCCTTGAGAAGGACAAATTAAATGGGACAAATTTCCTAGACTGGCATAGGAACTTGAGGATAGTCCTCAAACAAGAAAAGAAATAATATGTCCTAGAGGAACCCTTACCTGCTGAGGAACCTCCCCTAACGGCTACAAGAGCCGATAAAGATGCTTACAAGAAGCATCAAAGTGACGCACTTGATGTTGGGTGCCTTATGCTTGCCACCATGAACTCTGAGCTTCAGAAGCAACATGAGGAAATGGAGGCGTTTGATATGATCGAGCACCTTAAGCAACTGTACCAACAACAAGCAAGACAAGAGAGGTATGACGTCTCTAAGGCGTTATTCCAGTGTAGAATTGTAGAAGGAAGTCTGGTTGGAACTCATGTACTCAAGATGATTGGGTATATTGAGAATCTGGAGAAGCTGGGTTTTCCTTTGGACCAAGAGTTGGCCACTGACGTGATCTTGCAATCGTTCCTTGAAAGCTTCAGTCAATTTGTCTTAAATTACAATATGATTGAAATAGAAAAGACACTACCACAGTTACTTGGCATGCTTAGAACTTTTGAAGCAAATAGCAAGAAGTCTAAACCTACAAATGTTCTTATTGTGAATAAGAGCAAAGGAAAGACTAAAGCTAAGAGCTTCAAGAAGAACAAGAAGGTCTTTGTTAAAACTAAGCCAAAGTCATCTACACTGAAACCAAAGGGAGGGATAGCGAAGGAAGGGAATTGTTTCCATTGTGGTGAGACCGGCCATTGGAGAAGAAACTGCAAAGTATATCTGTAAGATCTAAAGAAAGGAAGTGTGACTTCCACTTCAAGTATTTTTGTTATAGAAGTCAATTTATCTACTTCTTCATCATGGGTATTAGATACTGGATGTGGATCTCACATTTGTGTAAATGTGCAGGACCTCAAAAGGAGTAGATTGTTGGCGAAAGGCGAAGTTGATCTCCGAGTTGGAAATGGAGCAAGAGTTGCTGCATTAGCTATAGGAGATTATTATTTATCTTTGCCTTCTGGTTTATCGTTGATTTTAAAAGACTGTTATTTTGTGCCGTCCATTACCAAAAACATAATTTCTATTTCTTGTTTAGACAAGTGTGGGTTTTCATTTATGATAAAGGACAACTGTTGTTCTATTTATTTAAATGATATGTTTTATGCTAGTGCACAAATGGTGAATGGTCTTTATTTATTAAATCTTGATATGCCTATCTATAACATAAATACTAAAAGGATTAAAAATAATGATTGTAATCCGACTTATCTCTGGCATTGTCGCTTGGGCCACATAAACGAGAACCGCATATCTAAACTTCATAAGAATGGAGTATTAGATTCATTTGATTTTGAATCATATGAAACATGCGAATCTTGTTTAATGGGCAAGATAACTAAAGCCCCTTTCAAGGGACATGTTGAAAGGGCAAATGTTTTATTGGGACTAATACATAGTGATGTATGTGGACCAATAAGTACACAAGCTAGAGGTGGTTTTCAATACTTCGTTACATTTACTGATGACCTCAGTAGATATGGGTATGTGTACCTAATGAAGCATAAGCATGAAACCTTTGAAAAGTTCAAAGATTTCAAGAATGAAGTACAAAACCAACTTGGCAAAAGTATCAAAATCCTTCGATCAGATCGAGGAGGTGAATACTTAAGCCAAGAGTTTCATGACTATCTAAAGGAGTGTGGGATAGTCCCACAACTAACTCCTCCGTATACTCCACAATGGAATGGTGTATCCGAGAGGAGAAATCGAACCTTGTTAGACATGGTTAGATCAATGATGAGTCATGCAGATCTTCCGATATTGTTTTGGGGACACGCTCTAGAAACATCGATTTTCTTACTGAACCGTGTTCCATCTAAATCAGTGGAAAAGACACCATATGAGATATGGACTGGGAAGCGTCCTAGTATGTCTTTTATGAAGATTTGGGGTTGTGAGGCTTTCGTTAGACGTCACGCCACTAACAAACTTGGACCCAAATCTGATAAGTGTTTATTTGTGGGGTATCCTAAGGAAACGAAAGGATACTATTTCTATTATCCCACCGAGAACAAAGTAGTTGTTGCTCAGACTGGTGTATTTCTTGAAAGAGAATTTATTTCTAGAAAAACCAGTGGGAGAAAAATAGAACTTAGTGAAGTTCAACCACATGAAAACACTGAACCTGAGATTGAGATGGAAACAGAGCAGGCACCGCAAGCTGTTGTGGAAGAAGTACCTGCTCAAGAGACACAAGCCCAGCTGTAAGGACCCTAGTTCCTTAAGTGCGGATTAAAGGCATAATTAGAGCTAATATAAATGATCAGTGTAAAATAATCGTGTTGAGACTATGAGCCTTAAGAATTACATGCCAAAATGAGGACTATCAATGGATTAGTTACATTCCCAAATCAAAATAATGAATGTTATCCACTATAGCTTTACACTACTCCTAGAGTAGATACTATACAAAATTAATCCTGTCCTTCCTTCCTCAAAAGAATTCTTCACAAGCTCACCACCTCAACCCGTCTTAGCCCTTCTATCATGCCAAAAGTATTCCTACAAGGACAACCCCCAAACATGAGCAACAATATAATTCATATACAACACAATATGAATATAAAGCGTAAATGCATAATCATAATAAAACACTTCATGTTTTTCCCATGCATTTTAAACGCTTCCCGTTTGGTTGTCCCTGTACCATAACTCATGAGTATAATCAATAGATTATTTAATGGTCTACACATGTCATGACATAATCCATCTCATCAACACCAAATATCAATCACCAATCCCTATTCTGTCCATCACAATGTATTTTAATGCCCCTCGCTTATTTACATATAGGCGGCATAGAATAACCTCGCTTCAATGGACATGCGGTACTCCCACCCCTCGCCTCACATTGAGCGGCAAATATTCTTTCCTCGCCCTATATGATAACCACGCTCAAATGTGACATGCGGCGCTCCCACCCCTCGCTTCACATTTAGCAGCAACAAGACAAATAGCGGCAAGCATTAAAATCATCAAGGGATGACCACGACTCATGGGATGTGCACCAATAACCATCATATGCATATACAATCATCATGCATAATTCAACATGTATTTGCATCCACAATGCATAATCACATATATACTCGCATCCACAATGCATAACAAAGAGTATATTAGATACATGTACCGTTGGGTGCCCGTACGTCCTCTACATACCTTTCCAAAATGTAGGATGTGGTAGGACTTCACTTCCTTGGCTGTGTCGCCACCTGGGATGGTTCTACACATTCACACAAATCAATATTAGAACCCAATAATAGTCCAATACCAAAAATCCCACAAAAATATCCAAAAACACCAAATTTGGTGTCTCGCGATCGATCGCCATATAGCCCCGATCGATCGCGAGACTACACTGCCTCGCCCAACAAAATTTTACAATTCGCGATCGATCGCCGAGTTTGCGCCGATCGATCGCGACCTCGCCGATCGATCGCGCCAAACTCGCGATCGATCGCTGAAGGCTACTGCCTTCAGCCCTTGCAGCTCGCGATCGATCGCTGAAGGCGCCGATCGATCGCCGAGTCCTGCACACGCGATATACGGGCACTATTCACCCTTCTCCTTCCCAAACTCAAACAAACTCAAATATTCAAACATCAACCATACCAAAACTCTAAAAATCCACAATAAACATCCTCATAAACTCATAAACTCAATACTTAACCAAAATAATACCAACCCCAACAAACCCATTTCAAAACCCTTCAAAAACCATATCAAACTCAAATAAAACACTACAAAAACAACAATGAGGTATCCATACCTCTTGGGGACTTCAAATCTCCCAACAAACTCCACAAATCAAGGTTTTTGGAAGGATTCCCTTTACCCTTAAGCTCAATTTCGAAAATGGGGGAAAGGAGGGTTTGGGTGGTGTAATTTTGGGAAAGTTAAAAAGTAAGAGTGAATGTGTGGTGGGGGTTGGGGTATAAAGTTGGTTATTTAAAATAAAATGCATCCCACAATACCATGGTGTATAAAACACCCCAACATGATATTTAAAAGCATAACACCACAATGTTTCACAATCTCAAATATATGCATGTTTCCCCAATAAATGACTACCAACACATGCAAGTCATTAAAACACCCAAATAACCACACGCAGCACATGTACCCCGAAATGCATTCCCGGGTCACCCTTTCCATGTGACCATGCATTTCCATAAGATAAATAAATCCAACACATAATTAATTACCACCATAAATAATCATATAAACACAATTAATGCCTAGTTTGCAATTAATCATTTCGGGGATATCACAATACTCCCCTACTTATAAGATTTCGTCCTCGAAATCACATGCACTTACCCCCAAGAGAAACTAAACATAATCACATACCAGAGAATAGTTCCGGGTAGTGCTGCACCATATGCCGCTCCGTCTCCCACGTAGCCTCCTCGACACCCCTGCGATCCCACTGAACCTTGATCATAGGTATCACTTTATTCCGAAGTCTACGGTCTGCTCGATCCAGAATTCTAACATGCCGTTCCACATAAGACACATCGGATTCTAACTGAACTTCGGAAGGCTGTAATACATGCGACGGATCCGGCTCATACTTCCGCAGCATAGACACATGAAACACATCATGTATACCAGATAAAGAAGGCGGCAGAGCTAGTTGGTAAGCTAAGGTGCCAATGCGCTGCAAAATCTCGTACGGTCCAACATACCTCGGAGACAGTTTCCCGCGCATCCCAAATCGCACAACGCCTCTGAAAGGCGAGATCTTCAAAAAGACCTTATCTCCCAACTGAAATTCCAATGGTCTCCGCCGTTTATTCGCATAAGCTGCCTGTCCGTCCTGGGCTGCTTTCATTTTCTGCCTTATCATCTTTATCTTCTCTTCCATTTCCCGAATCAACTCCGGTCCTCCGACCGATTTGCGGTCCAAATCATCCCAACACAAGGGTGATCTACACCGTCTGCCATAAAGAGCTTCAAAAGGAGCCATCTGAATACTCGCCTGGTAGCTGTTATTATAAGAGAACTCTACAAAGGGTACCGAATCTTGCCAAGAAACATTGAACTCCAAAACACAAGCTCTCAACATGTCCTCGAGCGTCTGGATGGTACGCTCGGTCTGGCCATCCGTCTGAGGGTGATATGCAGTGCTCAATCTAACTTCCGTTCCCAAGGATGACTGAAGGCCCTCCCAAAAGTGAGATGTAAATCGGGGATCTCGATCCGACACTATGGAAATGGGGATCCCATGCAATCTCACTACATCTCGAATATACAACTGCACCATCCTCAAAAAGGTGAAAGTCATGCTATAGGGGATGAAATGAGCTACCTTAGTCAATCGATCCACAATCACCCAAATAGCATCAAAGCCTGAAGTACTCCTCGGCAGGTGAGTCACGAAGTCCATGGAAATGTGTTCCCACTTCCACTTCGGTATCTCCAAGCTTCTCAACTCGCCGCTAGGTCTCTGTCTCTCTGCTTAACTTGCTGGCAGATCAAGCACCTCTTAACAAAAGCGACGACATCAAACTTCATCCTTTTCCACCAAAACTGACCACGCAGATCTTTATACATCTTCTTCCCGCCTGGGTGGATGCTAAGTCTGCTACTATGAGCTCGCTCCAAGATCCCTCTACGCAACTCCGGCGTACTCGGAACCACCCAACGGTTACCCAACATCAAAGATCCGTCATCGGCCACTCTGAATTTTGTTGGCTGACCAAGATGTACTAAAGATAACCACCTCTGAACCTCATCATCTGACCTTTGAGCTCTCCTGATGTTCTCATAGATATCCGGCTCAGCTAACAAGGTCGATACATACACAGGTGATGCATCTATGTCAAAATCATAGCCCAGATGGCAATAGGAGGTCATCATAGCCGACAAATGGATGATGTCCTCAACAGAACTCCTCACTTTCCAGCTCAAAGCGTCTGCTGTCAAATTAGCTTTTCCGGGATGGTACTCAATCTCACAATCATAGTCTTTGAGTAAGTCCATCCACCTCCTCTGCCTCATGTTCAGCTCCGCCTGAGTGAATAAAAACTTGAGGCTCTTGTGATCCGTGAATATGGTAAATGAAGTACCATACAAATAGTGCCTCCAAATCTTCAGGGCGAAGATGATGGCCGCCAATTCCAAGTCATGGACTGGGTATCTGGTCTCATGCTGCTTCAACTGTCTCGATGCATAAGCTACCACATGCTTATCTTGCATCAGAACACACCCAAGGCCCTGAAGTGATGCATCGGTATACAAAACAAATCTGGAGTTTTCCGTAGGAATCACCAATACTGGTGCCGTCGTCAAGCGGTGCTTCAACTCCTGGAAGCTCTCCTCACAAGCTTCTGACCAAAAGAATGGTACTCCCTTCTGGGTCAACTGTGTCAACGGCTTGGCAATCTTCGAAAATCCCTCGACAAAGCGTCGATAATAACCGGCCAAACCAAGGAAGCTCCGAATTTCAGGTACAGAAGTGGGTGCGGTCCACTCCATCACAGCTTCAATCTTCCTGGGATCCACAGATATTCCGCTGCTCGATATGACATGCCCCAGAAACACTACGCTGCTCAACCAAAATTCGCACTTGCTGAGCTTGGCATACAACTGGTGGTCTCTGAGAATCTGGAGTGCTATCCTCAAGTGTCTCACGTGCTCTTCCTCGCTCCGGGAATAGATGAGAATGTCGTCGATGAACACGATGACGAACTGATCAAGATACGGCTGAAACACTCTGTTCATCAGACTCATAAAGACCGCTGGAGCATTTGTCACGCCGAACGGCATCACTAGAACTCATAATGTCCATATCGAGTCCGGAATGCTGTCTTCTGTACGTCCTCCTCTCTGACTCGAATCTGATGGTACCCGGACCTCAAATCAATCTTGCTATAAAGTCTGGTACCTTGCAACTGATCAAACAAGTCATCAATCCTTGGGAGAGGATATTTGTTCTTTACTGTGGCTTTATTCAGTTGCCGGTAATCGATGCACAACCGCATCAAACCGTCCTTCTTCTTCACAAAGAGAACCGGTGCGCCCCATGGCGATACGCTCGGGCGTATATATCCCTTGTCAAGGAGGTCCTGCAACTGCTCCTTTAATTCTCTCAACTGCCGGTGCCATCCTATAAGGTGCACGAGAGATTGCGGATGTCCCCGGTAACAACTCGATCCCAAACTCAACTTCTCTAGCCGGTGGAAATCCTGGAATCTCCTCTGGGAATACATCAGCAAATTCTGCTACCACTGGCACATCCTCAACTCTCACTTCTTTATTCTTCCCAGACGTGTCCACGGCATAGATGAGATAGCCCGTGTGGCCACGTTCCAACAGCTGAGTCATCTTGATCACTGAAATCAACGGAATCTTCGCACGAGAACCGTTGCCATAAAACGTCCACTGACTACCCAAATCAGGTCTGAACTTCACTGTTTTCTGCCGGCAATCTACCACTGCTTGATATCTGTTTAGAATATCAATACCCACAATGCAGTCGAAGTCTGACATGCCCAACACGATCAAGTCTGCCTTCAACTCGTTGCCCTCAAACTAAATGAGGCAATCTGCCATAAACTGATCAGCAACGACATTTCTTCCAGTGGGTGTCGAGACAAAGAGAGGCGTGGGTAGAGAAGACGTGCGCATATGGTGTCTCTCCACAAAGCCAACAGATACAAAAGAGTGGGAGGCACCTGTATCTATCAAAATAAAAGCAGGGTACGTAAATAAATGACACGTACCGGCGATCACCTCCTCTGGGCTGCCTGAGCCTGCTCTCTGGTCAGCGCATACACCTGTCCCTGGGACGGTCCCACTGTCTGACCTCCCGATGGTCGAGGCACAAACTGCTGCGTCTGGTGTACTGTCATGTCATCAAATCTCGGCCTGTTGCCCTGAAACTCTGACTGTCCTCCACGGGTGGGGCAAATACCGAGAGATGTGGCCCATCTTGCCACAGCTATAATAGGCAGGGCACTTATTCGAAGAATGTGGCCCTCCACAATTGTCGCACCTTGGCTCCCCGATCTATTTCCCTGCGTAGACCCTCGGTTGGCGGACCAATTGCTCTTCTTGCTCTCCTGCTTCTGACCAAAGAATTACTTCCCACCGAACCGTGAAGACGAAGAGGCACCACGAGGTTTAAATGGCTCTCCCCGGGGCCTCAAGCTGTCATTAGCTTGCCTCTGTTGTGGTACTTGTGGTGGCATAGCACTAGGATAAGCTCCTACTCCAATCTCGGCAAGCTCCGCTCTTGTGAGAGCATCATCAAAAGAAGTTGGGTTATTGGTGATAACCCGGTCAAAGAGCTCCGGTCGCAACCCCTTCATAAAATTCCTCATCTTTGCGTGCCCATTGGTGGCAATGTGGGGAACATACCTCAGCAACGAAGAGTACCGCATGGCATAGTCTGACACTTTCATGTTCCCCTGTTTCAAACTTGCAAACTCATCCTCCTTTGTCTGTCTCGCCGCTGCGGAGAAGTACCGGTTCAGAAACCGGGTCCTGAAGAGTGTCCAATCAATCACAGCACCCAGTGCTCTCAGTTCCATTACCGTGCTCCTCCACCACATCAAAGGTTTCTTTGCTAACTGGAACTCCGCCAGCCTCAGCCAAGCTGTAACAGCACAAGGAGCTGATACAAATATCTGCTCAAGTCTTTCCAGCCACTCCTCAGCTTCCTCTCCTGATTCTGTTCCCTCAAACCGGGGCGGGTGGTAAGACAGAAACTGAGTCAAGCTAATCTCACCAGGTAGCAATAACTGAGCCACTGGTTCCATGCCTACTGCTGGTGGAGGTAGAGGGTTTGCCTGACCAATGCTAGCGTTCACGCTCCCAACATCGCCAACCTCTTCATTAAGGTTCCCCGCATTCATAGCAGCCATGCTGTAACACAAAGGTTAACAACAATTCCAAAACAAATATATATGTTATGCCGTTAGATAACAGGAATGATAATAAGCATGTTAGTATAACAGAATATACATCAATATGCACCACATGCATAAACATGCTTCAAATGTAAGCACCTAGCCAATCATGCTAAGGCTACCCTTCACTCGTTCCCGGGTTCTCTAACCACTGCTCTGATACCACTAATGCAAGGACCCTAGTTCCTTAAGTGCGGATTAAAGGCATAATTAGAGCTAATATAAATGATCAGCGTAAAATAATCGTGTTGAGACTATGAGCCTTAAGAATTACATGCCAAAATGAGGACTATCAATGGAGTAGTTACATTCCCAAATCAAAATAATGAATGTTATCCACTATAGCTTTACACTACTCCTAGAGTAGATACTATACAAAATTAATCCTGTCCTTCCTTCCTCAAAAGAATTCTTCACAAGCTCACCACCTCAACCCGTCTTAGCCCTTCTATCATGCCAAAAGTGTTCCTACAAGGACAACCCCCAAACATGAGCAACAATATAATTCATATACAACACAATATGAATATAAAGCGTAAATGCATAATCATAATAAAACACTTCATGTTTTTCCCATGCATTTTAAACGCTTCCCGTTTGGTTGTCCCTGTACCATAACTCATGAGTATAATCAATAGATTATTTAATGGTCTACACATGTCATGACATAATCCATCTCATCAACACCAAATATCAATCACCAATCCCTAGTCTGTCCATCACAATGTATTTTAATGCCCCTCGCTTATTTACATATAGGCGGCATAGAATAACCTCGCTTCAATGGACATGCGGTACTCCCACCCCTCGCCTCACATTGAGCGGTAAATATTCTTTCCTCGCCCTATATGATAACCACGCTCAAATGTGACATGCGGCGCTCCCACCCCTCGCTTCACATTTAGCGGCAACAAGACAAATAGCGGCAAGCATTAAAATCATCAAGGGATGACCACGACTCATGGGATGTGCACCAATAACCATCATATGCATATACAATCATCATGCATAATTCAACATGTATTTGCATCCACAATGCATAATCACATATATACTCGCATCCACAATGCATAACAAAGAGTATATTAGATACATGTACCGTTGGGTGCCCGTACGTCCTCTACGTACCTTTCCAAAATGTAGGATGTGGTAGGACTTCAATTCCTTGGCTGTGTCGCCACCTGGGATGGTTCTACACATTCACACAAATCAATATTAGAACCCAATAATAGTCCAATACCAAAAATCCCACAAAAATATCCAAAAACACCAAATTTGGTGTCTCGCGATCGATCGCCATATAGCCCGATCGATCGCGAGACTACACTGCCTCGCCAACAAAATTTTACAATTCGCGATCGATCGCTGAGTTTGCGCCGATCGATCGCGACCTCGCCGATCGATCGCGCTAAACTCGCGATCGATCGCTGAAGGCTACTGCCTCAGCCCTTGCAGCTCGCGATCGATCGCTGAAGGCGCCGATCGATCGCCGAGTCCTGCACACGCGATATACGGGCACTATTCACCCTTCTCCTTCCCAAACTCAAATATTCAAACATCAACCATACCAAAACTCTAAAAATCCACAATAAACATCCTCATAAACTCTTAAACTCAATACTTAACCAAAATAATACCAACCCCAACAAACCCATTTCAAAACCGTTCAAAAACCATATCAAACTCAAATAAAACGCTACAAAAACAACAATGAGGTATCCATACCTCTTTGGGACTTCAAATCTCCCAACAAACTCCACAAATCAAGGTTTTTGGAAGGATTCCCTTTACCCTTAAGCTCAATTTCGAAAATGGGGGAAATGAGGGTTTGGGTGGTGTAATTTTGGGAAAGTTAAAAAGTAAGAGTGAATGTGTGGTGGGGGTTGGGGTATAAAGTTGGTTATTTAAAATAAAATGCATCCCACAATACCATGGTGTATAAAACACCCCAACATGATATTTAAAAGCATAACACCACACTGTTCCACAATCTCAAATATATGCATGTTTCCCCAATAAATGACTACCAACACATGCAAGTCATTAAAACACCCAAATAACCACATGCAGCACATGTACCCCGAAATGCATTCCCGGGTCACCCTTTCCATGTGACCATGCATTTCCATAAGATAAATAAATCCAACACATAATTAATTACCACCATAAATAATCATATAAACACAATTAATGCCTAATTTGCAATTAATCATTTCGGGGATATCACACCAGCGTAGGTCTGTAAGAGAACACCGGGAGCCACAGAGATATGGATTTCTTGTGACTCAACAAGGTGACTTACTACTTATTGATGAGGATGAGCCGTCATCTTATAAACAAGCTATAATGGGCACTGATTCTGAGAAATGGCAAGAGGCCATGAAATCTGAGATGGAATCCATGTATGCAAACCAAGTATGGACTTTGGTTGATCCACCTGAAGGGGTACGACCCATAGGGTGCAAATGGATTTTCAAGAAAAAGACCGATATGGATGGTAATGTACAAACCTATAAATGTCGGCTGGTTGCAAAAGGATTCAAACAAATTCATGGTATTGACTATGATGAAACCTTTTCACCAGTGGCCATGGTTAAATCCATAAGGATCTTACTTGCAATAGCTGCATTTCCTGATTATGAAATCTGGCAGATGGATGTCAAAACAGCTTTTCTTAGTGGAAATCTGCTCGAGGATGTGTACATGACACAGCCCGAGGGTTTTGTCGATCCAAAGGATGCTGGAAAGATATGCAAGCTACAACGATCCATTTATGGATTGAAGCAAGCTTCTCGGAGTTGGAATCTTCGTTTTGATGATGCAATCAAAGAGTTTGGTTTTATCAAAAACGTAGATGAACCTTGTGTCTACAAGAAGGTCAGTGGGAGCATAATCATTTTCCTAGTGTTGTATGTAGATGACATACTTCTCATTGGGAATGATATCCCTGCCTTACAATCTGTAAAGATTTGGCTAGGGAACTGCTTTTCGATGAAAGACTTGGGAGAAGCCACCTATGTATTAGGAATCAAGATCTATAGAGATAGATCAAGAAGGCTTCTTGGCCTAAGTCAAAGTACATACATAGACAAAGTGCTTAAAAGGTTTAGCATGCAAGAATCAAAGAAAGGATTCGTGCCTATGACACATGGTATGTATCTCTCGAAGGAACAGTGTCCTTCAACACCAGATGAGAGACAACGCATGAGTATGATTCCATATGCGTCAGCTATTGGATCTATCATGTATGCCATGATATGTACTTGTCCCGATGTATCGTATGCTTTGAGCATGACGAGTAGATATCAAGTTGATCCAGGTGAAGGTCACTGGATTGCTGTCAAGAACATCCTGAAGTACTTGAGAAGGACTAAGGATACATTCTTGATTTATGGAGGTGATGAAGAGCTCAATGTAATGGGTTACACTGATGCAAGCTTCCAAACCGACAAAGATGATTTTTGATCACAATCTGGATATGTGTATTGCCTAAATGGAGGTGCTGTGAGCTGGAAGAGTTCAAAGCAAGAAACAGTAGCCGATTCTACAACGGAAGCTGAGTATATTGCTGCCTCGGATGCAGCAAAGGAAGCTGTTTGGATTAGGAAGTTCATTTCTGAACTTGGAGTGGTGCCTAACATTAAAGATCCGATAGAACTCTATTGTGACAACAATGGAGCGATCGCATTGGCTAAGGAACCTAGATCTCACCAAAGATCCAAGCACATACTTAGGCGTTTCTATTTCATTCGAGAAATCGTTGAAAGGGGAGATGTTAAAATATGCAAAGTACCAACAGATGATAACGTATCTGACCCATTGACGAAGCCACTGTCACAGCAGAAGCATGATCGTCATACTAGATCTCTAGGCATTAGGTATATGTCTGAGTGGTCTTAGTGCAAGTGGGAGATTTGTTGGGATATGCCCTAAGACAAGTCATTAGATGATTGTTTAAGACATACAATGTTTATGATTTTATGAATGGTAATTCATTATTATATATTATTCGATTAACTGTGCAATATGAATTAATATATATGTTAATGTCCTTAGAATAATATTGTATTATTCTTAAAGATGTCCCTAGTCAAGTATTATCATGAATAGGGATAATGATAATACGTAGAGACTAGTATGTGTTGATTGATGAATTGTTCACTGATATGAGATATCAAATCAACATGGGTACATGTTAGAGAACGATGTACTGGATAGACCCACCATGAGAATGCAACATGGATAGTTATTTGATCGTCATATGCAATTCTCATAGTGATAATAATGTATGTAATCCTTATGACTTGTGATCATCAGAGATCCCAACATAAGGAGTTATGTATCTTGATATTGTCAAACGTTACCCGTAACAGGGTAAACTATAAAGGCGACTATTGGATACACTACGAATTATGTAGAGGGATGTTGACTGATCGAGATAGGATTTGTCCCTCCTATTTAACAGGAGATGTGTTTGGCCCTTGATCAAGTGAGAACTAAAATGCATGGCCATGCTCGAATGAGTCGATATGAGATATCGAGCTTATTCGTTTAATCTAGTTCTACTTGGGGATCAAGAAATAGAGATTGAATATACGAGTATGACTATTCCATGACTCGTGCTCAATCTAAACACAAAGGACAAAGGGAATAAGTTACATGGTTAATATTATCACAAGTTCTAAAGGTTATGTCGAGTCATTGACATTCTTGTAATTTGGGTAGCATTGATGTGTTGCTAGATACCGCTCAATGCTTGCGACATAAAATGAGATTTTATGTCACTGCCAACATTACAAGATCCTATCAGGTCGCACAAAAGATTAAATCGATAAGGGAAATTAAATTCATTAGATGAATTAATTAATTAAGAAGAGTCTTAATTAAAAGATTATAAGGATTTAATTAAATCATGGGTTTGGGCCCATGAGGCTTTAAGAAAGCCTTAAACCTTAATTAAATCTTATAATATAAATACAAGGTTATGTTTTATTATTGATAAGACAATTCATATTATACTAACCTAGACTTAGAAGCTCACGGCCGCCTCCTTCACGTGACAAGGAGCTCTCGGTTTCTTCCTTGATAGCCGAAGAGAAACTTGTTGAATTAAGGCGATCGTTCGATTTAGAATCAAGCGTGTTTCTTGTTCCGGTTTAAGAACGAGTCTAGCAACTTGTTCTTAAACTATCCCTTCCCGATTTGATCGTGTGGATACCGTAGAGGCAAAACTCGCTAATTTTTGCTAGTGGCTCGAAGGACTCGTTGGACGTGGTGCTGCTTCGTGGAATCTACTCAAACACGCTACAAGGGTGAGACCTTTGATTCCTTTATCCGATATGAATCCCTATGTATAGATCCGCGGTTATAGTAATCCAAAATTTTATAATTCCGCTGCGTTCCATGCTTGTTGGATTACTAACACTGCCTACATCTCCCACCTCTTCATTGGAGTTCTCCAGATTAATAGCCGCCATGCTGTAACACAGGATTAACAACAATACCAAAAGTGATCGCTTTTATTTTAAACAATTAATTCCAATCTAGCGATTTTAGACCGCAAGTGCACGGTGTCAAGTTTTAGTATAGATAGGAAGATACGGATTGTCGAACCCACAGAGACTAACAAGCAAGTACCAAATAAGATGTCTTTTAACTATATTTAACCTACGATAACCAATTAATAATTAAACTAAACTAAATTAAGCTACTATAATCCAACCAAAATAGTCAACGATCACGAGAAAAATCCACAAGAAAGTATCAAGACAATTATTCACCTAACCCAACTCTTACAATTCTTTTCTCCACACATCTCTAAGGTGACGGGTTTTCCGAATTTATCTAATACACTCTCTCGAGCTATATTAAACCTAACACCGAATTGTAGTAAGTAACTCTCGTTCACTTATTTAACAATTCAATGTTGCATAAGATCCATGAAAACCTAGCTTTCAATTACTAGAATCTATGGCTATCACGCATGTATTTGACGTCATCTCTCGATCTCGGTCTTAAATCCATGGTATGAGTTATCTATTCAGTATCATAAAATCATCTCTCGATCTCAATTACGATACTAAAATCATTCAAAGGTGATCAATCCTTCAAAAGCATTAAGAACAATAACACATGCACTTAGAAGATATATATGAATTCAATCTCAAAATCAATAGGAAAAACCATGTTATTGATATCTCTCAATCATCAAAAACACAACAAAGACTCCGGTTGTAGATCCTCGCTCCTTCTCTTGCTTCCTTCTCGATCGTCTCTTTAATCGCCTTGTTGGAGTTGTTCCAAAATCATAGGGTTAAAAGGTTGGAGGATGACAGAAAGGTGAAGAAGGGTTGGATGTGTGTACGGTGAGTGGAAGAATGATGGAGGCCTATATTCTGGACGTTTTTGGGAGTGAAGATCCGTTTTGGGTGAAGGTGTGAGGTGGAATTGAAGGAAATGGGGGCGTGTTTTTAGAGGAGGCGTTTGGTTTTGTGGAATTGAAGGAAAAGGGGGGGCTGAGATGGAGGCTGTGATGTTTGTGTTCTAGGGTTAAAATATGATTATCCTCTTGAGTAGGTCTCGTTCCTGCCTTTTAAAAATCCCGTGCATCAAATAAGGAAAGCAGTCCAAAATTTCCAAAATTCATCAGGCATAATGACGCCTCCGAAGTGGCGTAGTTACGCCTGTCGATGTGTCAACAAATCTGGCTTCCCGCGTGATAGGCGTAATTACGCCTCCAAAGTGGCGTAATTACGCCACTTAAATTTTCAAAAGCCGTGGGCTAGGCGTAGTTACGCCACAAAGTAGGCGTAATTACGCCTGTTGAATTAATTCAATGATGTTTCTTCGCCTTTTTTCAGCTTCTGGCGAGTTTCGTATTGTGGCCATAACTTTCTCATATGAACTCCAAATTTGATGAATCAGCTGTCCACGCGAAGATAAGAGAAAGTTCTACAACTTTTATATGGACCACATTTCCAAAACATGGCTCGAACATATAGTAATCTGAGGAGAAAGGAGCAACATGTGTCTTGGATTCTGGTTTTTTCCTCTTTTCTTCAATTGGTTCATTTCTTCTACTTTTATGCATTTCAACATTGATTCCTGAAATATAGAAATATATACCATAAACCGTAAAATAATCCAAGAATCAACACGAAAACATATACATATCATAGCCTAATAACGCGTAATATTCAACCTTATCAAAAAGCAGTTCATAATATAAGCCGTTAGATAACAAGAGTAATCATATTCAAAAGCATGTTAGTATAACAACTTATACAAAAATATGCACCATATGCCTAAACATGCCCACCAATGAATACCTAGCCAACTTGTTTCTAAAGGCTACCCTTTACTCGTTCCCTGGTTATCTAACCTGGCTCTGATACAACTAAATGTGAGACCCCGTTATCTAAACAAGATTCTAAGGTGCAATTAAGAGAACTAATCATTCATAATAAGAGTATTAGGTCGTGTTGATTAAACCTGAGCTTAAGAGATTACAGTACCAAAAGTTCAAAAAGGAATTATACATATTCCTAACAAAAGGTACTAAATTATAGCTTTACTCTACTCTTTGTAGAAACTATACAAAAGGAATTTCTGTTCTGCTAATCATGTAGCACTCCTTACAGCTCAGCGTATCAACCCCGACCCTGGTTCTCCATGACAAAAGCACCTACAAAGACAACCCCCAACACATGAGCACATGGTAATTCATATTCAACATAATATGAATGTAAAGCGTAAATGCATAAATCATAGGCATCAATGCATTTAAAACGCCCATTTTGGTTGTCCCTATACCATAACTCATAATCAAATCAATATATGATATTATGGTTTCTTTAAATAAATGTCATGACATAACTTCACTTCTTAAATCTTTACTTCAATCCTTAGTCAGTTTATCATCAGTGTATTTTAATGCCCCTCGCATCATAACTTCATAATAAGCGGAACTCACCTCCATCGCTTCTTCATACAAGCGGTATTTCTATCCTCGCTTCGTATGGAATACCTCGCCTCCATGTGCAAGCGGACCTACACCCCTCGCTCCACATTTTTAGCGGTATAAGCGGTAAGCAATAAAATCATCACTGTGATAACCCTGTCTCGTGGAATACACACCAAATGTTCCACAACATACATATGCAGCAACAATGCATAAACAACATGTATCGTAATCATAATGCACAAACTGATACATACTTGTATCCATCATGTGACAAATTGACAAACATATAATACATATTACCGTTGGGTGCCCGTACGTCGCTTACGTACCTTTCCAAAGTATGGTATATTGCAGGACTCTATCCCCTGCGTTGTGTGGCTACCTGTGATGGCTCTACACAAGTGTACAACACAATATTAGATGCCAATAATACCCCAATACCAAAAATATTACAATAAATAACCAAAACACATAATTTGGCTTCTCGCGATCGATCGCCAAAATGCCCCGATCGATCGCGAGATGCTACTTCCTCAACATTCAAAATTCTGCCTTCCGCGATCGATCGCTGATGTTGTGCCGATCGATCGCTGAAGTGCTCTTCCTCGCACCTAATGCTCGCGATCGATCGGAAAAACGCGCCGATCGATCGCCGATACCTGCAAATCGCGAACAGAAGACATTTTCGAGCACCTATTTTCAAGCCAACAATTATACCATCATAAACGTAGATCATGCTCAAACAAACATGCTTGTGGCTACATTATACTACCATGCAAGCCTCCAAAACAAGTAACACAACAAAAGACTACTAATCATGCCATTTTTACACCAATAAAAACATGAACTCAATTAAAACTTAAACCAAAACTGATTTATGGTTCCTCACCCTCTTTTGCCCCAACTTTTGGAAGGTTTCTCACCAAGAATTTGAAATCTTCACCTTCCTACTTGCTTACCTGATGTTGGACGATATTTGGGTGAAAAAGGAGAAAGGTTTCTGAGATAAAAAGGTGGAGTGGGAGAGTGGGGAAGAGGTATGGGTGGAGCAGCTGAATGGGTATGGGTTGAGGGGGGTGGTTGGGTGGTGGGTTATGTGATGTGTTATGTTTTGGTCCAGGTATTTAGCACGATGTATTAAAATATCCTCACATGATATTTTATAGTATTTAATCAATAAAATACTTCAAATTCCAATTAAACATGCTATACCACAATGACCAACACACACCCCAAATAAGCATGCCATAACCCAAATTCCCAACATATATCACATGCACCCAGAAACGCATTTCCCCAATATTATTAATTCAACCCAAATGAATTAATACCATAATCTTCATAACATAATAATGTTTAAAAGCACATAATCATTTCGGGGATATCACAATCGGCCTCACAATTCAATAATACACAACTTATGACTTTTAACAACTAACTAGACATCCAAGAAATCAAAATCAAAACCAACGAATCAGGAATTCAGGTAAATAATTCATGTGAACTCCCTAAACGTAAGGTTGTGCATTGTCCTCAATGTGCTAAACCGTGAAAATAAGAACAATGCACATACATATTACAACGACTGTCAGGGGCCGTCGTCCATATCACCATTTTGTGGTGGGTATGGTGGTAGAGTCGGTGGCTATGGTGGAATAAAGTCGGGGAAGTGCTGTGACGGTGAGGTGTTGTACTGAAACATATAGTCCATAAACGCGTCATGGCAGTGGTGGAAGAATCTTGCTTCGTCGTGGTAGTCACAATGTGAAACTGTTCATCCAGCATCCATTGTTGAGCCTCCAACGTCAGTTGTTGGGCTGCTACTTATTGGTCCAAGGTCTGAACTTGCTCATTAGTGAATGGAGTGATTGGTGTTCGTCGAGGCCTGGTGGATGATGAAGATGTTGCAGGTTTTTGTGGTGTTTGTTCAAATGGCATGACGATGACGCGTAGCGGTTTCAAGATTTCTTCATCTTTTGTCCACTTAACTCCTCGCAACCGACAGAGTTTAGTTATGAGCGCAGTATGTGCCAATCCTCCGATCGTGCTACCCTCGGCACTTTGATTAATGAACCCTAAATGAGTTTGCCCAAATTTATAGATTTTTTTTGTGTGATAATAGCATAACCCAATGTAGCTCGATCTTTAGTGACTTCGGAAGTGTGACTAGAGGGCATCACTCTCTGATCGCTTTTATTTTAAACAGTTATTTCCAGTGTAGCGATTCTATACCGCAAGTGCACGGTGTCAAGTTTTAGTATAATGAAATTAGAAGTACGAGTGTCGAACCCACGAGGACTAGTAAATAAGTACCACGTTCGATTAGATTAACTATATTTAACCTACGATTATGGAATGATTAACAAATTAAATTGACTCAAACACAAAAATCAACATAAACAACATCGATGGATTATTGAAGAAATATGATCAAATAATTATCAAGACGTCGGTTCACCCATGTAATCCCCCAAAAGTTTTCTATTAATTAAGATTCAAAATTCTATGTTCTAGGGTGACTAGTTTTCCTATTTCATTCGTTATACCTTGGTCCGGCTATAACAAGTCTAGCATTAATCTACAATAAATCACTCCCGCGTCCTTATTGAGCGATTAATACCGAAAAATGCTTTGTGTAAACTACTAGCCTTCGATTTTGGTAAATCTATTGCTATCACAAGTTGTGTTAGAGTTTACTTGGTCCGTCTCAACCTAAAACCCACGGCCTAGTTTACTACGTCATATCGTAATCTCCTATGGTCAATTCAATCACGATTACCAAAATAATGCAAAAGGTAGCTACTCTTTTACAAGCATTAAAAACATAAATTATGCACAAAGATCATGAAAATCGAATCAAAACCGTTAATTAACTCAATGGTTCAAACATGGGATTAGGTCTTGATAAACAAAATTAGCCAACAACCATATTCAATTTATAATGCAAAAATATGTCTTTAAACAAATTCAACATCAAAATCTGAAATTCAAAATAATTAAGTTTAGAAATACTAAGATAACGAGGATGTCACTTCGTGCGTCGCTACGTTCGTCCGTTCCTTGTGTTGCTCTTGCTCTTCAATGAATTGTGTATGGATGGTTGGAGAGGATTTTTGGGTGATGGAGGCTGCTTGTGTAGGTTAATTATGAGCCAAGAGTCCCCCAAAACGTCTAAAAATCTTCTATAAATAGTGTTGGAGGAGTCTTCAATTCATTGGACACAAAATAGCTTGATAAGGAACAAAATCTTGATTTTTTCGGGTTTGGCGATCGATCTTTGTCAGTTGCCGATCGATCGGCAAAACATTCTGGACAAAATAACCAACTTTATATATCCGCAATCGATCTTCGTAAGTTGCCGATCGATCGCTGATCTCAAATCTCCAATTTTGCGATATGGTCCTCCTTTTCCATATTTAGCTCGGTTTGGTCCTTTTTCATCATTTATAGCTTCTTTACTCCACTCTTATGCAATTTGACATAGATTCCTGAAATATAAAAATATATACCAAAACGCGTAATATTTTCCAGGAATCACTACAAAAACACCCTTAATCATATATCAAATTAAGTGTAAAAATCACAATTATCAACTCCCCCAAACATAATCTTGATCGTCTCGAGCAAGAAATAAAGTCAAAAAGTCGAGTTCAATATTGAAGATTCAAATAAACCAATTCGCAGTCATCATGTAGCTCAGACAATTATACACAAACAAGAGTCAATACATAACAAGTCGTGTTTTATCTTAGATCAAGCAACATGTCTCCAAATCAGAACGTGCGTGTGTGCTATTGTCACTTTCAAGTTCCATGCAAATTTCATAGATCAAATCATGCTAGTCAATGAAAAGTATGAATATCGTTGAGCATTCCATAGACCTATTTTCAAACAACTTCTCCACTAATATAGTCACTCCCTAGACTTGGATCAATAGGTCTTTTTAAGCTTGTAACGTTAGGCCTAGGTGTCTGGCTTCAAAGAAAGGATATGATATAACAAAGAAGAGAGTATAACCATGTAATGTTGATATTGTTAGCACAAAATTGAGCTTCTCTTCTTTTTCTTTTTGCCTTGGCCACTTTGGGTTTTATTTGGATATTTTTTTATCAAGACTTTTTCTATTCTTTTCTTTCTCATTCATCATTTTTTTTACAATAAGCTCCTTAAAATATAACAATTTATGTGCATCTAATGAGAATCACTATACTCCCTTTAGGTAAGGATAAATTTTTTCAGTTTAAGCTCAAATAGGTAGGTGTAATGAGTTGCCAAAAAAATGTTGAATGAGGGCTAATAGTATGTAAAACATACTCCATTCTTTTTCATTAGGCTCAAATAGTGGAAACTAGGGATTGGTATATACATGGTAAGCTTGAAAGGCTCTAACGGTTCAAAGATCACCTAAATCCTTTCCAAGCCAAGTTCATAACTATAAAATTTCGCCTCAAAGTGTCATCATCAAATAGGTTCTAAGGTACTCTACGATACTCAACACGATTCATCAAGTTCACAAAGATTTTCACTACTCCAAAAGCAATTCACAAGATTATGACTCAAATGTGCTTAATAAATTCCTCATCTTAGACATGCTACTCAAAACAAGATATTCACAAACAGTTTACAATCATCAAAGCTCAAGTTGACATGCATAGTGAGACTAATATCATCATGAAATAGAGACCACTACTATGATTCATTCTTATCTTACTATTTGAACACATTTTCAAGAAAATTTTGTTAGTGCGCAAGAAACGATCAATTTCCAAATAAGAAGCATGACAATGTAATGTACTCCCCCAAACTTAATTTATGCATTGTCCTCAATGTACTAGGCATGGAGAATGAGACAAAGCATTTACCTTTGACAACGATCGTCAGTGATCGTTGTCCAATTCCTCATCAGCTCATGGGGCAAAGTTGTTGGGATATGCCCTAAGACATGTCATTGGATGATTGTTTTGACATACAATGTTTATGATTTTATGAATGGCAATTCATTATTATATATTATTCGTTTAACTGTGCAATGTGAATTAATATATATGTTAATGTCCTTAGAATAATATTGTATTATTCTTAAACATTGTCCCTAGTCAAGTATTATCATGAATAGGGATAATCATAATACGTAGAGACTAGTATGTGTTGATTGATGAATTGTTCATTGATATGAGATATCAAATCAACACATGGGTACATGTTAGAGAACGATGTAATGGACAGACCCACCATGAGAATGCTACATGGATAGTTATATGAGTGTCATAAGCAATTCTCATAGTGATAATAATGTATGTAATCCTTACGACTTGTGATCATCAAAGATCCCAACATAAGGAGTTATGTATCTTGATATTGTCAAACGTTACCCGTAACAGGGTAAACTATAAAGTCGACTATTGGATACACTACGAATTATGTAGAGGGATGTTGACTGATCGAGATAGGATTTGTCCCTCCTATATAACAAGAGATGTGTTTGGCCCTTGATCAAGTGAGAACTAAAATGCATGGCCATGCTCGAATGAGTCGATATGAGATATCGAGCTTATTCGTTTATTCTAGTTCTACTTGGGGATCAAGAAATAAAGATTGAATATACGAGTATGACTATTCCATGACTCGTGTTCAATCTAAACACAAAGGACAAAGGGATTAAGTTACATGGTTAATATTATCACAAGTTCTAAAGGTTATGTCGAGTCATTGACATTCTTGTAATTTGGGTAGCCTTGATGTGTTGCTAGACACCGCTCTTTGCTTGTAACGTAAAATGAGATTTTATGTCACTGCCAACATTACAAGATCCTATCGGGTCGCACAAAAGATTAAATCGAGAAGGGAAATTAAATTCATGGGATGAATTAAATAATTAAGAGGAGTCTTAATTAATAATTATAAGGATTAAATTAAAATCATGGGCTTAACCCCATGAGGCTTTATGAAAGCTTTTAATTAAATCATATATAATAATAACAAGGTGATTAATTGTTAATTCATTCCTTGATATCAAAACCTAGCCACCTCTCTCAAGCTCTCGGCCTCCTCTCATTCACGAAGGTTCACGGCCGCCACCTTCACGGCCGCCGTCGACTCCTTCTTGGTGGTGTTAGGCAGCCGTTAATCGGTTTTGAACCGAGAGTTGAGTTTTGGTTCAAGAATAAGTCTAGCAACTTGTTCTTGAACGTCCCTTGTTCGTTTAATCGTGTGGATACCGTTGAGGCAAGACCTTGGAGGTGTTTCTCGTGACTCGGGATCGTTGGACGTGGTGCTCCGTGGAATCTGCTCAAACACGCTACAAGGGTGAGACTTTTGTTCCTTTATCCGATATGATAACCTATGTATAGATCCGGTGTCTTGTAATCCATAAATTTTTATATTCCGCTGCGTAAGATGCTTGATGGATTACTTACAGTGGTATCAGAGCCGTGTACAAGGCTCATATCGGATTTATGTGATTAAATTGTTTTAATAATATTAGAACTATTATTGCATGCTATTTAAAACTGTATGAACATATATGATATGTTAATATTAAGTTCGTAAAATTATCATGAAATTATATTTGATATAATGATGTTTGATGTATACGATACACGAAGCGAACAATCGAACCCGTAACAAGTTTTTTTCGGCCACCACCTATGCATTTGACCCACGGCTTAGCCACGTGAGGGCTAGGGGTTTCGGACTCCTATGCTCGAGATGGCCTAGTCGTTGTGGCTCATGTTCATGCATGGAGGTTTCGAGACATGGATGAGTTTTGAACTCTTTGGCTCAATAATGGTTCACGCATGCATGGATAAGTGGCTTCACCACGTGAGAGCTAGGGTTTTCCAACCCTTGGCTCGAGATGGTTGAGCCACCACCGTGCATGGCCTGACCATGATTCGTGGCTCATGAATTCCGGCGTTTCGAACAAGTTGGCTCGATGGAAACACAAGGAGCAAGGCGGCTAGGGTTAGACCCTAGCACCGCCGCCGATCGCTCAATGGTTCGGCCATGGGCTAGGGTTTCGAACCCTAGGCCCATACATGGTCCAGCCGTGTGGTTAGATGGGTCGGACCCATTTGGTTCATGTTTTGAGTTGCATTAAGTTCGTGGCATGTGATGTCCTGAGCGTACGATAATTTTTCAAAATTTTATTTTTTACAGTTTTAATTAGAATTAAATTTTAAAATGTTTAGAATTTAATTGATTAAATGTTAAAGCATGTTTTATGTGTTGTTTGAGCATGGTGCATGGTTATAGCCCTTTGACCTATTAGATAGGATTTGTGAATGTTTGTAATTTATAATACGACCTGCGTGTCGTGCCTTCTCTATTTTATTCTAAATGTTATCCCTCCCCTATGTTCCCCACGAATGTGAATCGAGGAATTCTATATCTTGTAAATAATATAGTTTATTTGTTGATGGTGATCAATGAAGATGGAGCATCGTGCCGGGATGAGGAGGCCATTCACAAATTGGAGCCAAAGGAAGGTGCTTGTGAAGTTACCTTAGGTTGACTTTTAGGATTTCTCATTGGCTTGAGAAAATCGCTAGTAGGGGCTATAACCATGTCACGTTTAATTATGTATGTTGATGCATGATTTATCTTATGTTTTAGATTGATAATTGTATTACACATATATGTAGATATGTATACACCTATATGTAGTGGACATATTTTAAATTATCAAACTAATCATGAGATCAATAAATCCCTCTAAAATATTAAGTTTTAGATGCCTTCCAAAATTAAAAGTACTCGTCAAAAACTTCGATTGTACATGTGTGGGTTTGCCAAAGCAAAGCACCGTGGCAATCTTAGTAAGGCGCGAAAGGATAAAAGTGATATCCGTTATACTTTAAATTGGGTACGACTTAACTAGGTTATCTCAATAGGATTGGGAACCTAGAGGCATGGGTTGGATAATAATTCATTTGATGAATTGAACAAAGCGTTGTTCGTCCAACTATCCAAGAATTACATGTGATGTAATTGACAAAGTGTTGTCTACCTAAATAACCGAGTCTTGGGCGATTAGCCAAAGCTAACTCAAGATTAGGCGAAATATGGATCTTGGCCCACTAAAGGTTTCGAGGGTTGATATTTTTATAAAAACAAAATAGTGGGAGTATCATTTAATATAAGACCATGTTAAATGATTAAATCATAAACTTATTTTGCATATTTATATTGTAGATATTCATGGCAACTAACAACGTAACAAGCACATTATCACTGCGATCGGTCCTTGAGAAGGACAAACTAAATGGGACAAATTTCCTAGACTGACATAGGAACTTGAGGATAGTCCTCAAACAAGAAAAGAAACAATATGTCCTAGAGGAACCCTTACCTGCTGAGGAACCACCCCTGACAGCTACTAGAGCCGATAAAGATGCTTACAAGAAGCATCAAAGTGACGCACTTGATGTTGGGTGCCTTATGCTTGCCACCATGAACTCTGAGCTTCAGAAGCAACATGAGGAAATGGAGGCGTTCGATATGATCGAACACTTAAAGCAATTGTACCAACAGCAAGCTAGACAAGAGAGGTATGATGTCTCTAAAGCGTTGTTCCAGTGCAGGATGGTAGAGGGAAGCCTAGTTGGAACTCATGTACTCAAGATGATTGGGTACATTGAGAATCTGGAGAAGCTGGGTTTTCCATTGGACCAAGAGTTGGCCACCGATGTAATCTTGCAATCGTTGCCTGAGAGCTTCAGTCAATTTGTAGTAAATTACAATATGACTGACATGGAAAAGACTCTATCACAATTACTTGGTATGTTGAGAACATATGAAGCAAATACAAAGAAGACTAATGCCACAAATGTTCTTATTGTGAATAAGGGCAAAGGAAAGGCCAAAGCTAAAGGCAATAAGAAAACAAAGAAGGTCTTTGTTAAATCTAAGCCAAAGTCTTATGCACTGAAGCCAAAGGGAGGGATAGCAAAGGAAGAGAATTGTTTCCATTGCGGTGAGACCGGTCATTGGAAAAGGAACTGCAAAGTATATCTGGAGGATCTCAAGAAGGGAAGTGTGACTTCCACTTCAGGTATTTTTGTTATAGAAGTCAATTTTTCTACTTCTTCATCATGGGTATTAGATACTGGATGTGGATCTCACATTTGTGTAAATGTGGCAGGACCTCAAAAAGAGTAGATTGTTGACAAAAGGCGAAGTTGATCTCCGAGTTGGAAATGAAGCAAGAGTTGCTGCATTAGCTGTAGGAGATTATCATTTATCTTTGCCTTCTGGTTTATCGTTGATTTTAAAAGATTGTTATTTTGTGCCTTCAATTACCAAAAACATTATTTCTATTTCTTGTTTGGACAAGTATGGATTCTCATTTATTATAAAGGACAACTGTTGTTCCATTTATTTAAAAGATATGTTTTATGCTAGTGCACAAATGGTGAATGGTCTTTATTTACTAAATCTTGATATGCCTATCTATAACATAAATACTAAAAGGATTAAAAATAATGATTGTAATCCGACTTATCTCTGGCATTGTCGCTTGGGCCATATAAACGAGAACCGCATATCTAAACTTCATAAGGATGGAGTATTGGATTCATTTGATTTTGAATCATGTGAAACATGCGAATCTTGTTTAATGGGCAAGATGACTAAAGCCCCTTTCAAAGGACATGTTGAAAGGGCAAATGTTTTATTGGGACTAATACATAGTGATGTTTGTGGACCAATAAGTACACAAGCTAGAGGTGGTTTTCAATACTTCGTTACATTTACTTATGACCTCAGTAGATATGGGTATGTGTACCTAATGAAGCATAAGCATGAAACCTTTGAAAAGTTCAAAGATTTCAAGAATGAAGTACAAAACCAACTTGGCAAAAGTATCAAAATACTTCGATCTGATCGAGGAGGTGAATACTTAAGCCAAGAGTTTCATGACTATCTAAAGGAGTGTGGGATAGTCCCACAACTCACTCCTCCGTATACTCCACAATGGAATGGTGTATCCGAGAGGAGAAATCGAACCTTGTTGGACATGGTTAGATCAATGATGAGTCATGCAGATCTTCCGATATCGTTTTGGGGACACGCTCTAGAAACAACGATTTTCTTACTGAACCGTGTTCCATCTAAATCAGTGGAAAAGACACCATATGAGATATGGACTGGGAAGCGTCCTAGTATGTATTTTATGAAGATTTGGGGTTGTGAGGCTTTCGTTAGACGTCACGCCACTAACAAACTTGGACCCAAATCTGATAAGTGTTTATTTGTGGGGTATCCTAAGGAAACGAAAGGATACTATTTCTATTATCCCACCGAGAACAAAGTAGTTGTTGCTCGGACTGGTGTATTTCTTGAAAGAGAATTTATTTCTAGAAAAACCAGTGGGAGAAAAATAGAACTTAGTGAAGTTCAACCACAAGAAAACACTGAACCTGAGATTGAGATGGAAACAGAGCAGGCACCGCAAGCCGTTGTGGAAGAAGTACCTGCTCAAGAGACACAAGCCCAGCGTAGGTCTGTAAGAGAACACCGGGAGCCACAGAGATATGGATTTCTTGTGACTCAACAAGGTGACTTACTACTTATTGATGAGGATGAGCAGTCATCTTATCAACAAGCTATAATGAGCACTGAATCTGAGAAATGGCAAGAGGCCATGAAATCTGAGATGGAATCCATATATGCAAACCAAGTATGGACTTTGGTTGATCCTCCTGAAGGGGTACGACCCATAGGGTGCAAATGGATTTTCAAGAAAAAGACCGATATTGATGGTAATGTACAAACCTATAAAGGTCGGCTGATTGCAAAAGGATTCAAACAAATTCATGGTATTGACTATGATGAAACCTTTTCACCAGTGGCCATGGTTAAATCCATAAGGATCTTACTTGCAATAGCTGCATTTCATGATTATGAAATATGGCAGATGGATGTCAAAACAGCTTTCCTTAATGGAAATCTGCTCGAGGATGTGTACATGACACAGCCCGAAGGTTTTGTCGATCCAAAGGATGCTGGAAAGATATGCAAGCTACAACGATCCATTTATGGATTGAAGCAAGCTTCTCGGAGTTGGAATCTTCGTTTTGATGATGCAATCAAAGAGTTTGGTTTTATCAAAAACGTAGATGAACCTTGTGTCTACAAGAAGGTCAGTGGGAGCATAATCATTTTCCTAGTGTTGTACGTAGATGACATACTTCTCATTGGGAATGATATCACTGCCTTACAATCTGTAAAGATTTGGCTAGGGAATTGCTTTTCGATGAAAGACTTGGGAGAAGCCACCTATGTATTCGGAATCAAGATCTATAGAGATAGATCGAGAAGGCTTCTCGGCCTAAGTCAAAGTACATACATAGACAAAGTGCTTAAAAGGTTTAGCATGCAAGAATCAAAGAAAGGATTCATGACTATGACACATGGTATATATCTCTCGAAGGAACAATGTCCTTCAACACCAGATGAGAGACAACGCATGAGTAAGATTCCATATGCGTCAGCTATTGGATCCATCATGTATGCCATGATATGTACTCGTCCCGATGTATCGTATGCTTTGAGCATGATGAGCAGATATCAAGTTGATCCAGATGAAGGTCACTGGATTGCTGTCAAGAATATCCTGAAGTACTTGAGAAGAACTAAGGATACATTCTTGATTTATGGAGGTGAGGAAGAGCTCAATGTAATGGGTTACACTGATGCAAGCTTCCAAACCGACAAAGATGATTTTTGATCTCAATCTGGATATGTGTATTGCCTAAATGGAGGTGCTGTGAGCTGGAAGAGTTCAAAGCAAGAGGCAGTAGCCGATTCTACAACGGAAACTGAGTGTATTGCTGCCTCGGATGCAGCAAAGGAAGTTGTTTGGAACAGGAAGTTCATTTCTGAACTTGGAGTGGTGCCTAGCATTAAAGATCCGATAGAACTCTATTGTGACAACAATGGAGCGATCGCATTGGCTAAGGAACCTAGATCTCACCAAAGATCCAAGCACATACTTAAGCGTTTCCATTTCATTCGAGAAATCGTTGAAAGGGGAGATGTTAAAATATGCAAAGTACCAACAGATGATAACGTATCTGACCCATTGACGAAGCCACTATCACATCAGAAGCATGATCGTCATACTAGATCTCTAGGCATTAGATATATGTCTGAGTGGTCTTAGTGCAAGTGGGAGATTTGTTGGGATATGCCCTAAGACATGTCATTGGATGATTGTTTTGACATACAATGTTTATGATTTTATGAATGGCAATTCATTATTATATATTATTCGTTTAACTGTGAAATGTGAATTAATATATATGTTAATGTCCTTAGAATAATATTGTATTATTCTTAAACATTGTCCCTAGTCAAGTATTATCATGAATAGGGATAATCATAATACGTAGAGACAGTATGTGTTGATTGATGAATTGTTCATTGATATGAGATATCAAATCAACACATGGGTACATGTTAGAGAACGATGCACTGGACAGACCCACCATGAGAATGCTACATGGATAGTTATATGAGTGTCATAAGCAATTCTCATAGTGATAATAATGTATGTAATCCTTACGACTTGTGATCATCAGATATCCCAACATAAGGAGTTATGTATCTTGATATTGTCAAACGTTACCCATAACAAGGCAAACTAGAAAGGCGACTATTGGATACACTACGAATTATGTAGAGGGATGTTGACTGATCGAGATAGGATTTGTCCCTCCTATATAACAGGAGATGTGTTTGGCCCTTGATCAAGTGAGAACTATAATGCATGGCCATGCTCGAATGAGTCGATATGAGATATCGAGCTTATTCGTTTATTCTAGGTCTACTTGGGGATCAAGAAATAAAGATTGAATATACGAGTATGACTATTCCATGACTCGTGTTCAATGTAAACACAAAGGACAAAGGGATTAAGTTACATGGTTAATATTATCACAAGTTCTAAAGGTTATGTCGAGTCATTGGCATTCTTGTAATTTGGGTAGCCTTGATGTGTTGCTAGACACCGCTCTTTACTTGTAACGTAAAATGAGATTTTATGTCACTGCCAACATTACAAGATCCTAAGGGTCGCACAAAAGATTAAATCGAGAAGGGAAATTAAATTCATGGGATGAATTAAATAATTAAGAGGAGTCTTAATTAATAATTATAAGGATTAAATTAAAATCATGGGCTTAAGCCCATGAGGCTTTATGAAAGCTTTTAATTAAATCATATATAATAATAACAAGGTGATTAATTGTTAATTCATTCCTTGATATCAAAACCTAGCCACCTCTCTCAAGCTCTCGGCCTCCTCTCATTCACGAAGGTTCACGGCCGCCACCTTCACGGCCGCCGTCGA
Source organism: Haberlea rhodopensis (assembly GCA_907163345.1). NCBI lineage: Eukaryota > Viridiplantae > Streptophyta > Magnoliopsida > Lamiales > Gesneriaceae > Haberlea > Haberlea rhodopensis. The sequence goes on from CAJQUN010000100.1 coordinate 1,890,462, forward strand.
CTCCTTTTTGGTGGTGTTAGGCAGTCGTTAATCTGTTTTGAATCGAGAGTTGAGTTTTGGTTCAAGAATAAGTCTAGCAACTTGTTCTTGAACGTCCCTTGTTCGTTTAATCGTGTGGATACCGTTGAGGCAAGACCTTGGAGGTGTTGCTCGTGACTCAGGATCGTTGGACGTGGTGCTCCGTGGAATCTGCTCAAACACGCTACAAGGGTGAGACTTTTGTTCCTTTATCCGATATGATAACCTATGTATAGATCAGGTGTCTTGTAAGCCATAAATTTTTATATTCCGCTGCGTAAGATGCTTGATGGATTACTTACAAAAGTAATGGAACATAACACAGCACGCATGGAGTCTAACCAAAAATAAAAAACAGAACAAAACCAAACCAAAACAAACCCAAAAGCAAAGTAAAAACAAAGCAAAAAGATAAGAAAAAGTTTTTGGTTTATAATCCAAAGCTGGACTTTTTACTACATGCCCTCAAAGGTTGGAATCGTTTGTGGAGCACGAATCTCTGTAATCAATTGGGTAATGCCTCAACCTCTCGTCATTAACGACATAAGTGCCTAGAATATGACCACTTACCTTAATGGATCCATGCGGGTATATCGTGGTAACAGTGAATGGTCCAACCCATGAAGCCTTTCGCTTGCTTTGGAAAATGCGAGGTGGTGGCGCTTTATGCAATTGAACTATCTCTCCCTTCATAAACGTCCTTTTATCTTTTTGCTTCTTCGCCTTCCTTGGCTTCACCCTGTCATGACTCTTGCCTTCTTCAGTGTCTAGTTCGAGCTTCGTCTTCACCTCATCAGTACCTTGCACGACATCATCAGGCAAAATATTAATTTTATGAATAATAAAACATGTGTGCTTGTTGTGTGTTTGTGGTGAAGTTTGAAACATAGTAAATGTGACATGATCTTCTCCTACACGGAGGATCAACTTCCCTTCTTCAACATCGATAATAGCTCTTCCGGTAGCTAGGAATGGGGGGCCTCAGGATCAATGGCAATCTCGCATCCTCCTCCATATCCAACACAAGGAAATCAACCAGGAAAGTGAATTGATCTATCTTGACTGGCACATCCTCGACGATTCCTAATGGGTAGGTGATAGACTTGTCCGCCATTTATAACACCACCCTTGTGGTCTTCGGCTCTCCTAGTCCAAGTCGCCTAAAAATAGACAATGGCATTAAGTTCACACTAGCACCCAAATCACATAATTATTTAGTGGAAGAAATAGGCACAATTGTGCAAGGAATAGAAAAACTCCATGGATCCTTCAACTTCGTGGCCGACTTCTTTTGCATAATGGCACTACATTCCTCGGTCAATAAGATAGTTTCGTGCTCTCCCCAATTTCTGCTTCTTAGACAACATATTCTTTAAGAATTTAGCATAATTTGGCATTTCTCGTAATGCATCAATAAATGGTATGTCTATATGCAAATTCTTAAGCATGTCTAAAAATTTGGCAAAGTTTGAATCAACCTTTGCCCTATTGACTGCTGCATGAAATGGGAGAGGAATATGTACATTTTCTAGTTGTGTTCTAGGTGTAGTGGACTTAGTAGACTTACCCTTGGCGCATGATTGCTCATTCCCCTCTTGCTTGATTTCTAGCTTTTTTAGTCTCCTTCTCTTTGCCAAGTTCATTTCCACTTCTTACGGTCATGACATTGGCTTGCTCCCTTGGATTCTTCTCTGTGTCACTCGGTAGAGTTCCTTGTGCTCTCCCAGCCAAGATAGTTGCCAATTGCCCTACTTGAATCTCCAAGTTTTTGATAGATGAATCTTGCTTATTCATCATTGTTTCAGTTGATGATATGAACTTGGTCAATAGCTCCTCCATGCTCGGCTGTGGTGGATAACTCGGTGGTGGTTGTGGTTGATACCTCAACCCCGTATTGTATCTATTTGGGTAGCGGTTGTTTTGTGGCCGGTTTGCTACATAATTCACAGCTTCATTAGTCTGAATGAATGGGTTATCTGTTTGGCATTCAACACTCGGATGATTGCCTCCGCATAGGTCACAAGTAATCCCTTGAGCTTTCATCCCTGTCATGCTCATGCTATCTAATCTCTTGTTCAATGCCTCAATTTGAGAGGCCAAAGCAGTAACTTTGCTCACTTGATGAACTCCAGCTTGCTTATTCGGCACGTTCCTCTCGGACTACCATTGACAGCTATTAGCGACCATATCCTCCAACAGTGTATAGGCCTCATCCGACGTCTTTCTCATCACAGTACCTCCAGGTACTGCATCATTCATAGAACGGTTATCAGAAAATAAACCGTTATAGAAAGTTTGTACCTGCAGCCAGATGGGAAGGCCATGGTGTGGGCATCTCCTCAGTAAGTCCTTGAAGCGCTCCCATGCTTCATACAGTGCTTCAGGATCCTGTTGCGCAAATGTAGTGATATCATTTCGCATCTTAGCAGTCTTTGATGGTGGGAAGTATTTTGACAAGAAAGCTTGCACCATCCCATCCCAAGTGGTAATTGATCATGTAGGCAAAGAATACAACTAAGATTTAACTTTATTATTTAGAGAGAAAGTGAACAGTCGTAACCTGATGGCGTCGTCAGTGACACCATTATGCTTGAAGGTGTCACAAATTTCCAAGAAATTCGCTATGTGAGTGTTGGGATCATCAGTGGTAGCTCCCCCAAACTGCACCGAGTGCTGGATCATTTGTATGATTGCAAGCTTGATTTCAAAGTTGTTCGCCTATGTGTTTGGTCTAGTGAATGTATACAATGACCCATGGAACGAGGGATGAGCATAATCCATGAGGGATCTTCTAATAGGCACCTCTTCGTTCCGTCTTTCTTCTCTTCCACCTCATCCTTCATTGTTTTCAGCCATTGTTCGAACTTCTCTTAGTCTTCTAAGAATAGTTCTTTCAATTTCAGGGTCAAAAGGCTCATGTGCCGGTTGTTCACTCCTTAGCATGCACTAGGGAGTAATAACCTACAAAATCCAACCAAAGAGAAGGTAATAGTAGAACAGTAGATAGGAAAAGAGATAAGAAAAAAAATCAAAAACAACAAAAAGAAAATGGCTAAATTACAGTCAACTAATCTCCTATGATATTACTTAAACTAGTCCCCCGCAACGGCGCCAAAAACTTGATCGCTTTTATTTTAAACATTTATTTTCAGTGTAGCGATTCTATATCGCAAGTGCACGGTGTCAAGTTTTAGTATAATGAATTATAAGTACGAGTGTCGAACCCACGAGGACTGTAAATAAGTACCGCATTTGATTAGATTAACTATATTTAAGCTACGATTATGGAATGCTTAACAAATTAAATTGACTCAAACACAAAACCCAACCTAAACAGCAGCGATGGATTATTGAAGAAATATGATCAAATAATTATCAAGACGTCGGTTCACCCATGTAATCCCCCAAAAGTTGTCTATTAATTAAGATTCAAAATTCTATGTTCTAGGGTGACTAGTTTTCCTATTTCATTCGTTATACCTTGGTCCGGCTATAACAAGTCTAGCATTAATCTACAATAAATCACTCCCGTGTCCTTATTGAACGATTAATACCAAAAAACGCTTTGTGAACTACTAGCCTTCGATTTTGGTAAATCAATTGCTATCACAAGTGTGTTAGATTTTACTTTGTCCGTCTCAACCTAAAACCCACAGCCTACTTTACTACATCGTATCGTAATCTCCTATGGTCAATTCAATCACGATTACCAAAATCATGCAAAAGGTAGCTACTCTTTTACAAGAATTAAAAACATAAATTATGCACAAAGATCATGAAAATCGAATCAAAACCATTAATTAACTCAAGGGTTCAAACATGGGATTCCCTATGTTTTGATAAACAAAATTAGCCAACAACCATATTCAAATTATAATGCAAAAATATGTCTTTAAACAAATTCAACATCAAAATCTGAAATTCAAAATAATTAAGTTTAGAAATACTAAGATAACGAGGATGTCACTCTGTGCGTCGCTCCGTTCTTCCGTTCCTTGTGTTGCTCTTGCTCTTCAATGAATTGTGTTATGGATCGTTGGAGAGGATTTTGGGCGATGGAGGCTACTTGTGTAGGTTAATTATGAGCCAAGAGTCCCTGAAAACATCTGAAAATCTTCTATAAATAGTGTTGGAGGAGTCTTCAATTCATTGGACACAAAATAGCTTGATAAGGAACAAAATCTCAATTTTTCGGGTTTGGGGATCTATCTTTGTCAGTTGCCGATCGATCAGCAAAACATTCTGGACAAAATAACCAAAATTTATATATCCGTGATCGATCTTCGTAAGTTGACGATCGATCGCAGAAATCTTCTGGATGGTGGCGATCGATCTTCGTAAGTTGCCGATCGATCGCGGATCTCAAAATCTCCAATTTTGCGATATGGTCCATCCTTTTCCATATTTAGCTCGGTTTGGTCCTTTTTCATCATTTATAGCTTATTTACTCCACTCTTATGCAATTGGACCTAGATTCCTAAAATATACAAATATATACCAAAACACGTAATATTTTCCAGGAATCACTACAAAAACACCCTTAATCATATATCAAATTAAGTGTAAAAATCACACTTATCACTCTCGCAGTTATAAATGAATACCAACCCATGGCGTCATCAAGTAGATCGACTATCTTGAAGGTTTGTGGCTCACCCCTCGCAGTTCTCGCCCAAGTAGCTCCCTCTTGGCATAGAGTGGTGATAATCGCATCGTAATCTTGTGGTTGTGACTAAAGGTCGAGTACTCATCATTTTCGATGGTGGGCATTTGATAAACGGCATTGATATGGTTCCCATGGAAATTGATGAACTTGTTCCTGACATGGCACATAGAATCCTCGTTGTTTTTTTCCAGATTTGAATAAAACTCCTAACCACGGGAACTACAACATCAGAATGTTGTTTCAAGAACTGTAACCATCCCCTTCTTTCGGCCTCCTGGAGGACCGGGCAGACTGTGGTAAATTCGGAGCCTCGCTCTTTTCCCATGGGCTTGTGTAGGAATAACTGATAATAATTGGAAGCGACTTCATTAGCATATTTGCTGATATAAAAGGTATTGGAGGATGAAGCCGGTTCATTCGAAGCAGTTGGCTTGGTTCTCTTCTTAGGTGCCATTGAAGGTGCAAAATGACAACTTCACTATGTGAAGATCTTCCCAATTTCCCCTAAACTTGGTGTTTATAATGCACTTAAATTTGAACAACACACCCCAACTTCCAAATTTATCAACTAGTTATTCAATCACAACACCAAATTTTCAGACATCCTACCCCCTTTTATCATGAATATTCCATACAACTCAACTTTCTTACTTGCAAGTATAAAACTTCCCCAATTGAAATGTAACAATGAGTGTACAATATTACCTCATGATTTGAGAATGTGGAGGCAACATCGTGGTTGATGGAACCAATTCTAAAACACCCAGTTTGTTGCCTTAAACTTGAAAAATGTCATCCAAATGGAGAGGAATCCGAGAGAGCCTGCAAGAATCAACAATAATCGTGAAGATTAGGGCGAATCATTGTAAGCAACAACTTTGAAGGTTAGCGTTTTAGAGAAATTGATGGAGTTGGGAAAGTTTTCTGGGAACAAAAGAAAAAAATTGAGGAGAAGGGGTTGTTTTAAAATCTGAACTTGCGCAGAGATCGGTCAATGTATTGTAGCGACCGACCTCTCTGGACAGTAAGTTTATCGCTAAAAAAATTGATGTGGTGATCGGTCTCTGTAAAGTAGCGACTGATCCCCAAAAAAAGTAATTAATTTTTTTAAGGGATCGATCTCTAAAAGGTTAGAGATCGATCTCTGACAACAGTAGCTTTGTCCTTTATTTTGACATTTTGGACGACCGATCTATGTTAAAATAGAGATTGATCGCCTAGTCCGTAGAAAAACAGAGATTGATCACCTTAGAGCAGAGATCGATCTCTAAGGCCAGACTCTTAACACCCCCCCCCCCCCCCCCCCCCCCCCCCCTTGTTGATAAAGAAAACGAAATGCGAATTGGGTTGCCTCCCAATAAGCGCTTGGTTTATAGTCAGCCAGATTTTCTTCTTCATAATCTCAGTTTGGCTAGCCAAGACGGACACTATCCACATTCCTCAGTTCCTGTCCATAATAATGTTTCAATTGTTGGCCATTGACTTGAAAAGTTTGGCCATCCTTGCACTCAACTCAATTGCTCCATATCATGATACTTTCTCAATGGTGAATGCTCCCGACCACCTAGATTTCAGTTTTCCTGGGAACAGTTTGAGACGTGAATTAAATAACATCACTTGTTTCCCAGGTATAAACTCTCTTCTCAAAATCGGACTATCATGCCATTTCTTGGTGCGCTCCTTATAGATCTTTGCATTCTCATAGGCGTCGTTACGAAATTCGTCAATCTCGTTTAACTCCAAGAGTCGTTGTTTGCCTAAAGCCTTGAGATCAAAATTCAGTCTCTTGATTGCCCAGTAAGCTCAATGTTCCAACTCCACAGGCAAGTGACATGCCTTTCCAAAGACCATGCGAAATGGAGACATACCAATAGGTGTCTTGAAAGTAGTTCTGTATGCCCATAGTGCACCATTTAACCTGACAGCCCAATCCTTTCGGTTATTATTGACTGTTTTTTCCAAGATTTGTTTAATCTTCCGATTGGAGATCTCAGCCTGTCCATTTGTCTGTGGATGATATCCAATGCTACCTTATGTCTCACATCGTATTTTGCCAAGAGTGCATTGAAGATATTGTTGCAGAAATGAGTCCCCTCATCACTTAGAATTTCTCTAGGAGTGCCAAACCTGGTGAATATGTTCTTTTGCACAAACTTGACCACTACATGAGTATCATTGGTTGGTGTGGCAATCACTTCTACCCACTTAGAGACATAATCCACGGCTAGTAAGATGTATGACTGTCCACATGAAGGTGGGAATGGACCCATGAAATCTATACCCCAAACATCAAACAATTCTATCTCTAAAATGTTTGTCAGTGGTAGTTCATGACGGTTGGAAATATTTCCAAGACGTTGACAACGGTCACAAGTTTTCGCCAAAGTGTAGCTATCACGATGTAATGTTGGCCAATAAAACCTGATTGAAGTACCATAGTAGTAGTTCTCAATGCACCAAAGTGACCTCCATAGGGTGTTGAATGACACTTTTCCAGAATTTCCTTAGCTTCTTCCTCAGAAACACACCACCTAATGATTTGATCCGCACAGCGTCTGAATATATACGGTTCATCCCAGAAATAATTCTTAATATCATGCAGTAACTTCTTCTATTGTTGATAACTAAAATTTGGAGGTAGTACCCCACATGATAGATAATTAGAAAAATCAGCAACCATGGTGGCTTAGTACTAACCTCAAAAATATGTTCATCAGGAAATGTTTCTAGGATGACTCCTCTTTCAATGTTATCCTCTAACTCCAGATGAGAGACGTGGTCCGATACCAAGTTCTCACTACCCTTCTTATCTAGAATCTCAAAATCAAATTCTTCTAGCAACATAATCCATCTAATAGTCAAGGTTTTGCATCATTCTTTGCAAACAAATAGCGAATGGCTGCATGATCTGTGTAGACAGTGACTTTTGTCCCAATGAGATATGATCTGAATTTGTCAAAAACGAACACTACAGCTAACATTTCCTTCTCGGTTGTAGTATAATTTTGTTGAGCGCCATTGAAGGTGCAACTAGCATAATAAATTGCTCTAAATATTTTGTCCTTCTTTTGGCCTAGCACAGCACCAACAACATAATCGCTAGCATCGCACATCAGCAGAAATGGCTCATTCCAGTCTGGCTATGATAATTGGGGCTGAAACTAATGCATCCTTCAACCTGTGAAATGCCTGCAGACAAGAATCATCAAAAATAAAAGGTGAGTTCTTTTCCAGCAAGTTGCCCAAAGGTTTAGCTATCTTAGAAAAATCTTTAATAAATCTACGATAAAACTCAGCATGTCCAAGAAAACTCCTAATTGCTTTTTTGTTTTTGGGTGGTGGAAGTTTCTCAATTGCCACAGTCTTCGCTCTATCCACCTCAAGTCCTTGAAAGACACTTTATGGCCAAGCACAATACCCTATTGCATCATAAAATGACATTTCTCCCATTTCAACACAAGATTCTTGTCCTGACATCTCTGCAACACAAGTGACAAGTTATGCAAACATTGATCATACGAGGAACCAAATACTGAAAAATCATCCATGAAAATTTCTAATATCTCCTCCACCATGTCAGAAAAAATAGACATCATGCACCGTTGGAAGGTAGCAGGTGCGTTGCAAAGGTCAAAGGGCATTCTTCTAAAAGCATACGTGCCATATGGACATGTGAAAGTCGTCTTTTCATGATCCTCGGGGTCTATGCAATTTGATTGTATCCAGAATAACCATATAAAAAACAAGAATATTGATAACCAGCTAACCAGTCAAGCATCTGATCAATAAAAGGGAGGGGAAAATGATCATTTCTCGTGGCTTTATTGAGTCTCCGGTAATCAATGCACACTCGCCATCCAGTCACAGTTTGAGTTGAGATTAACTCATTATTTTCATTCCTTACCACTGTCATCCCTCCTTTCTTGGGCACAACCTGAACTGGTGAGACCCAAGCACTGTCTGAAATGGCATAGATAATCCCAACATCTAACAATTTAAGCACTTCTGCTTTCACAACCTCTTTCATTGCCGGATTCAACCGCCTTTGATGATCAATATAAGAAGTATATGACTCCTCCATGAGAATTTTATGCATGCATAAAGACTGGCTAATCCCCTTTATATCAGAAATCGACCAACCCAAAGCAGATTTGAACGTCCTCAAGATGCGTAGTAATTTATTTTTTTCAACAGAAGTAAGAGATGAAGATATAATCACCGGCTATGACGAATTCTCACCCAAGAAGGCATAAGATAGGTGCTCAGGCAATACTTTAAGCGCTGGACCGGCTATTTTGATGTCTTCTCTTGATGTATCATGTACATCCTCCTTTGTCAGCTCGGCATTAATCTCCTTTTTCAAGCTTTCAAGTGCCTCGACATGCTCCTTAAGGTTACTTTCAGCTTCTTCCACTTGTATAATAGAATTAGCGATGCATATCTCCAAGGGATCCGTATGTGACATTCCTACATCACAATTGAGCACGCATGAGTCAATAACATCTAAAAACTTGCAAGTGCTTACCTCTTCAGATCCCTTTAGAGCTTTGTAAATATTGAACATCACTTCCTCGCCCCTCGCCCTTTTGAACATCTATCAAAGCTCTTCCTGTTGCCAAGAATGGTCTCCCCAAAATTAATGGAACATCACTATCTTCCTCCATATCAAGCACTACAAAGTCAGCAGGGAAAATGAATTTATCCACTTTGACAAGTACATCCTCAATTATTCCTCTTGGATATGTAAGAGATCGATCCGTCAATTGCAATGTGATGGTGGTAGGTTTCACCTCTCCAAGCCCCACTTCCCTAAAAACAGATAGAGGCATCAAATTAATATTAGCACCTAAATCATATAATGCTTTATTAAATGTAGAGCTACCAATGATACAAGGAATAGTAAAACTTACTGGATCCTTTAATTTTTGAGGTAGTTTCTTTTGCAAGATTGCACTACATTCCTCAGTCAGATTCACTGTTTCAAAGTCTTCAAGCTTTCTCTTTCTTCCCATAACATCCTTCATAAATTTTGCATAGTTGGGCATTTGTTGCAAAGCATCAGCAAAAGGGATGTTGATGTGAAGTTCTTGAAAATTTCCATGAACTTTGCAAACTGATCATCGATTGCCTTCTTTCTAAAACGTTGAGGATATGGGAGAGTAGGCTTAAATATTGGCGGTTGTACGGATGGAGTGTCATGCTGCTCCTTTTCAACCTCCTTAGAGGCTCCAAATGACTTTGGAGTTTCTTCCTTTGGTGATTCATCTGTTTGCATATATTCTCTCTCCAATTTCTTTTCCACTTCTCAACTTAACAGCGTTACATTGCTCCTTGAGTTGACCTCGGTGTTGCTAGGAAATATCCCCGATTGTTGATGATTCATAGCATTTGCAAGTTGACCCATCGAGACCTCTAACGATTTCATTGTGGCACCCATATTGTTCATTTAAGTCTCAATATTGTTCAGCCTTGTAAGTACCAACTAAATCTTCAAAAGAAGGCTTACCTTCATTTTTCTGATGTGTATATCCAGGAGACTGGTTCAAAGCATTCTTGTTATTGGCATAGGAAAAATTCTTATGAATTCGGTATCCAGGATGGTATTGAATAGGCACAGGATTACCTCGATAGTTATTTGGATACCGGTTGTTCACGAATTGGGCTTGCTCTTGATTCGGATCCTCTACAGTTAATGACACCCTAGCAGCATCAGCGACAGACTCAATCGTAGGTGGAGTCCCTTGCTTGTTCATGAGTGTTAAATGTGTAGTAAGAGCAGCCAGTTGTGCAGATAATGCATTAAATTGATCAACTTCGTACATACCTGCTGGCTTTCGCACCAGTGCTTGCTCGGTTGGCCATTGGTAACTGTTGGCAGCCATTTGCTCAAGTAATTCATATGCATCCTCGGTTGTCTTGGAGAAAAGAGTTCCCCCTGCTGCAACGTCCAATATGATTTGAGTGGGACCGTTCAATCCATTGTAAAACAGCTGGATTTGCACCCAGCTCTCGTATTTATGCTATGGCATTTTCTGAGTAAGTCTTTGAAACGTTACCATGACTCATACAGTTATTCAGAATCAAGCTGCTTAAAGGTGCTGATCTCGGTCCTTAACAAGACTGACTTTGCTGGTGGAAAGAACTTTGCCAGAAATTTGGATGCCATGTCATCTCATGTTGTGATACTACCAATTGGCAAAGATTGAAGCCAACTTCTTGCTTGCTCCCTAAGAGAAAACGGGAACATGCGCAGTCTGATGGTGTCCTCGGTAACACCATGTTTTTTTATAATGTCTGCTATCTCAAGAAAGATCCTCAAATGGAGATTATGATCACTCACAGCTGAACCATATAATTGGTTTTGCTGCACCATGTTGATCAATGCTGGCTTCAGTTCAAAATTGTTTGCACTGATGGTCTGGCGAGCAATACCGGAGTAGTTATTATTGATCACTGGTTTAAAGTGATCTCTAATAGCTACTGGAACAACTTTGGTTTCATGATTTTGAGCAGCCATTTGACTCAAACTCGTCCCTTCTTGCTTTACGTAGTCGTCGAGCAGTTCTTTCGATTTCGGAATCAAATAAAACCAATTCAGGCCTTGTATATCATCGCATGCACTGCAAAAAAAAAAACAAAATATATCTCAAGCACTAAATAAAATAAAAGTTCTAAATCAAAACTAAGATTACTTGGCACAATATTAGAATTAAACTATATTATTCAATCCCCTGCAATGGCGCCAAAAACTTGTTACGTGCAAAATGTATCGCAAGCGTACGATGTCAAGTTTTAGTATATGGATATGAATACTGATGTCGAACCCACGAGGACTGTTCTATAGTATTAATTAAATACTTGTGCTAGATGGTCTTAATCCTATTTAGAAAAACGAGTAGTGTTGTTGGTTGTCAAATAATGTAAATCACTAACTAACAGTTGCAACAATTCAAGAGAATTAATTATGAGAAGGATTCTAGATGTCCGATTTCACTTGATTATCAACTATGTTTCTTATGATCAATATCAATATTATAGATTTATCTACTTTATTAGCCAATAATTCTTAAGTGTTTCCTACTCTCTTTCCCAAGTGATAGTAGAAATTATCATTCAATACCAACCTTGATCTATCTAAGATTAAATATTAAATTGCAATAATTCTTTCAAAGGTTTCAATGGAGTTATACGTCTGTCGACGATATAAACATCCACGATATGTTTTCCTATGTCCTGTTCACAATCCCCTCTCCCGAGTGATAGATCACAAACAAATATTACAATTAAATCAATGGCCAGTCAATTAAATTGCATTCAAAGCAAGAAAACACAAATAAACCATGTGATAAATCCTAATATGTAAATCAATCAAACCAAACATAATATCCAATCAAGCTAACGTCTTCCCCGTAGAAAGAAGGGATTGGTTCATCCTAGAATTCATAAAACACATAGACATGTTTGAGAAATTCATAAACGAACTAAAGTAAGAGATACAAAACGATATGGAAGCAATTCTCCGTCCCCAGATGAAAGTCGTCTTCATTTTGTGATGAAATCTTTGCCCTTGGAATCCTGGTAACCTCCTCAATGTGTCTTGCACTTGAAAGAGTGTCAAAAGTCCCTAAAAATATTAGGGTAGCCGCCTCTTAACCTTTGGATCCCCTAATTTTAAATGGGCCTTAATTATGCAGCAATCGATCGCCCTTTTATGGCGATAAGTTGCCGCGTATTTTTTTCAGAAAATTTGTTTTGGCGATCGATCGCCACTTTCATAGCGATCGATCGCCAAATCTAGTGAATTTCTTCCCAACACACTTTCTACAGAGATCAATCGCCTCTTTCTCAGGGATCGGTCGTTGTCCCTTTTTTTCTACAGAGATCGATGTCTGTTTTTGTAGAGATTGATCTCTACTCCGAATCTTCTTCTTGCCCAACTTTTCATCATTCTTTTGCCTTGCCTTCACCTTGTTCCGCCATTTTCTTGTTATTTCATGCTCTTTTTATCATTTTATCATGCATCTTCACCTAACTTCCCAAAAACACAAAAAACAACACAAAACACATAATCCTGATCAAAAAACCAATATCAAACCAAAAGAAAAGAAAGAAATAATAAGTGCAAAAATGCACTTATCAACTACTTCCCGTTATTAGCATGTCATCAACTTGTAGACATACTATGAAAAACGTTTCTCGTGTGCCTGTACACGCATTTGTGATACTCGTTAATTCTAAAACCATTTGTCCAAATATTTCATGCCATTGCTTAGGCGCTTATGATGACTTACTTTAGTCAGGCACCCCCACACTTTAAGTATTTGTAGGAAGATTTTCGTCCTTTCCACAATCCACAAGGATTTTCATCATTCCATAAGTATGGCACTTAGAATGTCGTTGACCAATAAGATTGCTTCCCCGCACAATTATAGGGCAATCTCGAACTTCTCAAGATTATAGTGGTGTTCAAACTTTCATGATTCAAATTCTAAGCGTTATTAACTTAGAAACCAAAATTCAAGAGTTTATGTCAATTTTGATTTAAGCTCATCTGCTTACAAAATGTGAAACTTGAATTAAATTCTCATATTTGATTCACAATTTGCATTTTAAGCGTACAAACTTAGAAGACTTGAATTCTCTTGCAAATTCAAACCTTAAGCTTAAAATGGTTAGACAACTCAAATAGAATCAAATGAGAACACCTCCTAGTCAAAACAATTATGTCAATTGAGTCATCATTTTCATTTTAAGCATACGAACTTAGAAAACATGAATTCAAGACTTAATTCTCTTGCAAATTCAAACCTTAAGCATAAAATGCTTAGAAAATTAAAATATAATCAATTCACAATTTCCCATTGATAATTCAATTGCATAATTTGTCTTTAGCCTCATTCTTCTAGTGCTTAAACACTTCTATGGTCTCGTCTCTTCTTCGTAGCAAATAGTCATAACAATATACTATGCACTTGTCGATGAAGTAACACATTACTTTTTTTCTCACATCTAGTTTGTACAAACTTTGATTCACAAACATCAATGTGAATTAATTCTTGAGGTGTATTTTCCAGCAAATGAATGACGGTTAGTTAACTTAGTATACACACAAGTCTCATACTTATATTTTTAAGTTAACATTCACAGAAAACAATAAGTTTAACATTACATATTTGTGTTGCGAATTATAATGACATGACTCAAATACTCATATCATTAATCATAAGCTCAACCAAATAAGTATAATGATAAACTTTATTGCTTTCAATCGACGAGTAACCGTCATTACATTTATTTAGAATAACTCCATTTATGGAGAGTACTGTTATGTCGAATACAAGATTTCAAGCGGTAAGCATTAGATCAGAGAAATCATCTGACATCTTGTCATATTCAGTTACGTTGATTTGATCCTTAGCTTTCTTATTATTGTCTATCTTGTCTCGACAATCCTTTGCTTTGTGGTTCTGTTTCCCACATATGAAGCAATTTCCCTTGAACCTTTTAAGGTTCCTTTGTTGTTGGCCATCATAGTTCTTTCTCTTATTTCCATGATTGCTCGATTCCACAACATTGACTCTTGCACTCATTTTGTTTATGTTGATTTCCGACTTGCGATTATCCTCTTCAATCCTTAGTCGAACAATCAAGTCCTCGAGTCCCATTTCCTTCATCTTGTGTTTTAAATAGTTTTTGAAATATTTCCACAGCGGATGAAGTTTCTCAATCAAAGCCGCAGCTTGGAAGGACTCACTTAGACTCATCCCTTCCGCATGAATCTCATGTAAGAGTACTTGTATCTCTTGCACTTGACTCACTACGGATTTCGAGTCTACCATTTTGAAATCCAAGAAACGTCCAACAATGAACTTCTTAAGGCCGACATCTTCCACCTTATATTTTGTTTCAAGCATATGCCACAATTCCTTTGCAGTTCGGACTTAACAGTACACATTTTATAGTGCATCATCAAAGCCATTTAAGACATAGTTCTTGCATAGGAAATCGCTTTGCTTCCATGTATCTACATCGGCCCTCTTGCTAGTATCTGTCTCATCATCGCTCACGGTAAGCGGATCATCTTGCAAATATCTTGCCAAATGCAACGTAGTGAGATAGAAAAGCATTTTCTGCTGCCATCCCTTGAAGTCTACACCGATGAAATTTTGTGGCCTTTCTCCTTGCGTCGTCGGAACATTGGTTGATGTGGCGACAAAATTCATCTTAAGATTGTTGGTTGCGTTGTATGTGGTTCCGTCTGCGCTAGTTCTGAAAAAGAAAATGATGAATGTGTTAAGTCGAGGCAAGTGTATAACTCTTTGTCCTTAAGAGTAATTTGCCCCGCACAAGACGCTTTCGGTTTGTGGCAATCCTCTCCCAAGATACAACGACTTCTCTTGTGATTGTAGCACAACAAATCACAAGAACACCAACCACAAATGTTGCAAACTCTCTATTTCAAGAACAAATGAATATGATAATGATATGACTTTGATCATGCATTTCTATCAATGATTTGTGTTGTAAATTTCGAAAACTTGATGTTTAATTCAATAATGGGATGTTGTTTATATACTAGGCCATATGTTGCCATCAAAAAATCCATTTGGAGGCAACCATTCATAAAAAAACATAATTGCACGCCAAATGGTGCATTGATTCAGAAAATACCCAAACGGGCGCCTAGGCGCAGCATTTCATGCTCCTAGGCGCAGACCCTTCTGACTGGAAATAATTTCCAGGCATTCATGCGCCTAGACGCCTCCATTACTACCTAGGATTTTTCCCGGGCAGATTCGGTGTCCCGTTTTGCGCCTGCAAAAAATCATGCGCCTAGGCGCCTCCATTACTACCCAGGAATTTTCCCGGGCAGATTCGGTGTCCCGTTTTGCGCCCGAAAAACTCCATTTTCCTGCGTTTGATTTTTCCTTGCTTAATTTCAATTCATTAAGCCTATTTTCATCTTGCTTAATATAATTAATTAAGCCTCAAAACCAACAGACATAAGATGTGACTAACGTTTATAGCTGGCTGTCATAAGTCTACCGCTACCTCCTCCTTTACTCTTGCTTGACACAGGTAGAGATACAAACCACATGGATACAAATAATAATATTTATTATATTTGGGCATTTATTTTAACTTAGAATTTGGGTAAATCGTTTCAGGACTTGCATTTTTAATTATTTTTACTTTTATTTGTTCTCTTTATTTTTTATTTTATTCAAATAAAAAACTTGTGATTAATTGGGTTTTATCGTAAAAAGCAAAATGTATATATAATATTTTTTTTTAAAAAAAAATATATTTTTTCTCTTATTTATTTGTAGCCGAGTTCAAGGGATTTTTTAATAAATTATTCGAAAAAACAAAATTGTTTAACAAAATAACCGATTTTGTGTTACTTTATTAAAGTAACACAAGCCGCCATCGGAGATGGCGACTTCATCTGCGATGGTGTCTTTATTTTTTATTTTTAAATATTATTGAAGACGCCATATGAGATGGCGCCTTCAGATATTTAAAAAAAAAATATTATTGGAGACGCTATCTCAGATCAGATGGCGCCTTCAGATATTTAAAAAAAAAAATTATTGGAGGTGCCATCTCAGATGACGCCTTCAATAAAAAAATATTTTGTTTTGCTAAAGGCCCCATCTGAGATGACATATCTTCTTTAGTATAAAAGTCCAGCCGAACCCCTTCATTTTGTACACTGAAACGGATGATTGTACGTATTGTGAAAATGATTGTACGTTTAATTACAAAATTATTGTACGTTGATTGTTTGTTTATAACACGAGTTTTGTATATATTTAATTGCTCACGAAACAAACATTTTTATAACTATCAAAATATTTACAAGAAGAATGCAACAAATGTTATCAACGACCATGAGACGTCATCTGTAAATGTCCTCCTGTACCACAACGAGGAGGAATAATCTCTCTTCGAACTCTTTCTCTCCTACCCACTTGCTCATTCCTCTGTTGTACCACAAGTACATCAGTAGGTGGATGATATGGTGTGAACTGTGGGAATACAACATGTGATACGTCAAAATTGAGACCCGTAGATGTCGTATATGATTGTGCAAATTCAATCCCGACATAAACTGTATCCTGCTGTGTGTAGATCGGAGCATATGGAGTGAATGGTGAATGATCATATGTCGGTGGCAAGGGGACATAATAACTAGTATATATGTCGGTGCCAAAAGATGCAGATGGACCTGCCCCATCTGTCGAGATAGGTGTATACATAGATGGACCTGCAATATCACTCTCGCTGCGTGCATGGACCGGCTGTACTGGTTCTTCATCATGCTCATGAACTTCTTTGGAAGTTCCTGTATCATCGTTCACAAGCCACTTGCATCACATATTGCCCTATGATGCTATCTCATCGACTCCATAAATGTTATAACAGATTCTTCATCAGCAGGATAACGATCACAACTAACACTTAACTGCTGCATCTGATCAATCTGAAAAGTAAGTAACAGTAATTAAATTTTTAATTTATAAATCCATATGACAGATTCTTATAAAGCAATGTTTAAATCTATTAACATACCACATGATGTCACGCTGGGCCGTCACCATGTTGGTATCCAGTCTCTACAAATTGTCTTTGATGGCCAATATCTCTACGGGTGACTCGTTCATACCACTCAACATATCCAACCACTACAACACAATATCGTGGTCTGTCCACTACAGAAGGTAACATATTCTCATCATCGATAATGATTGGGCCAACGTTGAATCTAGCCTCACCCATTTGAGGAGTTAAACCTGGTATTCTTGACCATGCCCAAATCTAAATATTGTCATGAATAATATTGGTTAAGTATGACGAGAAAAATATTTCAAACATTTGAAAAGCGCAAACGTAAAGTTTACATGTACGACCTGTAATGCACTACCTATCACTTTTTTTCCTCTCATTGAGGAAGTGCATAACTCACGGTATAAATATGCCAACACGACACTACCCCAATTATAATTGCCAACAAAATCAATATCTTCTAACTTCTGTAAAAAAAACAACTTTACAGTATTGCCGGAGGAATCAGGGAAAAAAATTTCACCTAACATCAATAATACACAAGTCCGAGTATATATGACTACATCTTCTGCCGTACTGTGCTCATTAAGAGCATTATTCACCAAATGATGATTTATTATGTACAACTTGGCACCTTTAAAGTGTGCAGTATCCAGTGTAAACCCCAAAAGCATATGACAATATTCTTGCCACTCAGGTATACTCCTAACGTAATCAACACCAGATAAAACGATACCATCTACTGGCAATGCCCATATTACTGCAATGTCTTGCAGTGTGATGGTTGCCTCCCCTGATCGGAAGTGAAAAGTATGTGTTTCACGGCGTCATCTCTCAACTAAAGCCGTGATGAGGTGAACGTTAAGTGCAATTTTACCTGACCTATAAATATCATAAAAACAAATAATGTCCAACCGACTCACAACACGCGTATCGAGGGGACAAAGATCCCAAAAATATTTATCAGGGTTTCTGCCTCGAAGTGTAGTATCAATATCACATGCCCAAACATTCTCAGATCGGTGAGATGACGGCAATGATAGCAGATGACTGTCAATCGGGCCTGATACTCTTTGTAAATCCATCATGAATATTACACAACAAATATCAACATAACAAAAATATAAACATGGCCACCACCACCCGCCGGCGGCGGCGAAAAATGGCGGCCACCTCCCGACACCCCAACGACAGTAAATCATCCGGCGGTCTCCGTCACTCATCTCCAAACTATAACTATCTTTTCAATAAAAACTGCCAAACAACAAAAATCAAACATAAAAAACAAAATAATGTAAATTTTACAACTTTCAGAAATTTATATTACATAAAAAAATAATACCCCAGCTTCAAGAATGATAAATAACTAAGCTCCACAAATTGCAAATCACAACTACTTTGGAAATTTGGCAAAAAAAAATGGAAGGATTTTGAAAATTTTCGGAGAAAATTTTCGTCCGGAAGAGGAGAGAAATGAAAGAAGAAATGAAGAAGAAGAAGAAAGAAAGAAAGAAAGAAAGAAAGAAAGAAGAGCAGGTGTAAAAAAATACATTATGAAGGCGCCAATAAAAAAAATAATTTTTTATTGATTTATTGAACGCGCACCTTCAATAATTTTTTTAAAAAAATATTTTAATGCGCCATCTTAAATAGCGCCTTCAATAATTTTTTTCCCGAGAACTGAAGACGCTGAAGTCGCCACTGGCGTTTTATGTTAGTTTAAAAACATTTAAAATATCGATTATTTTGCTAAATTAAAAATTTTTTTCGAATATTTGAATAAAAAATCCGAGTTCAAGTGCAAAAGGTTCGAGAGGTACAATGTTAATCCCAGACAAACAGACAACAAGGTCAGTATCCACCTGCAAATTGCCTTTAGAATGTTTCCTTTCTTCATACTTCACTTTTTTTTTTTCCTTTTTTCTTTTACTTTTTTTTATTTATCTTCCATATACAAGCAGGCGTGCTAGAATTATGTAGGGATACACATTGACAACAATAATATATACGGAATTCCACTATGAAGATAAAATTTTTCTTTTTATTTATTAAATAAATTACTTAAGAGCTGAAAAAATAAATTAAGAGAATAAATTATCTAATCATACTTCAATCAATCCCCACCAATAACAATCAAACCTTGTGCAATGTCTGGAAGGAACAATCAGTTCTATTAATGAAAATATTCTCATTAGTTGAAGAGTAAAATGTAAATGACGATTAATGCGTTGGAAAATTACGGTCGCCTCTCTTGTGGAATAACTTTATTACGATTTATAACCTTTAATTTGAACCATAACATATGGAACTCTTGTAAACTAGCTGCATTATGAATTCACTATCTCTAGTTTATAACAGATGGAGGAAAAATTACAGTCGTCTCCCTGTCATTTGGCATAAAATACATAGTAGAAGAATTAGACGTTACTTTTTTAAACTAATGGGAGAATTCATAATTGTTCAAATTAGAGGGGTCTATGTGTAATTCACGTTGATTCACACAGGATAGTTGGTACGATCTAACAAAAGACAATTTAAAATATCTTTTACACAACTTCAGCTGTTTTTATTAATCAAAACAATCTTCATATCTATAGGATGATTAAATGTGTTTTAAAAAAATGGAAAGTGCATGATTGACAGAATAAAATGAAATTTAAGACCTAATAAACAAGAGAACATAATCAGAATCAGATTTTGAATTCGCTAAACTACCTATTACCAAAAGTGAAAACTACAAAATAAAAATAAAAAAGTTGAAAAACGCTATTTCGAATACCTAAATGATGAATTTTGAGATATTGGCAATTTACCTCATGTGGTATCGATAATAGACAAACACTTTACTCCCAGTGCTTGTAAGACAGTTTACTCGTAGTTTGTAAATAGTCAGTTTACCCATGTTGTTTTAAAATAGACAGCATACACCGATGATGTGTTTGCACCTATGCACAAACTACAGGGGGTAAATTGCCTATTTTCACAAACCACAAGGGGATAAACTGTCTATTTTGAAATCATATTGTTGTAATCCGCCAATATAGAAAACGCAAAGAGGTTCAATTCCAATAATGCGAACTTTTCTGAAAAAAGCTACGGGTTATGGTGAATCGAAAAATTTGTTATTTGATGCGTCTCCGCCCGGAAAGCTATATTTTTTCATCCACGTCCGACATGAAGATTCACCAAAACTAGAGACTTGCCTTATTTGATTTTGGCCTTGGAGTCTTAATATAACCAAATGATACTATGTTACTTTTAATCCACATTTGCACAACACATCATAATTATCAGTCTATTTACCCTCCTTTGATTTTCGTCAAGGACATTGCTTAATCATTTGCTTTCCCATTATATCCAACTCTAGTTATTCTAATTTCTAAAAACGAACAAATGAAACTAATATTCTTGCACAATTTATGCAACAACCAAAAGCAGCACATTGGGACGCCGCCTTGCGGGTTGTGCGTTACTTAAAGTCTAATCCTGGCCAAGGCATTTTATTGCACGCTTCTTCAGATTCGCAGTTGCTTGCTTACTGTGATGCCGACTGGGCTAGTTGCCCTTTGACTCGACGATCTCTCACTGCTTACTTTATTTTTCTTGGCGGCTCTCCCGTCTCGTGGAAAACCAAGAAACAGCCCACTGTGTCTCGTTCCTCGGCTGAAGCTGAATATCGTTCCATGGCCGCCACCACTTGTGAATTAAAGTGGCTTAAAGGTCTTCTATTGGATCTTGGTGCTTTTTTGTGATAGTCAATCTGCTCAAAATATCGCTCATAATCCGGTGTTCCATGAACGCACCAAACATATTGAACTAGATTGTCATTTCATTCGCGATGAGATTCTTCGGGTGTTATTAAACCCAGTTATGTTCATACGTCCCAACAATTGGCTGATATTCTAACCAAAGCACTTGGCCAGCAGCCGTTTGTCGACATTCTTCGCAAGTTGGGCATTTCAAATCTTCATGCTCCAACTTGAGGGGGGGGTAATGACATGTATATCTGTCAATATGGTATACATGTGCTAATTAGGAATCTCGATCTGTTCATATGGTAAATTGTACATTTGGTTCATTCCTTTTTTAGATGGCAGAATAATAGATAATTCCTTGAGTTTAGGAAGGTAGAAGATTTCTTAATGAATAAAGGCTTGTGATAGCCATGTATTGATATAGATATATATTGACCCCATTGGGGATGAGAAAAGGAAGAGGATTCTCTTCACAAACTCTATTATTCTTTCATATATATACCAAACTTACAAGAAAAATAAAAATTTTAAAAAAGGGTTTCTTTAAACACGCGTTCAATACCTTTTAGAGATAAAATGTCAAGTGCTGCTTCACCACCAAATGTGCTGATAATTATATCTGATAACACTTGTCACCTTTTGATATGTAGGGTTCATGATTTCGTTTTTTCTGCACCTTTCGATTAACTTTTCTCTTGTGCTTTGTATTATATAACTTGACTATGATTTAGAGATGATGATCTTAATGAAAGATTGACTTGTATAAGTGGGGGGTGAATTCGATGCTGAAATATTAATGATGGATTCGAGTATGGAATGTAATTTGTGTGTTCCGCCCGGATTTCGGTTTCATCCGACAGATGAAGAGCTAGTTGGATACTATCTGAGGAAGAAGGTTGCTGCACAGAAGATAGATCTTGATGTTATAAGAGATATTGATCTGTATAGGATTGAACCATGGGATCTTCAAGGTATTCAGCAGCTAGTTAAGTTAATTTTTTGTTACTACTAATTTCTTGATTAGGGTTTCTGCGATATATGTTGATTTCTGAGAATTTTTTATGTTTTGAAAGATCTTATTGTTGCTTATATAATTTCTGATCATCTTGGATGGACCTTTCACTAGGTTTTGCACTCGTTTTCATTATCGTTTGGAGAAACAGGAACGAACGGATCAATCTTGGATAATCTAAGAAAATCCCTAAAGAAGATTTCCTTTTGTCATTTATATGTTTTTGAGAGTCAGTGACCATTCCATAGCCTTGGGCTATGTATAATTTCACTAGATCTAACAGAAAATTAAACACTTTGATTGCATAGCACCATTAATTAATTCATATATTTCTATTAACCGTCATAATGCGCACCCATAGATAAATGTCGAATCGGGTATGAAGAGCAAAAGGAGTGGTATTTCTTCAGTCACAACGATAAGAAGTACCCAACTGGTACAAGAACTAACAGGGCCACAATGGCCGGGTTCTGGAAGGCCACCGGAAGAGATAAAGCAGTATACGGTAAATCGAAACTTATCGGCATGAGGAAAACCCTAGTCTTCTACAAAGGAAGAGCACCAAATGGGCATAAAACTGACTGGATCATGCATGAGTACAGGCTAGAATCAGAAGAAAATGGCCTTCCTCAGGTAAGTTTCTTTATTCACCTTTTTATTCGAATTTAAGTTGATATGCCATTTATACAACTAAGTTTATCATGAGGGTAGCCTCCTATTCAAATAAAATATTGGAAAATTTTCAAATATGTAAATTTGGTTTCTTCAAAATTTTGATATATAGTGTAAAACTTGCTAAAGCAAGCCTTGTTCAAGTAACTTTTGATAATTACTAGCCATCCATGAGTGAAAAGTAAAATAGTCAATCATGACTATTTTCCCCCATTGTTTAATAGCTAAGCATGCACTTCTTTGCATGTTTCATTACATGCAAATGCAATCTCCCTCATTATGCATTACTTTTTTCAGACAATGAATGGGGCAGTACCTCCTCCATCTTAACAATTTTTTTGATGAATAAATAAGATTTCCACTCACTAATCGTCGACATCTTAATGCTCGTGGCCAAATCCGATAAGGGATACATTCTGTTAATCTCCTTCGACCAAAACAATCTCGGATCTGCTTAGAAGTTCAAGCCTCCCAATATTGAAATTTTTATAACGTGATAGATATGAAATTGTATATGCAACCTAGCTAATTTTTCTTCTATATCAGATTCGATCAAGATTGTCTATATTTTTGCATATTTTTAATTTAATATATTTAAAAACAGATTATAGTCCTTATAAAGAAAAGAAAATGTACGAGTTCTAATTCAATCTAAAACTATGAAATGCTTCTCTAATTATTCATGTAAGTTTTTGACCTAAGCATCCATGCAATAAGTCCATGCACGTTAATTATTTGCAGTCATTTTACACATGGCAGTAGTTAAATCAAATTTAAATATAACAAGCATATTTTTATTGGAATCAAAATAAATAATGCAAGCATTACAGTCGTGTTCATCGTAAAGAAATTTTTTGCAGGAAGAAGGTTGGGTGGTTTGCCGGGCTTTCAAGAAACGAATTATCACCCAAACAAAGAGATCAATTCTGGGGTGGGACTCAGCCTATTATTATCAAGATGAACCCATTGGTGTCAGCAAAATCACGGGTTCCATTGATCAAATAACGAAACACAACCCCTTAAACTTTCTAGCCGAAAACTTGGCCTGCAAACAAGAAACAGATGCTGCTGCTGAAACCCTAAATTTCGTTCAGTACTCCGATCAATCCGTGGAGCTTCCAGAGATAGATTCACCGTCCCTTCTACTGATAAAGAACCCGAGCCCCATAACAGAAAAGTGTACTACTAATGAAGATGACAACCATGATTGCATAAAGGAATACTGTAAATCAAAGCATGTAGTGTATTGGAGAGATCTTGACAGGTTTGTTGCCTCTCAGCTTAGCCATGGAGATTATAAACATGAATGTGATAGGCTTTCAAGTTTCGAGGAGTTGCTTGAGTTTCAAAATTGTGGGGATGAAGGAGCAAAGTTGAATGAAGTAATCTTGAGTGATTTTGATATTGGAATTTGCATATTTAATAAATGAACTTTGTTTGAAAATGAAGAATTTGTCAATGAAATTTGGGACAAAATATTCTCTGTGTAACATATAATTATGGTTGTGAATGATATAACTGACCTTTAAGTCTAAGAATTCTGTCTTATATTTACCATTTCCTCCTATAATTTTTTATGACTAGCATAATGAGTATATCAGATTATAAGATTTTAAAAATATTTTGATGTTAAAGATTTTTAATTAGTTGTCCATTAATTAAATAAAAGACAAAAAGAGCTATTCATTAGAAAAAAAACGAATATATTTTATTTTAAATCATAATTCTTAATAGATAATATATTTATTTTTATATTTTTACAAGGCAATAATAATTAATTAGTAAATATTATAACCACTTTTTTTCATTACTTTAATATGATATTGATCTTATTAAACATGACGGGCATCTGATTCTGTCAATAGACTAAAATAAATGTTTTAAAAGAATGTCTATATACATAAGAATGGAAATGGGTCCTGGTAGAATGGTCATATGACTTGGACCTGACCTGGATACGATCCATTTGGGGAGGGTATGCGTATACTAAAATGGGTAATTGGGTAGGATATGAGTATTAATTGTTGTACCTTGATGGATATGAGTTCGGTAATGGGTCTTATAGGATCCGACCTATTTCCCGACCCTCTAAGATTTTAAATATTATACTAGTTGATGTAACAAAAAACAGATCCCTATGGTATTTATGATAAGTGTCACTTTTGTACTTATATTTCAATATTTTCTCCATTCTTGTACTTATATTTTGATGTTTTCTCATTACTTTTTTACCGCGATTGTTAAACGATATTACACTTGTTGGTATGAGTTTGCATGTTTTAGGAATTTAGGTGGAAGTGCGAGGAATTGACAAAAAGACCACAAACAACATTGAAAAGGTGAAAAAAATACCAAACGAGCCTACACGTTAAAGGAAAGATGGAAATCTCAAAGTTGGAACAATATGCCGAGCGGGAGTGATCGCCCTCAAGAGCGCGATCGATCGTGTTATCCAGAAAGTTGAAAAATAAAAGCCGGTGAACGTGATCGATCGGTCTAAGGAGCGTGATCGATCGCATGACGAAAATCTGCACAGAATCTTGCCTTTTTAAGAGTTTGAATCCAAAAAGGAAAAATACTTTTCATGTGTGTTTCCATCCTACTATATAAGGCTTATGTTTGACGAAACAATGTTACATTGAACCATTTTTAACCTAGGATAGCCGCCACCTACACACACCATCATCAACCACCCTCCACCACAATCCACCATAATTCATCCTAGGACTTGGAACAACCCAACAAGGAGTTTGAAATGGGCGACTGAGAAAGCAGCAAGAGAAGAAGGAAAGATCTACAAACGGAGTCGATGTCAGGAGTTTATCTTTGTCTGTAGATTTTAGTTTAGTTTTGTTTTGATTATATCATGCTTGGATTGTTGCAAAACATGTCTAGGTATTGGTATTTATTTATGAGTATGGACTAAGTTTATTTATTAAGATTCCTTTGTTTTGAACCTATGACTTGATTGTTAATTATTGAATGGATTCCCATTATTCTATGTGCATAATTTATTGTTCTTCATGTTTTCAAATGAGTAGCTACTTTTGAATGGTTCTATTCATCGTAATTGAGGTTGATCATACGATATTATGAAACTGTGACATCCCCGAAATAATTATTGTGATGTTAATCATTTGAGTTAAATTATGATGATTTGGGTATTAATTCATGGGTTTGGATTAGTATTATTGGGGAGTTTCATTTCAGGGCGCATGTGATATATGTTGAGAATTTGGGGGTCGTGGCTTGTTTATTTGGGGTGTGTGTTGTTTGTTTTGGGTAAAGCATGTTAACGGGAATTGAAGTATTTTATTGAGAAAATGCTATAAATATCATGTGAGGATATTTTTATACATCGTGCTAAATACCGGGACCAAAACATAACACATCATACCACCCAACACCCAACCACCCCACCCAACCCATGCCAATCACACTGTGCCCAGGCTGACTTCCCATCCCACTTGGCTCAATCATTTGACCACTCTCAGCCATCCCAAATCTCGACCTTTCTCTCCCAATTCCTCACCAGCACTTGCTAAGCAATAATCTGAGGAGCTTGCCCCTTTTCTTCGCATGGAAAGCCTTCAAAAATCGGAGCAAAGTAGGGTGAGAAACCATGCTCTGTTTTGTTTTTAAACTTGTTTGAGTGCATGTTTTTAGGTGGCGAGAAAACGGCATGTTAGATTAGGTTTCTTGAAACCTTTGATTTAAATGCTTTTATGGTGTTATTGTGAGGCTCTCTGTATTTTTCCTTGAGCATGTTGCATGTTTTATGTTGAGGATATAAGCATGTAAATAAGGGTGTTCGGAAATCTGGGTAGGTGTATGCCCTGTTTTTCTGGGAAAATATGGTTAGGGAGTGATTTTGAGGAGGTGGTATCATGCATGTTAGAAGGGTTTGTGGTGAACCTTCGATTTGAGTTTATGCATGGTAGTTTTGTAAAGCCCTTGGCATGTTTGTTCGAGCATGCTTTATGTTATATGTGATAGTTATTATAGCATGAAATGAAGTACTCAGGAAATCTGGAAATAAAATGTGTTGCCCTGTTTCCGAAAAGATGATCGAGTACTTGTGTAAATGGTCGTCGTTTATGCTTATGGGCTTATGTTTGGGTGTAATTTTGGTATGAATACACTCAGGGCAGTGTGTTGTAACTATTAGCATGTTGTTTTGGGCATGTTGTATGTCTTACATGTTGGATTTAAGGGTGTGATTTCAGGTGTTCGAGAATTCTGGGTTGGCATTTCTCGAACAGAGCATCTCGATCGATCGATATTTCATCTCGATCGATCGAGCGGGGCAGAACCTTGGTTCTGATTTTAGGCGTCTTCTCGATCGATCGGAAAGAGGGGCCGATCGATCGAGAGACCCAGAATGTTGAAAAAATATAATTTGTTATATTTTGTTAAAGTTTTGATATTGGATTGTAATGAGACATCTAATATTGTGTTGTACACTGGTGTAGACCCTTTACAGGTAGCTACACAGCACAGGGGATAGAGTCCTGCAACACACCACATTTTGGAAAGGTACGTAAGCGACGTACGGGCATCCCAACGGTAACATGTACTTATGTTTGTCCGTGTGACGCATGATGAATGCAATGTGATGCATTAAGATTATGATACATGTTATTATGCATTGTGTTGCATATTATGCATTGTTGTTGCATATTGTGATGTGGGATAAAGAGGTGTATTCCACGAGTCAGGGCGATCACAGTTAAGGTTTTAATGCTTATGCTTTACCGCTGCGCATGTGGAGCGGGTGGGGGGAGGCTCGCTGGCACATGGAGGCGAGGTATACCATACTAGGCGAGGAAGAGATACCGCTAGTATGATGAAGCGTGTATGCGATACCACTTGTTTGAGATTAAGAAAGCATTAAAATAACTGATGATGACTGACTCAAGAAAAAGAGGAAATGTCATGACATTCATTTGTAAAGCCATACATTCATATAATGTGTTTTATTATGAACTATGGTACAGGGACAACCATTGGGCGTTATAAATGCAGGAAAATACAGGAAGTGCTTGTATTTAGGATTGTGCATTTATGCCTTACTTTCATATTATGTTGAATATGAATTGTTTATGCTCACGTGTTGGTGGTTGTCTTTGTAGGTGCTTTTGTTGACGAGAACCAGGGTCGGGGTTGATTTGCTGAGCTGTAAGGAGTGCTACAGGATTAGCATGATTAGAGAAATTTTGTATAGCTTCTACTGGGTAGAGTAAGACTATAATGTAGTGCCTTTGTAGGAATTGTGTTATTCCTTTTTGAAATATTTTGGTACTGTAATCTCTAAAGCTCAGGTTAATCAACACGATACGTTACTCTGATATATTCACATGAATGTTTAGTTCTCTAAATTGCACCTTAGTGACTTGATGTGATAACGGGGTCTCACATTTAGTTGTATCAGAGCAGTGGTTAGATAACCAGGGAAGAGTGAAGGGTAGCCTTTAGAGACAAGTTGGCTAGGTATTCATTTGGGCATGCTTATGCATGTGATGCATATGGTTGTATAAGTGTTATACTAACATGCTTTGAATATGATACTCTTGTTATCTAATGATCGCTTTTATTTTAAACAATTAATTCCAATCTAGCGATTTTAGACCGCAAGTGCACGGTGTCAAGTTTTAGTATAGATAGGAAGATACGGATTGTCGAACCCACAAGGACTAACAAGCAAGTACCACATAAGATTTCTTTTAACTATATTTAACCTACGATAATCAATTAATAATTAAACTAAACTAAATTAAGCTACTATAATCCAACCAAAATAGTCAACGATCACGAGAAAAATCCACAAGAAAGTATCAAGACAATTATTCACCTAACCCAACTCTTACAATTCTTTTCTTCATACATCTCTAAGGTGACGGGTTTTCCGAATTTATTCAATATACTCTCTCGAGCTATATTAAGTCTAACATCAAATTGCAACTAGTAACTCTCGTTCACGTAATTAACAATTTAATGTTGAATGCGCTTTATGAAAACCACTAACTTTTAGATTAAACAACCCAAAGCTATCACTCGTGTGTGATTTTTATCTCTCGATCTCAATCTTTAACACACGGCATGAATTACTATATCGTATTATAATTTCATCTCTCGATCTCAATTATAATAAAATATCATTCAAAGGTGATCAATCCTTCAAAAGCATTAAAAACAATAACACATGCTCATAGAAGATGTATGAAATCAATGAATCAATAATATTAAAGGAAAACAATGTTTAAGATATTTCTCAATCATCCAAAACACTTAAAATCCAATAATAAATCAAAACAAATAATCGAAAAGTAAAAGCAAACTCCCAAGTCGACTCCGTTTGTTGATTCTTGATCCTTCCTCGCTTCTTTCTCGATCGTGCTCTTCGATTATCTTGTTGGCTTGTTCAAATTCCTAGGATGAAGTGGTGATGGTGGATGAAGATTGAATGGTAGAAGGATGGAGGTTGGATATGAAGTGAAGGAAAGGGGTGATGGACGTGAATTATATGGAAGGAGGCGTGAGATGGTGTTAGTGGAGAGTGATGGAGGTATGATGGAATTGAAGGAAAGGGGGGCTGAGATTTGGATGGTGAATGGGTGTATGGAGGTGTGGAGGCTATTCCTAGGGTTTAAAGTATATATTTTGGGTTGAAATTATGGTGTATAATATATAGGGGAAAGAATTATGGACCTTCCTCTTGCATCCAAACTCTACAAGGAAGGTATTTTAATGAAAATTGCTCGTCCCGATCGATCCGAAAGAAGAGCCGATCGATCGAGCCTTCCAGTAAGATTTTCGTGGCTTTTTCTGCCCGTCTCGATCGATCGGAAATTCTGCTCGATCGATCGGAAATCACAGTAAGTTTCTTCGCCTTTTTCAGCTTCTGGCGAGTTTCGTATTTTGGCCGTAACTTTCTCATACGAACTCCGAATTTGATGAATCAGCTGTCCACACGAAGATAAGAGAAAGTTATACAACTTTTATATGGACCACATTTCCAAAACATGGCTCGAACATATAGTAATTTGAGGAGAAAGGAGCAACATGTGTCTTGGATTCTGGTTTCTTCCTCTTTTCTTCAACTTTATTCATTTTTTCATCATTTTAGCTTGATTTCTTCCCCTTTTATGAATTTCAACATTGATTCCTGAAATATAGAAATATATACCATAAAACGTAAAATAACTCAAGAATCAACACGAAAACATATACATATCAAAGCATAAAAACGCGTAATATTCAACCCTATCAACTCCCCCAAACTTATCACTTAATCGTCCTCGATTAAGCATTAAAATCACAAGGTAGAGTTCATTCTTGATACTTGAAACAATTATTTCATGACTTATTTTATTCTCAGAAATCTCATGCACATATACAAAAGTTGACAAGACATGTTTTCTCCTAATTCAAGCAACATATCTCAAAATCGGAACGTGTGTGTGTGATATAGTCAGTCTCAAGTTTCATGCACATATTAAAGATCAAATCATGTTAATCAACTCAAAGTCGAGATTATTATCAAGCACCCTATAAGCCTATTTTCAAACAACTTCTCCACTGATGATAGTTACTCCCCAGACTTGGATCAAAAGGACTTTTTAAGCTTGTAATGTAAGGCCTTTGGTGTTGGCTTCAAAGAAAAGATAGGATAAGCGCAAAGAAGAGAGTATAATCATTTACAGTTCAAATTTTTCGCACACATCGAGCTTTTCTTCTTTTTCTTTTATAGCCTTGGCCACTTTGGGTCTTATTTAGTCAATCTTTTTCTCAAGGCTTTTTATCTATCTTTTTCTTTTCTCATTCATCATTTTTTTCAATAAGCTCATCAAGATATAACAATTCAAGTGCATCGAATGATATTCATTATACTCCCTTAGGGTAAGGATAACTTTTTTCATTTAGGCTCAAGGGTAAGTATAATGAGTTTGCCAAAAATGTCGAATGGGGTCTAATTATATGCAATGCATATACCATTCTTTTTTCAATAAAGCTCAAATGGGACACTAGGGATTGATATGAATCATGGTAAGCTTGAAAGGCTCAAACGTTTCAAAGATCGCCTAGATCATTTCCAAGTCAAGTTTGTAACTATAAAATTTCGCCTCAAAGTGTCATCATCAAATAAGTTCTAGGATAACTCTAAGATGCTCAAGACAAATCATCAAGTTCACAACAATTATCACTATTCAACATGCAATCCACAAGATCATGACTCATTGTGCTCAAAGTATTCCTCATTCTTGACATGCTAACTCAAATTAGGATATTCATGTACAAGTCCAATCACAAATCAAGTTCATATGCATAGTGAGATCAAAATCCTCATTGAATAGTCACTACTATAATTCATTCTTTTCTCAAGTTTGAACTCATAAAAAATTTTTTTTTAGCTCATAATAATCGGACGATTCAAGTGTCATTTAAGCACACAACAAGTGGTTAAAACAAGTAAAGCATGCAAGCTACTCCCCCAAACTTAAATGAAACATTGTCCTCAATGCTTAAAAGAATCAAAAGGGAAAAAGTAAACTCCCCTGATCAAGACGCTTGCATGAGGGTTGAGGAAGATCGCTTTTGAAAGCTCCACTGTTGTAGGGTTCATTGCTCCAACTGAGTACCTAGCAAGAGAAGAATGCAAATAAAATAGTCGACACGAGACATAAACAAACTAAATGCAAAAACTAAAAATAAACAAAACTAAATAACAAAAGGATACGCTTGGGTTGCCTCCCAAGAAGCGCTGATTTTTGGTCTTCGGCTTGACCATCAGAAGCAACCATCAAAGAGCGGCTGCCGCCCATAGTAAGTATCATATGATACCACTAATGGATCTTCATCCAGTATGCCCTCAAGATTGGCAAGATTGTAGCAGTGTAAGCTCGTCGCTCCAACAACATTCATCTTGAAGTGGTAAGAATAGGAGAATGATTCTTGATTTGGCTTTGCATTTTGGAGGATGTAGTGCGGTGAAGTTGGCATCGATGGAAAATAAGGATCCATATATGCATAGAACATGTCTCCATCGATGGGCTCAAATCAGAATCTTCGAACGTCTCTTCCTTCTCCAACATCACATTCGACTCATCTTCACATGGGAACTCCTCGGATAACATCTCTGAAGTAAGCTCAATCTCTTGAAGAGGCTCAAGTTCCCTCGACTCTTCCACACTAGGAGGATCACTCCCCCAAACTTGGTTGGTTGAGTGATCGTCATCATATAACCAAACTCGATTCGTCGCCTCTTGATTTGTAGCCCTCATCTCTTCCTCTTGGCAACTAATTGAAATTGTTTCGATGAGGACTTCCATTTGCTGCTCCAGGTGACGCATAGAGTTGGTTTGGCACTCCAAGCTGTTATCAGTTGATGCCATGAATCTCACTAAGGTATCCTCTAACTGAGTTGTGACATCTGCAGAACTATCTCTCCTCTCTTCGTGATGTTCAAATGGTTGTGGCGTATCAATAGGATAGTGAGGCTCCGGTGAGTATTGGTGACTCCAACCTTTTAGTGAAGGATCACAATGCCAGTGAAGATCGAAGTCCGCCATATCATTGAACAGGTGCACCACACTGTCCTCATCTCTATCAACCAGGGGACTCCCAGTCATCAGTGCTCCGCTCAATACCCATTCTCGTGTCTGTGCATCCAACCCTTTGAAGAAATATTGCAGGGGAGTGTATTTCGAAAAGTTGTGATACCGGAATGTGTTGGCCAATTCATTGAATCTCTCCCAAACAGCGTAGAACGGCTCGGAATGTTGTTGGGCAAAGCTTGTGAAGGCTTGTTGATGTAGCATCTCCAAGTACCTCACAAGACAAACAAAACAAAAACAAAATAAATATATACAAATCCTTTTTTTTTTCGAAATATATAAACAAAAAAATGGTTAAATTACAGTCAAAGAACCTAGTATGATATTACTAAAGTTAGTCCCCGGCAACGGCGCCAAAAACTTGACCGCTTTTATTTTAAACAATTAATTCCAATCTAGCGATTTTAGACCGCAAGTGCACGGTGTCAAGTTTTAGTATAGATAGGAAGATACGGATTGTCGAACCCACAAGGACTAACAAGCAAGTACCACATAAGATTTCTTTTAACTATATTTAACCTACGATAATCAATTAATAATTAAACTAAACTAAATTAAGCTACTATAATCCAACCAAAATAGTCAACGATCACGAGAAAAATCCACAAGAAAGTATCAAGACAATTATTCACCTAACCCAACTCTTACAATTCTTTTCTTCATACATCTCTAAGGTGACGGGTTTTCCGAATTTATTCAATATACTCTCTCGAGCTATATTAAGTCTAACATCAAATTGCAACTAGTAACTCTCGTTCACGTAATTAACAATTTAATGTTGAATGCGCTTTATGAAAACCACTAACTTTTAGATTAAACAACCCAAAGCTATCACTCGTGTGTGATTTTATCTCTCGATCTCAATCTTTAACACACGGCATGAATTACTATATCGTATTATAATTTCATCTCTCGATCTCAATTATAATAAAATATCATTCAAAGGTGATCAATCCTTCAAAAGCATTAAAAACAATAACACATGCTCATAGAAGATGTATGAAATCAATGAATCAATAATATTAAAGGAAAACAATGTTTAAGATATTTCTCAATCATCCAAAACACTTAAAATCCAATAATAAATCAAAACAAATAATCGAAAAGTAAAAGCAAACTCCCAAGTCGACTCCGTTCGTTGATTCTTGATCCTTCCTCGCTTCTTTCTCGATCGTGCTCTTCGATTATCTTGTTGGCTTGTTCAAATTCCTAGGATGAAGTGGTGATGGTGGATGAAGATTGAATGGTAGAAGGATGGAGGTTGGATATGAAGTGAAGGAAAGGGGTGATGGACGTGAATTATATGGAAGGAGGCGTGAGATGGTGTTAGTGGAGAGTGATGGAGGTATGATGGAATTGAAGGAAAGGGGGGCTGAGATTTGGATGGTGAATGGGTGTATGGAGGTGTGGAGGCTATTCCTAGGGTTTAAAGTATATATTTTGGGTTGAAATTATGGTGTATAATATATAGGGGAAAGAATTATGGACCTTCCTCTTGCATCCAAACTCTACAAGGAAGGTATTTTAATGAAAATTGCTCGTCCCGATCGATCCGAAAGAAGAGCCGATCGATCGAGCCTTCCAGTAAGATTTTCGTGGCTTTTTCTGCCCGTCTCGATCGATCGGAAATTCTGCTCGATCGATCGGAAATCACAGTAAGTTTCTTCGCCTTTTTCAGCTTCTGGCGAGTTTCGTATTTTGGCCGTAACTTTCTCATACGAACTCCGAATTTGATGAATCAGCTGTCCACACGAAGATAAGAGAAAGTTATACAACTTTTATATGGACCACATTTCCAAAACATGGCTCGAACATATAGTAATTTGAGGAGAAAGGAGCAACATGTGTCTTGGATTCTGGTTTCTTCCTCTTTTCTTCAACTTTATTCATTTTTTCATCATTTTAGCTTGATTTCTTCCCCTTTTATGAATTTCAACATTGATTCCTGAAATATAGAAATATATACCATAAAACGTAAAATAACTCAAGAATCAACACGAAAACATATACATATCAAAGCATAAAAACGCGTAATATTCAACCCTATCATCTAACGGCTTATATTATGAACTGCTTTTGGTATTTTGTTAACTCTTGTATTACAGCATGGCTGAGATTAATCCGGAGAACCCCAATGAGGAGATAGGGGATATGGACAGTAGGAATGCCAGTATTGCTCCGCCGAATCCTCTACCACCACCTGCTGTGGGCGTGGAGCCCAGTGTACAGATGTTACTGCCAGGGGAGCTCAGTTTGAAGCAGTTTCTGAGTTTCCATCCGCCCATGTTTGAGGGGATTGAGTCTGGTGAAGTAGCTGAGGAGTGGTTGGAACGTATAGAGCAGATACTTGTGACTGCACCCTGTGCACGCACGGCCTGGCTAAGGTTAGCCGAGTTTCAGATGGCTAAGAAGCCTGCTATGTGGTGGAAGACAACGGTGATGGAGCTGAGAGCTCTAGGTGTGGCAGTTGACTGGACTGTATTCCGGACCCGGTTCCTTAACCGGTATTTCTCTGCAGCTGCCAGACAGTTAAAGGAAGACGAGTTCAATGCTTTGAAGCAGGGTAGCATGTCAGTGTCGGACTATGCTATGCAGTATTCCTCACTGCTGAGGTATGTACCTCATATTGCTGTCAGCAGCCATGCAAAGATGAGGAACTTCCTGAAGGGATTACGGCCATAACTATTTGATAGGGTTATCTCCAACAACCCCAGTTCATTTGATGACGCCCTGACACGGGCAGAGTTAGCGGAGATTGCGGTGGACGCGTACAAGGATGTTGTACCCCCTTCTGTACCACCACAGAGGCCTGCTACTGATAGTCTGAGGCCTCGAGGGGATCAGTTCAAGGCTCGTGGAGCCTCATCATCTTCCAAATTTAGTGGGAAGAAGTCTCAGGGTCAGAAACAGAATAATAAGGGACCCACACAGGGGAGCAAGACTGTGGGAAGCAAGTGTAGCAACTGTGGAGGATGGCACTTGTCACGGGACTGTCCGGGTTGCTATGTCTGTGGCAAGGTGGGCCACTTTGCTCGAGGTTGCCCAATCGGGCAGGTCAGACAGTCTCAGGGCCGAATAGGCCGATGTTTGATGCGGGGAGGGCACCACAGAGACAGCAGTTTGCACCACGACCACAGGGAGGTCAGACGGCAGGACCGCCGCAGGGACAGGTGTATGCGCTGACCAGGGAGCAGGCTGAGGCAGCCCCAGAGGAGGTCATTGCTGGTACGTGCCATTTATTTACGTACCCTGCACTTATATTGATAGATACAGGTGCTTCCCATTCTTTTGTATCTACTGCTTTTGTGGAGGGACACCGTTTGTGCTCGTCTCTGTTACCCACGCCTCTTATGGTCTCGACACCAACGGGGAAGCATGTGATTGCGGATCGGCTATTGTCTGATTGCCTCATTTATTTTGAGGGCAATTATCTGAGGGCGGATCTGATTCAGTTAGAGATGGCAGACTTTGACTGTATTATCGGCATTGATGTGTTGAGCAGATACCGAGCTGTGGTAGACTGCCGGCAGAGGATTGTACGTTTTCTGTCTGATCAGGGGTTTCAGTGGATCTTTTATGGGGATGACTTTCGTCCAAAGATTCCGGTAATATCAGCGGTTAAGATGGCGCGATTATTGGAGCGCGGCCACACAGGTTACATCATTTATGCTGTGGATGTATCTGAGGAAAAGGAAGTAAGAGCTGAGGACATTCCGGTTGTGGCGGAGTTCATTGATGTGTTCCGAGATGAGATTCCGTGATTTCCGCCTGTCAGGGATGTGGAATTTGCTATTGAGCTGCTGCCAGGGACTTCTGCTATATCCCATGCTCCTTACAGGATGGCACCGGCAGAGCTGAGGGAACTGAAGGTACAGTTACAGGAGCTCCTCGACAAGGGATACATTCGTCCTAGTGTATCGCCTTGGGGTGCACCAATCTTGTTCGTGAAAAAGAAGGATGGATCAATGCGTCTGTGCATTGACTATAGGCAATTGAACAAGGTCACAGTGAAGAACAGATATCCACTTCCGAGGATTGATGATCTGTTCGACCAGCTTCAGGGTACAGAGGTGTACTCCAAGATAGACTTGAGGTCAGGCTATCATCAAGTGCGGGTTAGAGCTGGTGATGTCCAAAAGACGGCTTTTAGAACTCGGTATGGGCACTATGAGTTCTTGGTGATGCCATTCGGGGTGACGAATGCCCCTGCTACTTTTATGAGCTTGATGAACAGGGTATTTCAGGAGTACCTCGATCAGTTTGTAATCGTGTTCATTGATGACATCCTGGTCTATTCAAAGAATGAGGAGGATCATGCCAATCATCTGAGGATAGTGCTCCAGATCCTCAGGGATCATCAGTTGTACGCCAAACTCAGCAAGTGTGAGTTTTGGCTGAGCAGTGTTGCATTCTTGGGTCATATCATATCACGAGAGGGGATATCAGTAGACCCGAGGAAGATAGAGGCAGTTATGGATTGGTCTGCCCCTACTTCAGTCAGTGAGATTCGAAGTTTTCTTGGTCTGGCTGGCTATTATCGACGTTTCGTCGAGGGTTTCTCAAAGGTCGCCAAGCCACTTACACAGCTGACTCAGAAGGGAGTCCCATTCTGTTGGACAGAGGCTTGTGAGCAGAGTTTCAGGGAATTAAAGCACAGACTGACTACTGCACCAGTTCTAGTGATTCCCAAGGAGAACAAAGGATTTGTTATTTATACCGACGCATCGCTACAGGGATTAGGGTGCGTACTGATGCAGGACAGACATGTAGTGGCTTATGCTTCGAGACAGTTGAAGCCACATGAGACGAGGTATCCAGCCATGATCTGGAGTTGGCAGCTATAGTGTTCGCCTTGAAAATATGGTGACACTACTTATACGGTACCTCATTCACCATCTTCACTGATCACAAGAGCCTGAAGTTCTTGTTTACACAGGCTGAGTTAAACATGAGGCAGAGGAGATGGATGGACCTGCTGAAGGACTACGACTGTGAAATCGATTATCACCCGGGGAAGGCAAATTTGACAGCCGACGCCCTGAGTCGGAAAGTGCGGAGCACAGCAGAGGATGCTATGTCTCTATCAGCTATGTTTGGCTCCTACTGCCATTTGGGTTTTGATTATGATGTATCCTCTTCACCAGTACAGGTTTTGACCTTGCTAGCTGAGCCTGTTATCTATGATCACATCAGGAAGGCTCAGGGGACCAATGCAGAGGTTCAGAGATGGATGTTAGTGGTTCATTCAGGTCAGCCATCGAGATTCAGAGTGGCTGAGGACGGTTCTCTGAGACTTGGTGACAGATGGTTGGTTCCAGATGCACCTGAGTTGCGTCAGGGTTTATTACAGCGAGCTCATTGCAGTAGGATGAGTGTCCACCCAGGAGGGAAGAAGATGTATAAGGATTTACGCAGCCAGTTCTGGTGGAGGCGTATGAAACAAGATGTCACCTTATTTGTCAAGCGCTGTTTGATTTGTCAGCAGGTGAAGGCTGAGAGGCAGAGGCCTGGAGGTGAACTAAGGAGTTTGGAGATACCCGAGTGGAAGTGACAGCACGTGTCTATGGATTTCGTGACCCACTTACCGAGGACTGTTTCGGGTTTTGATGCCATCTGGGTAGTCGTGGATAGACTGACTAAAGTGGCTCATTTCATTCCCTACTGTATGACATATACGCACTTGAGGATGGCACAATTATATGTCAGAGATGTGGTGAGACTACACGGGATCCCTGTTTCGATAGTGTCCGATCGAGATCCGCGGTTCACATCTCACCTTTGGGAGGGTCTGCAGAAAGCTCTAGGTACAGAGTTGAGGCTGAGCACAGCCTATCACCCTCAGACAGACGGACAGACCGAGCGTACGATACAGGCGCTCGAAGATATGTTGAGAGCTTGTGTGCTAGAGTTCGACATATCATGGCAGGACTCGATAGCCTTGGTGGAGTTCTCTTACAACAACAGCTACCAGGCAAGTATACAGATGGCTCCTTTCGAGGCCCTCTATGGTAGGCGTTGTAGGTCACCCTTGTGTTGGGATGACTTGGACCGTAAGTCGGTTGGAGGACCAGAGTTGGTTCAGGAAATGGAAGAGAAAGTTAAGGTCATCAAGAGAAAGATGAAGGCAGCTCAGGACAGACAGGCAGCATATGCCAATCAGCGGCGTAGGCCGTTGGAGTTTCAGTTGGGCGACAGAGTTTTTCTGAAGATCTCACCTTTCAGAGGCGTAGTTGGTATGCGGGGGAAGTTGTCTCCTAGATACGTTGGGCCGTATGAGATCTTGCAGCGTGTTGGTACTCTGGCGTACCGTTTGGCGTTACCGCCTTCTCTGTCTGGTATACACGACGTATTTCATGTGTCTATGCTGAGGAAGTATGAGCCGGATCCTTCACATGTGTTGCAGCCTTCAGAGGTGCAGATTGAGTCCGATGTTTCTTATGTTGAGCGGCCTATCAGGATTTTGGATAGGGCAGACCGCAGACTTCGGAACAAGGTTATTCCTATGATCAAGGTTCAGTGGGATCGTAGGGGTGTCGAGGAGGCCATGTGGGAGACAGAGCGACACATGGTGCAGCACTATCCAGAGCTGTTTTCTGGTATGCTTTTATGTATTGGTTACTTCGTGTTGGTAAGCATGTTTGATTTCGGGGACGAAATCCTATAAGTAGGGGAGTATTGTGACATCCCCGAAATGATTATTGTGATGTTAATCATTTGAGTTAAATTATGATGATTTGGGTATTAATTCATGGGTTTGGATTAGTATTATTGGGGAGTTTCATTTCAGGGCGCATGTGATATATGTTGAGAATTTGGGGGTCGTGGCTTGTTTATTTGGGGTGTGTGTTGTTTGTTTTGGGTAAAGCATGTTAACGGGAATTGAAGTATTTTATTGAGAAAATGCTATAAATATCATGTGAGGATATTTTTATACATCGTGCTAAATACCGGGACCAAAACATAACACATCATACCACCCAACACCCAACCACCCCCCCCCCCCCCCCCAACCCATGCCAATCACATTGTGCCCAGGCTGACTTCCCATCCCACTTGGCTCAATCATTTGACCACTCTCAGCCATCCCAAATCTCGACCTTTCTCTCCCAATTCCTCACCAGCACTTGCTAAGCAATAATCTGAGGAGCTTGCCCCTTTTCTTCACCTGGAAAGCCTTCAAAAATCGGAGCAAAGTAGGGTGAGAAACCATGCTCTGTTTTGTTTTTAAACTTGTTTGAGTGCATGTTTTTAGGTGGCGAGAAAACGGCATGTTAGATTAGGTTTCTTGAAACCTTTGATTTAAATGCTTTTATGGTGTTATTGTGAGGCTCTCTGTATTTTTCCTTGATCATGTTGCATGTTTTATGTTGAGGATATAAGCATGTAAATAAGGGTGTTCGGAAATCTGGGTAGGTGTATGCCCTGTTTTTCTGGGAAAATATGGTTAGGGAGTGATTTTGAGGAGGTGGTATCATGCATGTTAGAAGGGTTTGTGGTGAACCTTCGATTTGAGTTTATGCATGGTAGTTTTGTAAAGCCCTTGGCATGTTTGTTCGAGCATGCTTTATGTTATATGTGATAGTTATTATAGCATGAAATGAAGTACTCAGGAAATCTGGAAATAAAATGTGTTGCCCTGTTTCCGAAAAGATGATCGAGTACTTGTGTAAATGGTCGTCGTTTATGCTTATGGGCTTATGTTTGGGGTGTAATTTTGGTATGAATACACTCAGGGCAGTGTGTTGTAACTATTAGCATGTTGTTTTGGGCATGTTGTATGTCTTACATGTTGGATTTAAGGGTGTGATTTCAGGTGTTCGAGAATTCTGGGTTGGCATTTCTCGAACAGAGCATCTCGATCGATCGATATTTCATCTCGATCGATCGAGCGGGGCAGAACCTTGGTTCTGATTTTAGGCGTCTTCTCGATCGATCGGGAAGAGGGGCCGATCGATCGAGAGACCCAGAATGTTGAAAAAATATAATTTGTTATATTTTGTTAAAGTTTTGATATTGGATTGTAATGAGACATCTAATATTGTGTTGTACACTGGTGTAGAGCCTTCACAGGTAGCTACACAGCGCAGGGGATAGAGTCCTGCAACACACCACATTTTGGAAAGGTACGTAAGCGACGTACGGGCATCCCAACGGTAACATATACTTATGTTTGTCTGTGTGACGCATGATGAATGCATTGTGATGCATTAAGATTATGATACATGTTATTATGCATTGTGTTGCATATTATGCATTGTTGTTGCATATTGTGATGTGGGATAAAGAGGTGTATTCAACGAGTCAGGGCGATCACAGTTAAGGTTTTAATGCTTATGCTTTACAGCTGCGCATGTGGAGCGGGTGGGGGGAGGCTCGCTGGCACATGGAGGCGAGGTATACCATACTAGGCGAGGAAGAGATACCGCTAGTATGATGAAGCGTGTATGCGATACCGCTTGTTTGAGAATAAGAAAGCATTAAAATAACTGATGATGACTGACTCAAGAAAAAGAGGAAATGTCATGACATTCATTTGTAAAGCCATACATTCATATAATGTGTTTTATTATGAACTATGGTACAGGGACAACCATTGGGCGTTATAAATGCAGGAAAATACAGGAAGTGCTTGTATTTAGGACTGTGCATTTATGCCTTACTTTCATATTATGTTGAATATGAATTGTTTATGCTCACGTGTTGGGGGTTGTCTTTGTAGGTGCTTTTGTTGACGAGAACCAGGGTCGGGGTTGATTTGCTGAGCTGTAAGGAGTGCTACAGGATTAGCATGATTAGAGAAATTTTGTATAGCTTCTACTGGGTAGAGTAAGACTATAATGTAGTGCCTTTGTAGGAATTGTGTTATTCCTTTTTGAAATATTTTGGTACTGTAATCTCTAAAGCTCAGGTTAATCAACACGATACGTTACTCTGATATATTCACATGAATGTTTAGTTCTCTAAATTGCACCTTAGTGACTTGATGTGATAACGGGGTCTC
The DNA here is from genome assembly GCA_907163345.1 of Haberlea rhodopensis. Taxonomy (NCBI): domain Eukaryota; kingdom Viridiplantae; phylum Streptophyta; class Magnoliopsida; order Lamiales; family Gesneriaceae; genus Haberlea; species Haberlea rhodopensis. The sequence continues at coordinate 1,931,770 of CAJQUN010000100.1, forward strand.
ACAGAAACAACATAGTAAATTGTGCCTTGACTTTCAGATTGAGATCGACATATGAGATCAAATACATGTGTCATAGGCTGATAGCAATAGATTACCCAATCGATTGATGATAGCAATACGGACACGTGAGTGACTTATTGCACGTTAATATTAGGTTTGGTCAAGCTTGACCAGAGTATATTGAATAAAATAGGAAAACTCGTCATCTTAGAGATATATGGATGATCAGTCAATACTAATAAAAGAATCATAGGGGATTAAATTGGTGAACCGACGTCTTGATAATCTTCGCAAGTGAACTTTTCTAATTAGCTTTGATTTGCTTGGTTGGATTAGTATTGTTTAATTTATTTATTAATTTAATTATTAATTAATTATCGTAGGTTAAATACAGTTTAAAGCGTCTTATTTGGTACTTAAAGTTAGTCGATGTAGGTTCAACACTCTTAATCCTTATTTATCTATTCTAAAACTTGACAGCCATGCACTTGCGGATTAATCGTACATCACTGGAATATTTTTGTTCAATAAAGTGCGATCAATTTATAGATGAAGAAGTCCAAATATTTAGGTGAAAGATTTACCTCAATTGCGACTCTATGGTATTGTGATCTTTGGGAATTAAAGATCTTGTCTTATCAATAGGATTATATTCTTTATTATAGAATAGTTTCTGTATCCAAAAGGGAAACAAAAAATAATCATGTATACAAACATAATCTTATGTTTTCTTATATAGAGCATCTATTGCCGATTTCTTGGTTTGGCCTTATCAGAGCTCACTAGACAAAGCATTATAATAAGTTAGAGGATATTGCCACACATGTAAGAGGACTTATGACTTGCAGCATTGTGTACATATTAAGCCGCGTACACTGGCCACATATTTAGGGTATATCACTAATATATGTATATTATATCTAATATTATACTGATACCCGGTCAGGTCAAACCCATAAATGAAGTCAATTGATCGGGTCAAGTCACTAGCAAATTGGGACTGGAGGGCAAGCCCGATAGCTCGCCCGGAGTGAGCGAGCTTAACTTCTTGCCCAAGGAGGGTAGCTCAACAGCTCGCCCAAAGCCTCGAGGTGCGAGTATAGGCCATGGGAGAGCTCGTACCTCGCCCAGTCGGCCTCCGGGCCATTGGCGAGCTCCTAGCTCGCCCAGCCGACCTATGGGCCACCGGCGAGCTCATAGCTCGCCCAGTTAGCCTTGTTGGTCATTCCAAGAGTAACTGGCCCTCACAAGTAAACTCATTAGTTAAGCATGCCGAGCTACCAGGTGTCGATACGTCTCTTCAGCGGGAGTTAAGCATTAAAGGTCTGACAAACGCCCTTGAGTGTCTCCACAGATAATAAATAATCACTAGGCTAGGCATAAGCTCCCAAGATGGTCCCTCATCTATTCTTGTATGATGGTCTCCTATGACATTGATCGTCATTTTTTAAGCAATAAAATATCAGTAGTGATTGATTAATCCGCAAGTGCACAGTTGTCAAGTTTTAGTATAGTTTTAAGAAGTAGGGACGTCGTACCCACATGACTAGTAGTAAGTACCAAACTTAACCAGTTTAATTATATTCAGCCGACGAATAGTTGTTGAAAATATAGTAATAATAATAGTAGAATAAGAAATTAATTCCCAAATCAACAAGCGCGCTTTAAACGAAGAATTCAATAGAAATGAATTATCAAGACTTTGGTTCACCTATGTAATCCCCTATAATTATATTGTTAGCATCGATTGATTATCTATTAATTCTAAGGTGACGAGTTCTCCTAAATTATCTTATATACTATCTCAAGTTATATTAAACCTAATATTATATTGCAGTAAGTTTTCATGAACTTATTTAACAATTCAATATTGCAAAAGGCTTTGTAAGAACTTCTAGCTTTCGATTACTAGATCTCTATGGTTATCACACGTGTGATCTCATTTGTCGATCTCAATATGAAAGATACGACATAATTTACTCTTCATATTTTAATATCTATGTTCAATTCAATGGTGATCAATCCATGAAAGCATTAAAATCATAATTTATGCACAAAGATAATATGGAATCAATCAAAAAACTAACAATCAAACCATAAGTTTAAACATAGGATCCCGTAGTCTTGATAAAATAAACTTAGCCTATAATCATCTTCACAGAAAGATGATTATAGATTTGTTCTAAGAAAAACAACATAAAAAACTATGAATTAAATAAGCAAAAAGTTCAGAAATATTAATAGATGCGAGGATTTGACTCCGGACATTGTTGAATCTTGCTTGGCGGCTTGGAAGATGAGAGGGAGGCTGAATTCTAGGGTAGAATATGATGCATAAACTGATTTAATCGTCCATCATGTTTTATTTATAGTGGTGGAGTTTTTAGGCAGATTCCATGTAGAACAGAAACTCTAAAAGATATTTTTTTCTCCAGAATTTCTCGGCTATCGATCGATCGCTAAGATGTACACAGTAATTCCTTGAATTAATCCCTTTAGCTACGACATGCTACCGATCGATGAGAACATGTCTACCGATCGATCTGTAATTCTTCAGATTTAACTCAACCTACGACATGCGACCGATCGATCGGCTCAACCTACGTCATGTGACCAATCGATCGGTGCAATGCTTTTGATCGATAGGTGAAACTTTTTTTCTCCAAAAGTTGAGTTTTCGTCGTTTCTTTGGTCGGTTCGCTCATTTGAGTTCTTTTTCATCATTTTAAGCTTAATTCCTCCACTTTTATATAATTCAACCTTGATTCCTTAAATACACAAAAACAATAGAAAATAGCATAATATCGTCCAGGAATCAACATAAACTGTATTAAAAATCCTAGAAATATAAGCGTAAAAATAACACTTAGCAACTCCCCCAAACTTATCACTTGATCGTCCTCGAGCAAGAATGAGATTCAAAATATAGAGTTCACCCTTAATACTTTAAAAGAATTAACTTAGCTACTCAATTGTAAAGCTAAAAAATCTCACTACCACACCACCATGAGTCAATCCAGAAATTAACAAGAAGTGTTTTCTATTAAGCCAAACAATACATCACAAAACTGGAACGTGCTTGTGTGCTATTGTCAATCTTAAGCTTCATGCATATCTTCAAGATCAAACAATGCTAATAGATGCAGAGTCAAGATTACTATTGAGCACTCCATAGGATTACTTTTCAAGCACTTCTCCATTAATGTAATTACTCCCTAGATTTGGATCAAAATGTCTTTTTAAGCTTATAATGTTAGGCATTTGGTGTCGGTTTCAAAGAAAAGGTAATGATAAACAAAGAAGAGAGCACAATATGTAAATTTCATTTTAACACAACTTCTACTCTCTCTTTCTTCTTCTTCTTCTTCTTCTCCTTCTTTTCTTGATATCTTGATGACCATGGGCTTTATTAGATTTCACTGAATGTGGTCAATGTAGGATCTCCACATGGTTCATAATCACATAAGTATGCTATTATTTTACTATGCATTTCTTATTCCATTTCCAAAGGCATTTTTTTTCTTGTAATAGCTCAAATCATAGTACGTGGTTGACTTAATAGCTCATAACATAGTACGTGCATAAAATTTATTATACTCCCTTAAGCTAAGGATAAAAATTCTTTTTAGGCTCATAAAAGGGTATGTATAATGAGTTTGTCAACAAAAGTCGAATGAGGGTTAATTTCCATTCTTTTTTTCAATTAAGCTAAAAAGTAGACACTAGGGAATGATATAGACAAGACAGGCTTGAAAAGCTCAAACGTTCCAAAGATCGCTAAATCATATCCAAGTCAAGTCCATAACCATAAAATTTCACCTCAAAGTGCCAAATAAATTATAGAGTACTCTAAGATACTCAAGACAGAACATAGTTCACAAAACCTTTCACTATCCAACATGTATTTCACAAAATCATGACTCAATGTGCTCAAAATATTCCTCAATTTTGAAGTACTAACTCAACCAAGGTTATTCACAAACATGTCAAAAATTTTCACGACTCAAGTTGAGATAGAGATTATTTTCATAATGTCATAGATTTGCAATTCTAATTCAATTCTTTCTTAAGGTAGAACTCATTTTCCATAAAAAAAAATTTAGGTGCTCAAGAAACAAATAAAGTGATTGTTGCATAAGATAGCCAGCAGAAACACTCAAGAGACAATCAAACAACAAGCAGTAGATAGAAAATATCAACCACCCACCCAAACTTAACATGTGCATTCCCTCAATATACATAAACAATAAGAACAATGACAAAGCACATACCTAGGTGACGATCGTCAGTAATTGTCACCTTCCTCCTCATGCTCATGTGGGGTACTAGTGGGTAAGATTGGTATGGTGGGAAAGTAGGCTATGGTGGAAACTGGATGGTCGGGAATCCCTGTGCCATGGCATTGTTCCATGCAACTTGATAATGCATGAACTCCTCTTGTCGTAGACTCATTGCTTGTAGCTGGTGGTGGTGGATCAAGTCTATAGTCATAGGGGTAGACCTAGACGTAGATAATGTAGTCGGCTGAGATGTAGCCCGACTGCCTGAAGGTCTGGCACGAACCCTCCTAGATGCAGTGGTGGTGGTGGTGGGATCTTAAAACACAATAACAGCCAAGGGAGGGAAAATCTCCTCATCATCCTCCCAAACAACTCCTTCCCGACATATAACTCAGTAATAATGGCAAAACATGGCAGACCGGAGATGGGGGAGCCAAGGATGGCGTTCCGGATGGACAGACCCACACGCCATTCTAGGTTGCCAGATTTGCGAGTTATGATGCAATAAACTAGGATGGCTTGATTGGTGGTGACCTCAGACATGCGAGGATAAGGCGTGATACCACAATGGTGAACCATGCATTGGCATCCTCTGTTAGCTCAGATTTGAGGACCTACAGTGGTTCACCCTTATTGTTCCTCTTCCATTCAGTGCCCTCTATGCAGATGGTATTCAGAATCTCCGCATAGTCTATTTGCTTTCACATAAACCGAGTACTCATCCTCACCAATGTTTGGTAAGTCATAAAGGACTTTGCTTGTATGACAGTTGTAGTTCACATCCTTCTCCCGGACAAATGTATCACCAGCATTTGGAAATGCCTTCAGATTGGCAAAGAATTCCCTTACAATGGTTACCACTGCAACCCCCGGTAGCCGAAAAAATGTCAGCCAATGTGGCCTACTAGCCTCCCAAAACACTGGGTTGTTAGGGGAGTTAAACTCCAGGCCCCTTTCTTAAATGATGTTCTTTCGCAACATGGCTTTGTAGAAGTCCAAAGTAGCCTCATTCTTAAATTTTCGCCGGTCCACTTCCGGAGGGGCCATGGAAGTGGATGCTCCACGCCTTGGCCTCTTCTTTGGTTCCAAGGCAATCACAACCAATCCAAAAATATACAAAAATCTAGGCAACAATAACTACAATCCAAACCAACCACCAACAATATATTCAACACTCTAAATTCGCCACCAAATTCCCCAAACTTGACTTTCTCAATTTATCAACTCAAATTCCACCAACAATCTCCAAAAATCTAATCTTTTTCAACACCAACAAATTTTATCTATCAAAAAATTGAAATTCCAAGAGATGTATAGCCATTGTACCCCACAAATTCGAAATTTCTAGTAGTGTAGATTCCTTGGCTTGCAAAAATTTTCAATCTTGTGTTGGGGTGTCCAAATGAAATCTTTAACTTATCTATGGAAATTGGAGTTTAGAACAATATTGACAGTATATAATAGTGAATTTGAGAAGTGGTGTGAAGATTAGAGTGCAATTTCAAGAATTTGAGCAAAAGGGGCGTGGGGATGGTTCGTCTGAGGAGTGTGTGAAATTTGTATGTGTTAGTGTGTGAGTTGGTGTTTTTAAAAACTAATCTTGTGCACGAACGATCGATCGGTAAGACTCACCTATCAATCGATGCAGGGTCGTGGCTTAAAAAGATAAATTCGTTGAAATACCGATCGATCGGTGCAGGGCCGTAGCTCAAACACATAAATTCACTTAAATATCGATCGGTCGGGACAAAGTTTTTATTTATTTATAATTTCACACACAAACCTATGAATGTCACCAAAACTGGAGCCAATCACATGCTACTAAAAATTCAAAATTAACCTTGAAAAAATAAAAACAAACCGAAGATAAAGAGGAAGAAATAGTTCTTAGTTATAGTCTTAAGTTAGACTTCTTCCCTAATTGCTTTAATGGATCGAATTTTGTGGAGTAGTGTCTTCCACTTCGCAGTGCTTCAATTTTCCTCCATTGACATGTAAGTATTGCTCCCAAAGGATAGACTCTAAAGACTGTTTACGGTCCGCATCAAGTTACTTTTCGTTCTCCGGATAAGCTATTGGTTTGGGCTTATGTAGTAGGACCATTTCTACATCCATGAACTTCCTCTCTTATTTGTCCTTTCGCTTTTTTGCTTTCTTTGCCTTTGCCTTATCATGGCTTTTGCCTTCTAAAATCCTTAGCTCTGTCTTCATCTCCATCTCATCATTTCCTTGCACCACATCAACAAGAAAAATATCAATTACATTAACATTTAAACGGTTATGCTCGTTTTGTGTGTGTGTTGAATATTGAAATATATTAAAAGTAACTTGATCCCCTCCAACACAAAGGATCAACTTCCATTCTTCAACATTGAGAATCGCTCTTCCAGTGGCTAGGAACGGTTGTCCTAGAATCAATGGTGTGCTCACATCCTCCTCCATGTCCAACACTAGAAAATCCACCGGGAAGGTGAATTGGTCTATCTCCTAGTGGGTATGTAATAGACTTGTCCGTCATTTGCAACACCACCCTCGTAGGCTTTGGCTCTCATAATCCAGGTCACCTAAAAACAGACAAATGAATTAAGTTAACACTCACACCAAAATCACATAATGATTTAATAGAAGAAATTGGCCCAATAGTGCAAGGGATAGAGAAACTCCCTGGATCTTTTAACTTAGTGGCCGATTTCTTTTGCACAATAGCAAAACATTCCCCAGTCAAACGAACAGTCTCATGCTCTCCCAATTTCCGCTTCTTTGATGGAATTTCCTTTATGAATTTTGCATAGTTTGACATTTGCTGTAAAGCATCAATGAATAGTACATCAATATGAAAATTCTTAAGTATATGAAGCAATGTGGCAGAGTTTGAATCAACTTTTGCCCTATTAACTGCAGCGGGAAACATGAGAGGAATGTGTACCATTTCATGTGGTGTGATTGGTGTAGTGGTTTCAGTAGACTTACCCTTGTCGCGTGATCACTCCTTCCTCTCTTGTTTGATTTCCACCTTTTCAGTCGCTTCCTCAGCACCTAGCTCCTTCCCATCCCTATGGTTACAGCATTGGCATGCTTCCTTGGATTCTTTTCAGTATCACTTGGAAAACTTCCTTGTGCTCTCCCAACCGGGATGGTTGCTAGTTGTCCCACTTGCATCTCCAAGTTCTTGATCGATCCTTCTTGATTATTCATCATTGTCTCAGTTGATGATATGAACTTGGCCAATATATCTTCCATGCTTAGCTTTGGTGGATAACCCGGTGATGGCTGTGGATTCAAAACATTCTTTTGGTTGGACCAAGAGAAGTTTGGATGATTCCTCCACGGTTGGTTATAGTTGTTGGAATATGAGTTATTTTGAGGTGGTCGACTACCTACAAAATTAGCAATTTCATTATCTTGAAAAAATGGGTTACCTGTTTGGCATTCATATGTCCTCTTTGACATAGCTCGCATGTGACAACTTGAACTTGCATCACTGTCATGCTATCCAGTTTCTTGCTCAGTGCTTCCAATTGAGCTGATATCGCAGTCACTTCATCAACTTGATTTACTCCAATTGTCCTCTTTGGCACATTCCTCTCGAACTACCATTGATAGCTATTTGAAGCCATCTCTTCTAACAGTGCATAGGCCTCCTCAGGTGTCTTTCTCATGATAGTTCCTCCCGCCGTTGCATCTACCATAACATGATTACAGTAAAATAAACCATTATAGAACGTTTGTACCTGAAGCCATATAGGAAAGCTGTGGTGTGGGCATCTCCTCAATAATTAAATCCTTCCCATGCCTCGTACAGTGTCTCCAGATTGTGTTGAGTAAAGGTAGTGATGTCATTGCTCATCTTTTCAGTCTTTGATGGTGGGAAATTTTTTGATAGGAATAATTGCACCATCCCATCCCATGTAGTGATAGAACCTGCAGGCAATGTATGCAACCACGATTTAGCTTTATCTTTACAGAAAATGGAAACAATCATAACATGGCGTCTTCAGTAACGCCATTATGCTTGGACGCATCGCAAATATCCAAAAAGTTGGATATGTGGGTATTGGGATCATTGGTGGCCAATCCCCCAAACTAGATTGAGTGTTGGATCATTTGTATAATAACAGGCTTGATCTCGAAGTTGTTAGCCTGGATGCTCGGCTAGTGTTACTAGACAATGATCCTTGAAAAGATGGTTGAGCATAGTCCATAAGTGCTCTTACCACATGTATCTCTCGTTTGTTTCGTTGTCAGCCATGAGTGATCTAGCTTGCCTTAGCCTTATATGACAAGTATGTTCGATTTCAGGGTTGAAAGGCTCAAGAGTAGGTTGTTCACTCCTTAGCATACAAAAGGATAGTTCCTGCACGGTAGATCAAATAACAGTAGTGTTGAAGAGTGGTAAGAAATAATTAAAATAAAAACAAAGTGCATGATTAATTTACAATCAACTAATCTTGTATGATATTACTAAGACTAGTCCCCGACAACGGAGCAAAAAACTTGATCATCACTTTTTTAAACAATAAAATACCAGTAGTGATCGATTAATCTGCAAGTGCACAATTGTCAAGTTTTAGTTTAGTTTTAAGAAGTAGAGATGTCGTACCCACATGGACTAGCAGTAAGTAACAAACTTAACCAGTTTAATTATATTTAGCTGACGAATAGTTGTTGAAAACTTAGTAATAATAATAGTAAAATAAGAAATCAATTCCCAAATCAACAAGCGCACTTGAAACGAAGAATTAAATAGAGATGAATTATCAAGACTTTTGTTCACCTATGTAATCCTCTATAGTTATCTTGTTAGTATCAATTGATTATCCATATAATTCTAAAGTGACGAGTTCTCCTAAATTATCTAATATACTCTCTCGAGCTATACTAAACCTAATATTAAATTACAGTAAGTTGTCATGCACTTATTTAACAATTCAATATTGCAAAAGGCTTTGTAAGAACTTTCGATCACTAGATATCTATGGCTATCACATGTGTATTTGATTTCATCTCTCGATCTCAATCTGAACTCGTCACCTTAAAGATCTATGGATATTCAATCGAGGGTCATAGGGATTACACTGGTGAACTGAAGTCTTGATAACTTCTCAAGTGGGATTTTCTCGTCATCTTTGATTTGCTTGATTTGATTAGTAGTAATCTGATTAATTAATATTTTAGTTATTGAATTCATTATCGTAGGTTAAATATAGTTAAAGTGTCTTATTTGGTACTTACACTTAGTCTCTGTGGGTTCGACACTCTCACTCCTAGATTTCTATCTTAAAACTTGACAACAGTGCACTTGAGGTATAAATCGTGCAATTTGAGTCAAATTGTGCATCGATAGAATTTATTGTTAAATAAAGCGCGATCAAGTTTTTGGCACCGTTGCTTGGGACTAATTTTAGTAATATTATACAAGATTCTTTGACTGTAATTTAACCAATTTTTTCACTTATATATTTTTCAAAAAAAATATAATATTTAATTGTTTTATTTTTCTAGGTACTTGGAATCTTTCATCAGCTAGTATTCACAATTTTTGCCAAACAATATGCAGAGTCATTCTATGAGAGAGATTCAATGAATTGGCACACACATTCCGGTATCAAAAATTTTTGAACTATACTCTTCTGCATTTTTCTACAATGGTTTGGATGCAGAAACACAAGGATGAGTATTGCACAGAGATTTGGCAATGGGTAGTCCCCTGTTTTATAAAGATGAAAACAGTGTGTTGCACATGTTCAATGATATGACAGATTTCGACTACCATAGGCATTAGGATTCTGGTCGCGCTTATCATGTACGCCCAAATTAACCCTTTTCAGTTAACAACAAATTAATGCAGTAGTGAAAGTGTGGATTGATCCCACAGGGACGTGAGCATTTTATGCTAACAAGTATCGAAATAGGGGGGGTTTGCGATTGTCAATTATCTAAATTTTTCTAGGATGCAAGAATTAGATAAGAGAGAGAGATCTTGGTTTCGGTTGACTCTACCATTGAAATTCATTCATTCATTCATCGATTTTCTCACAGAGTAATTTTTAGGGATGAATATTCACCATTGAAGATTTAACTCCTATCTCACTTAAGTTTAGTTAAATCGAAAACATCATTCAAACTAACCCTTATCAATTAATCAACCTTAATAATAACTGTTAATATTTAAACCAATGATAGCATGCGAATGAGTAACATTGGTGAAGCTAAACAACATAAACAACACCAGTTACGTTTAATCTAGTCAAAAGTTTTTCCTAGGAATTAATAACCTCAACAACAGAGAATTATCAATCCTAGTTGCTTTACAAATTTGATTAATCAAACAATTACGGATTTGATATCAAACTTATCATTAGATTGTATAAAAAATCATTAGGTAGCTAGTCTAAAAACCAAACAACACAATCATGACAAGAATAATAGAAAAACTTATGATATTCAATAAAAATCACCAATTCAAAACAAAAATCTCATGAAAAAATTAAACTCCAACGGTTTTGTCTTCCTCAACCAAGAATATGAGTTTAGCTACTCATAATTGAACTTAAAACAATAAAAATTATTGTATAAAACATTAAACAAAAGCTAAGGAAGAAGTTACTAAAAGATGACACGATTCCGGTTCGTCAATTCCGTCTGCGAGCTTCAGTTCTTCAAGTAGTTCTTCAAAAGTTGAGAGAAAAAAAAATTTCTAATGTCTCAAAGTCTGAATAATGAATTATGGAGGCTAATTTTCGAGCTAAATGGTAGGGATTCTGTAAGGATAGGTCAAAATCTCCCAAAGATGGTAAAAAAAAACCACGTTCCTTTTTTTCTCGGACTCATTAGCGATCGATTTCTATAAACTGGTGATCGATCGCCCCTTTATTTTTTTCAAGCATAATGTTTTGGCGATTGATTGTGTCCTTGTGCCGATCGATTGCTGAGCTCCAGTACATTTTGGCGATCGATCGCGTCCTTGTGCAGATCGATCACTGCATCGTAAATTTTGTTGCTCAATTTTCAGTCAATAGGCGATTGATTTCTTCTTCCCAGGTGATGGATCTTGGCTCAAAAATTACATTTTAACCATTTTCTTGGTCTACCTTGATTCTTTTCATCTCGAACGCTTTTCTTGATCTTTATTCATCGTTATTAGCTCAATTTCTTCGATCCCACCTACATTTACACAAATACATGATTAAGTAACATATGCATGAATTCATCCATCAAAATATACCAAATCATACTCCCCCATACTTAATCTTTGCTCGACATCGAGTAAATCAGACAAAACTACAATATTTTTGTTGGCTCATAGCATCATAACAAACTAACTTAACCTCACTTTAATGCGTCAATAATTATAACCATGCATTGTAATGAAAAGCTGTGAAAAGTTAACAGTGGAACAAGTTAAATCCCTAGACATTTAATACTCAACAAAGCAGCGAACATGTTTGTGTGGTCATAAACAAGTGTTCTGCACAAATTATAGATACAATAAATGCAAACCCACAAGTTCAAGTTGTACTCTAACACAAGTATAAGCTCACTTGCACATTCTTCTCCACTATCTTAGCCACTTGCTAACACAAATCAAGTAGGTATTTATTAGCTTGTAGCTTGGCCTAGGTATTGGCTTATGAAAGAAAGGGTAGGTGTATCAAACAAGAGTGTGTAATGATATGTACAATATAAACTTCACTTCTTGCATGATTTTTCAAACCTTGTTCATTTTTTTTTCAAAGTTTAACTCAATTATTTTCTTCTTGTGCATTGGCTCCCCTTGGAGTCATTTTTTATTTTATCTATTTTCTCAAGGCATCCCTTTTGTTTCACTTCCATTCTTTTGACAATGAAGTTTACAAAACATATGAATCTTTGATAACAAGTGCATGTGAATAAAATACATCATACTCCCTTCAAAGGTATGGATAGACATATTTAGGCTCATTAGGGTAGATGATAAGCTAGTCAAAGAATGTTGAATGATGGTTGTTTGTATGCTTAGCACACAACCATTCTTTTTTGCATTAAAGCTGAAAGGGGTACTAGTGATTGATTTTGTTTACATGGTAGGCTTGAAAGGCTCAAACGCATCAAAGATCGCCTATATCACTTTCATGTTCGCAAGTAGTCTAGTCATACACATCAAAGAGCATGTATTTGAGTTCTAGCATGTATTAGAGACTCCCTAAGACTATCACAAAATTCACGCAATCTTCACTATGCTATGCACACTTCACAAGTCATGATAATATCCTGCTACAAATATTCAACTACTACGTCAAAAAGTAATTCACATTAGAGTTCAAAATGTTCCAACGTTAACAATTCATCTATGTTCAAAAGTGTGCATGACATCAATTAGGTTTCATCATGGGCTAGTTATTCTAAGCATGCGTTCATTTCTAACTATGAGCTCAAAATTTTTCAAATTTTCAATTTTTTTGTATTTTTAAAATAAGAAAGCTATAACATACCACTAATCCTCCCCCATACTTAAATCTTACATTGTCCCAAATGTAAGGCAAAAATATAAGAAAGGAGAGTAGTTTAAAACTAAGAAAGCAATAAAAAAGGAAAGGGAAACTAACTCCCCTTGGGTTTCCTCCCAAGCAGTGATCTGTTTAACGTCGGTGGTCCGACATCAGTCCTTCATCACGTGACCCCAGGTGGGTCTTCGAGTGTTATCTTACCACTCCCTCGGCTTGGATTCCATCATAATAGTGCTTCAATCGATGTCCATTCACTGTGAATTTCTTTGTTGTGTCTAATGTAAGGACCCTAGTTCCTTAACGGTGAAATCAAGATATAAATATGGCTAAACATGTAATAGATACATCTTAGAGTTCTGGTTGTTATGTGAGCTCAATATAATTACAGGCCAAAAATAAAACTTCAGTAGTTAGTTAATTACATTCCCAAATGAATGATACGACTAACAAAAATCCTGTAATCTAACTTCTTTCAAGTCTCTTTCAGCTCACAGTTCAACCCAACCCTGAGCCCCTTTGTCCAAAAGCGTACCTACAGGAACAACTCACCATGAGCATAAATATCACCATTTAATCACAATTCAACTTAACAAAATAATTAAGCGCATGCGGCAAATAATAGATATGCTCCTTGGTCACCACATTAGCACATTTCACTGTTGTTCCTGTTTCACAAATTTATGCACAAAATCATTAGTTCACGACATAATGATCGATAACGCGTTTCCAATTATATCCACAATATTTCACATTAATCACTAGAATTGTGACTGTTCCGGTCCCAATACAACAGCGGAATTTTAGGACCCCTCGCTTCGACATATAGCGGCATCATATGATATCCCTCGCTTCGACAATGACAGCGGCATGTTACTTCGCTTAGACATGACAGCGGCAAATATCATACTACCATCGCTTCATATGACAGCGGCAAGTACCTCCCTCGCTCGGAGATAAAGGCTACCGGAACATTCATCAATTCTACCACAATAATCAAACACATTTGATTCCATTCCAATATCATGATATAACACTATCATTTCACATATTCCATCACATATATGGATACACTATTCACAATATGCATCATTAAAGTTGCAATACGATTTACCGCCCGATGCTCGTACGTCTCACTACGTACCTTAGTTTCAAAAGTGGAGAAGTTGTATAACTTTATCTCCTCGACGTTGTTGGCACCTGAGATGGTTCTACACAACCATACAATTCAATATTAGAAGCCAAATAATAGTCGAATACCAAAAATTCAACAAAATACGACATTTTTCAAAATTACACAGCTGGCGATCGATCGCTCCACTGAGGCGATCGATCGCCTCAAATTTTTCTTCGCGGCGATCGATCGCTTCAAACATGGCGATCGATCGCCTAAACCTTGGTTTGGCTACTGCCTCTCGGCGATCGGTCGCCTCATTTTAGGCGATCGATCGCCTGCCCTGCGAGAAGCCCACTGCCCTTAGGCGATCGGTCGCCTCTTTTCAGGCGATCGATCGCCTCGCACAGACACACGATTTCCACCATTTTTACACCAAAAATTCCTTCCCAACTTCCACAACACTTATACCAACAAACCCAAAACACAAAAACACTTTAAACCTTCAATATACATCATAAAACAACCCCAAAATCCCACACCCAACCACAAGACATACCAACCCAAATAAACCCATTTCATACTCCAAACCACCACCCAAAATCACAATAAACCTCACAAAACAACAAGGGATGATATATATATGCATCCTAGGACCCAAATCTTACCAAGAAATCACAAGAATCAAGTTTTGCAAGAACTTCTCTTCCACCTTGGAGTCCCACTCGAAAATGAGAGGAGGAGGGTAGGGTTTGAAAAGTGTTGGGGTTGAGTAATGTGAGGGGGTAAAGATGATATGAGGTTATAGTGGGTTATGAGAGTTAATCCAATTTTACACCCCACTTCCTAACATGATGCAATTTATGCCCAACATTGTATTTTAAACACATATCACCACAATGCGCCAAATACCAATTAAATGCACGTTTCACAAAATAAAAGACTACTAGCACATGTAAGCCCTTATAACACCCGATTACCCAACATGCATAACGTGCACCCTGAAATGCTCTACCAGCCCACATGACCAAGCATTTCCACATGGCAATTAATTCTAACACATAAGGCAATTACCACCATAATTAATCATAATTAATCATACGAACACAATTTATGCCTTAAACACAATGAACCATTTCGGGGACATCACAATACTCCCCTACTTATAAGATTTCGTCCTCGAAATCGCATGCACCTACCCCAAAAGAAACTAAACATAAACACATACCAGAGAATAGTTCCGGGTAGTGCTGCACCATATGCCGTTCCGTCTCCCACGTGGCCTCTTCGACACCCCGACGATCCCACTGAACCTTGAGCATCGGTATTACCTTGCTTCGAAGTTTGCGATCCTCACGATCCAGAATCCTGACTGGCCGTTCAACATAGGATACATCTGAACTCAACTGAACCTCAGAAGGTTGCAACACATGAGACGGGTCTGGTTCATACTTCCTCAACATAGATACATGGAAGACATCATGTATACCAGACAAGGACGGCGGTAGGGCCAAACGGTAAGCCAAAGTGCCGATGCGCTGCAATACCTCGTACGGCCCAACATATCTCGGAGACAACTTCCCACGCATACCGAAACGAACTACACCTCTGAAAGGTGAGATTTTTAGAAAGACTCTGTCTCCTACTTGGAATTCCAATGGTCGCCGTCGCTTATTAGCATAGGCCGCTTGCCTATCTTGAGCCGCTTTCATTTTCTGTCGGATCACTTTGATTTTCTCTTCCATTTCACGAATCAATTCCGGTCCTCCGACCGCCTTCCTAGTCAAATCTTCCCAGTACAATGGTGACCTACATCGTCGACCGTAAAGGGCCTCGAATGGAGCCATCTGAATGCTCGCCTGATAACTGTTGTTATAAGAGAACTCCACTAGTGGCACTGAATCTTGCCACGGAGTATCGAACTCCAAAACACACGCCCTCAATATGTCCTCAAGCGTCTGTATGGTACGCTCTGTCTGACCATCTGTCTGAGGGTGATAAGCCGTACTCAGCCTCACTTCTGTACCCAAAGCCGATTGAAGACCCTCCCAAAAGTGCGATGTGAACCGCGGGTCCCTATCAGACACAATCGAGACTGGGATGCCGTGCAATCTCACCACGTCCCGTACATACAACTGGGCCATCTTTAAGTATGTGAAAGTCATACTATATGGAATGAAGTGGGCCACCTTCGTCAGTCGATCTACAATCACCCAGATCGCATCAAATCCCGAGGCAGTCCTTGGCAAGTGGGTCACGAAATCCATAGAGATGTGCTCCCACTTCCACTCTGGTATATCTAAACTCTTCAACTCGCCTCCGGGCCTCTGCCTTTCTGCTTTCACTTGTTGGCAAATTAGGCACTTCTTAACGAATGACATAACATCTCTCTTCATCCGTCTCCACCAAAATTGATCACACAAGTCCTTGTACATCTTTCTCCCACCTGGATGGATGCTAAATTTGCTACTGTGAGCACGATGCAGGATGCCTTGACGCAACTCTGGTGCCCTCGGCACTACCCAACGGTTACCAAGCCTCAAGGAACCATCTTCTGCTACTCTGAACTTCGATAATTGACCCAGACGTAAATATGACAACCATCTCTGTATCTCAGCGTCTGTCACTTGAGCTTTCCTGATAAGTTCAAAGATGTCCGGTTCTGCCAATAGGGTCGATACCAGCACCGGCGATACATCCAAATCAAAATCATATCCCAAATGACAACAAGAGGTCATCAAGGTCGACAACTGAATAACATCATCTGCCGTACACTTCACCTTCCTACTTAAGGCGTCAGCTGTCAGGTTCGCCTTCCCTGGATGGTACTCTATCTCGCAATCATAGTCCTTGAGCAAGTCCATCCACCTCCTTTGCCTCATATTCAGTTCCGCTTGGGTAAATAGGAACTTCAAGCTCTTATGATCCGTGTAAATGGTGAAAGAAGTACCATAAAGATAATGCCGCCAAATTTTCAAAGCGAAAATAATGGCTGCCAGTTCTAAATCATGAACCGGGTACCTGGTCTCATGAGGCTTCAACTGTCTCGATGCATAAGCCACTACATGCCTATCCTGCATCAGTACACAGCCCAATCCCTGCAGTGATGCATCCGTGTACAAGGCAAACCTCTCGTTCTCCGAAGGGATCACCAGAACAGGTGCTGTAGTCAACCGGTGCTTCAACTCTTGGAAGCTTTGCTCACATGCCTCTGACCAAGAAAACGGAACACCCTTCTGAGTCAACTGCGTCAATGGTTTGGCGATCTTAGAGAATCCCTCGACGAAACGTCGGTAGTAACCCGCTAAACCGAGGAAGCTACGGATCTCGGGCACAGATGTAGGCGCAGACCAATCCATCACTGCTTCCACTTTCCTGGGATCTACAGAAATCCCATCACTATAGATCACATGCCCCAAAAATACCACGCTGCTCAGCCAAAATTCACATTTACTCAGCTTAGCATACAACTGATTGTCCCTCAGAATCTGGAGCACTGTCCTCAAATGATTCCTGTGATCTTCCTCGCTCCGTGAATAGATAAGTATATCGTCAATAAATACAATGACGAATTGATCCAAAAAGGGTTGGAACACTCGATTCATCAAGCTCATAAACACAGCCGGGGCGTTTGTCACTCCAAACGGCATGACCAAAAACTCATAGTGACCATAACGGGTCCGGAAGGCCGTCTTCTGTACATCATCCTCCCTAACTCGGATCTGGTGGTACCCCGACCTCAAATCAATCTTACTATACAACCTCGTGCCCTGCAACTGATCAAACAAATCGTCGATA
Source organism: Haberlea rhodopensis (assembly GCA_907163345.1). Lineage (NCBI taxonomy): Eukaryota > Viridiplantae > Streptophyta > Magnoliopsida > Lamiales > Gesneriaceae > Haberlea > Haberlea rhodopensis. Next base: position 1,949,445 of record CAJQUN010000100.1, read on the forward strand.
CGCGGAAGAGGGTATTTATTCTTCACTGTGGCCTTATTCAATTGCCTGTAGTCGATGCACAATCTCATCGATCCATCCTTCTTTTTCACAAATAACACAGGCGCACCCCAAGGTGATACGCTGGGGCGTATGTAACCCTTATCAAGTAGTTCTTGTAGCTGCTCTTTCAGCTCTCTTAGCTCCGCTGGTGCCATCCTGTAAGGGGCACGAGAAATAGCGGATGTCCCCGGTAATAATTCGATCCCGAACTCAACTTCCCTAACCGGCGGGAATCCGGGAATCTCCTCCGGAAATACATCGGCAAACTCGGCAACTACGGGTATATCTTCGACTCTTAACTCTTCTTTCTTGCCAGCAATGTCAATGGCATAAATAAGATAACCCTCATGCCCACGTTCCAATAACTGAGTCATCTTTAAAGCCGATATCAACGTAATTCTTGAGCGGGAACCATCCCCATAAAAAGTCCACCGGACCCCTAAATCAGATCTGAACCGCACTGTCCTCTGACTGCAGTCTACTACTGCCTGGTATCTGTTCAGCACATCAATACCCACAATGCAGTCGAAGTCCGACATACCCAGAACAATCAAATCTGACTTCAACTCGTTGCCCTCAAAATAAATGAGGCCGTCATCAACAAACTGATCTGCAATCACACTCTTTCCAGCGGGTGTCGAAACCACAAGAGGCGTGGGTGACGGAGTCGTGCATATACGGTGCCTCTCCACAAAACTCGTCGACACAAAGGAGTGTGACGCACCTGTATCTATCAAAATATAAGCAGGGTGCGTAAATAAATAACACGTACCCGCTATCACTTCTTCTGGAGCTGCTGTAGCCTGCTCCCTGGTGAGGGCATACACTTGCCCTTGAGGTGGCCCCAACGGCTGTCCTCCCAATGGCCTCGGTGCAAATGGTGGTCTCTGCTGCGTTGGCCTGTCTGAAGGTCTCCCCATAGTATTCTGTGGCCCTCCCCGATTAGGACAATTTCGGGCCAAGTGCCCATGTTTCCCACACTCATAACAAGCAGAGCATACTTTCACTGAATGGGGTCCCCCGCACAGAAAACACTTAACCTTCTCAAAATTGCTAGCCTGAGACTGTCCCCTATGAGACGGAGCATTACTTCCACGACCACCCCTTCCACGAGCATCTTGCCATCTACCACCGAATCTGGAAGATGATGAGTTTCCCTTTGGCTTAAAATGGTCGCCCCTTGGTTTCAAGTTCTCAGGGGTCGGCCTCTGTGATGGTGCTGGAGGCGGTGCCACAGTCGGATATGCACCCACTCCTAATTCTGCCAATTCAGCTCGTGCTAGGGCGTCATCAAAACAAGTAGGGCCATAAGTGATCACCCTATCATACAACTCCGGCCTCAAGCCTTTCATAAAATTCCTCATCTTTGCTTGGGTGCTAGAGGCGATATGAGGCACATATCTGAGTAAAGAACAGTACTGGAGGGCATAGTCAGACACCGGCATAGTACCTTGCCTCAAGCTATTGAATTCGTCCTCTTTAGCCTGCCGTGCAGCTGCTGAGAAGTACCGGGTCAAAAATCGAGTCCTAAACAGCTTCCAGTTTATTTCCTGACCCTGAGCTTCTTGTTCAATCACTGTGGTCTTCCACCACATCAACGCCTTTTTGGCCAATTGAAATTCTGCTAGCCGTATCCAAGCTGTCTTTGCGCATGGGGCAGCTACAAATATCTGCTCCAACCTCTCTAGCCATTCCTCAGCCTTCTCCCCTGTTTCAGTCCCTTCAAAGGTCGGGGGCCGATAAGCTAGAAATTGTGTCAAACTCAGTTCTCCCGGCAATAGTTGTTGTTCAGACGGCTCTTCGCCCAAGGCTGGCGGCGGTAGGGGATTTGTATGTCTAGCACTGGCATTTACACTTATAGCATCACCAACATCGACATTTGCTGCCATACTGCAACACAAGGGTTAACAACAATATACAAAACAGTTCACATAATACATCGTTAGAAAACCATAACACGATAGCATAACAGTCACATGTTTCATATGCGCGCAACATATTTAAAAGTAGACGCCTAGTCAACTCATTGCTAAGGCTACCCTTCACTCGTTCCCGGGTTCTCTAACCACTGCTCTGATACCACTAATGTAAGGACCCTAGTTCCTTAACGGTGAAATCAAGATATAAATATGGCTAAACATGTAATAGATACATCTTAGAGTTCTGGTTGTTATGTGAGCTCAATATAATTACAGGCCAAAATAAAACTTCAGTAGTTAGTTAATTACATTCCCAAAATGAATGATACGACTAACAAAAATCCTGTAATCTAACTTCTTTCAAGTCTCTTTCAGCTCACAGTTCAACCCAACCCTGAGCCCCTTTGTCCAAAAGCGTACCTACAGGAACAACTCACCATGAGCATAAATATCACCATTTAATCACAATTCAACTTAACAAAATAATTAAGCGCATGCGGCAAATAATAGATATGCTCCTTGGTCACCACATTAGCACATTTCACTGTTGTTCCTGTTTCACAAATTTATGCACAAAATCATTAGTTCACGACATAATGATCGATAACGCGTTTCCAATTATATCCACAATATTTCACATTAATCACTAGAATTGTGACTGTTCCGGTCCCAATACAACAGCGGAATTTTAGGACCCCTCGCTTCGACATATAGCGGCATCATATGATATCCCTCGCTTCGACAATGACAGCGGCATGTTACTTCGCTTAGACATGACAGCGGCAAATATCATACTACCATCGCTTCATATGACAGCGGCAAGTACCTCCCTCGCTCGGAGATAAAGGCTACCGGAACATTCATCAAATCTACCACAATAATCAAACACATTTGATTCCATTCCAATATCATGATATAACACTATCATTTCACATATTCCATCACATATATGGATACACTATTCACAATATGCATCATTAAAGTTGCAATACGATTTACCGCCCGATGCTCGTACGTCTCACTACGTACCTTAGTTTCAAAAGTGGAGAAGTTGTATAACTTTATCTCCTCGACGTTGTTGGCACCTGAGATGGTTCTACACAACCATACAATTCAATATTAGAAGCCAAATAATAGTCGAATACCAAAAATTCAACAAAATACGACATTTTTCAAAATTACACAGCTGGCGATCGATCGCTCCACTGAGGCGATCGATCGCCTCAAATTTTTCTTCGCGGCGATCGATCGCTTCAAACATGGCGATCGATCGCCTAAACCTTGGTTTGGCTACTGCCTCTCGGCGATCGGTCGCCTCATTTTAGGCGATCGATCGCCTGCCCTGCGAGAAGCCCACTGCCCTTAGGCGATCGGTCGCCTCTTTTCAGGCGATCGATCGCCTCGCACAGACACACGATTTCCACCATTTTTACACCAAAAATTCCTTCCCAACTTCCACAACACTTATACCAACAAACCCAAAACACAAAAACACTTTAAACCTTCAATATACATCATAAAACAACCCCAAAATCCCACACCCAACCACAAGACATACCAACCCAAATAAACCCATTTCATACTCCAAACCACCACCCAAAATCACAATAAACCTCACAAAACAACAAGGGATGATATATATATGCATCCTAGGACCCAAATCTTACCAAGAAATCACAAGAATCAAGTTTTGCAAGAACTTCTCTTCCACCTTGGAGTCCCACTCGAAAATGAGAGGAGGAGGGTAGGGTTTGAAAAGTGTTGGGGTTGAGTAATGTGAGGGGGTAAAGATGATATGAGGTTATAGTGGGTTATGAGAGTTAATCCAATTTTACACCCCACTTCCTAACATGATGCAATTTATGCCCAACATTGTATTTTAAACACATATCACCACAATGCGCCAAATACCAATTAAATGCACGTTTCACAAAATAAAAGACTACTAGCACATGTAAGCCCTTATAACACCCGATTACCCAACATGCATAACGTGCACCCTGAAATGCTCTACCAGCCCACATGACCAAGCATTTCCACATGGCAATTAATTCTAACACATAAGGCAATTACCACCATAATTAATCATAATTAATCATACGAACACAATTTATGCCTTAAACACAATGAACCATTTCGGGGACATCACATCAAAGATTTGAATTTCCACTACACCATAGGAAGAAACATTAGTGACTAGATAAGGCCCATTCCATTTAGAAGCAACTTACCCGGGAAGAGTCAAAGGCGGGAGTGATAAAGGAGGACTTTTTGACCAACTTCGAATGTCCGCCTCGAGATCATCTTATCATGAAATGCCTTCATCTTCTCCTTATAGATCTTTGAACTTGTATAAGCATCATTGCGTATTCCTCCAATTCTTGCAGTTGCAGCTTTTTTTGCTCACCACTTTCCTCCATCTTCATGTTGTAGTTCTTGATAGCCCAATATGCCCTATGCTCCAATTCCAGGAAGATGACAGGGTTTACCAAAGATTAATCGAAAAGGAGACATACCTATGGGTGTCTTATATGCGGCGCGATATGCCCATAGTGCATCGTCCAGACGTAGGCTCCAATCTTTCCTCGTAGGATTGACAGTCTTTTCTAAAATGGCTTTGACTTCTCTATTGGACACCTCAACTTGCCCATTTGTTTGAGGGTGATAGGTGGTGGATACCTTATGTGTGACTTGATATTTCTTCAACAAGCTTACCATCGTCCTATTGCAAAAAATGTGTGACTCTGTCGCTGATGATTGCTCTTGGGATTCCAAACCTAGAAAAAATATTGTATTTAATGAATCCTGCAACCACTGTAGAGTCGTTAATCTGGGTGGCTATAACATCCACCCATTTTGAAACATAGTCAACTGCAAGCAAAATATATATGTAACCACAAGTGATATGAAAAGGTCCCATGAAGTCGATGCCCCATACGTCAAAAAATTCACAAATGAGTATGGGTTGTTGGGGCATCTCCTTACGGTGAGAAATGTTACATGTCTTTTGGCAGTCGGTGCATAACTTGCAGAAGTTATAAGTATCTCGAAACAATGATGGCCAAAAGAAGCCACATTCAAGTAATTTTCTCGAAGTCCTCTTGACTCCAAAGTGTCCCCCACATGCATAAGCATGACAAAATTTTAGTATCGAAATTACCTCATGATCAGGGACGCAACGTCTAATGACTTGATCGGTACAGTGCTTCAAAATATATGGATCGTCCCACACATAGTACTTGGCATCACTCTTGATCTTTGCTGGCCCTAGAGATATCAGCAGGAAGTTTATTAGTGGCCAAATAATTCACAATGTCAGCGTACCATGGAAGCTTGGCATGAAAGGAGAAGAGATGCTCGTCAAGAAATTCTTCGCGTAAGCAGAGTTCATCCTCTATGTGTGGTAGGCGACTCAGGTGGTCTGCTACAGTGTTTTCAGTCCCTTTTTTGTCTTGGATATCCAAGTCAAACTCACTCAATAACAAGATCCACCGTATCAGCCTTGACTTTGCTTCTTTCTTTTTCATCAAGTACCTAAGTGCTGCATGATCAGAAAACACAACAACTTTAGTAAGAGAATATGACCAAAATTTTTCGACAGAAAAGACAACAGCTAAAAACTCTTTTTCAATAGTGGTATAGTTGAGTGAGAAACCTTCCCAATTCATTGACCCAAGATGGCGCCCGTAGCGTAGTCACTAGCATCGCACATGATCTCAAATGACTTGCTCCAGTCAGGTGGTTGAATTATGGGAGTGGAGACCAATGAATCTTTCAACGTGTCAAGTGCCTTCTTGCACCCTTCATCAAAATCAAAGGACGTATCCTATTGTAGTAAATTACATATGGGGGATGCAATCTTGGTAAAATCTTTGATATATCTCCTGTAGAACCCTGCATGGCCAAGAAAAGAACGCACATCCTGCACACAGGTGGGGTAAGGTAGAGATTGTATAATATCAGTTTTTGCTTTATCTACTTCCATCCCTTTTGAAGAAATTACATGTTCCAAAACTATACATTGTTCTACCATGAAGTGGCATTTTTCAGAATTCAAGACAAGGTTATTATCTATGCACGTCTTAAGAAAAAGTGTAAGGTTAGCTAAGCATGCCTCAAATTAATCACCGTAGACAGTGAAATCATCCATAAATACCTCTAGGATATGCTCAATGTACTCAGAAAATATACTATTGATACATAAATGAAAAGTGGCCGGTGCATTGCATAGTCGAAAGGGCATACGTCTTAAGCGAATGTTCCAAATGGACATGTGAATGTCGTCTTTTCTTGGTCCACCGGAGCAATAACAATCTGAAAATAGCCCGAATACCCATCAAGAAAGCAGTAATAAGAATTAAAGGCTAACCTTTCAAGCATTTGATCGATGAATGGTAGAGAAAAGTGGTCCTTTCGAGTCACCGCATTCAGCTTCCGATAATCAATGCAAACTCTCCAACCATTTTGAATGCGTGTGGGAACCAACTCATCATTCTTATTCTTGATCATTGTGATGCCCGTCTTCTTGGGAACAACTTGAACTGAACTCACCCATTGACTATCAGAGATGGGGTAAATGACTCCTACAGCAAGGAGTTTAAGTATCTTGTCCTTAACGACCTCCATCATGGGTTGGATGAGCTTCCTTTGTGGTTGGCGTGTAGGCTTTCCTCCTTCCTCAAGTAGTATGCGATGCATGCATGTAGAGGGGCTTATACCCTTGATATCAGCGATCGTCCATCCAATGGCAACCTTGTATTCCTTGAGGACTTGCACTAAGTCTTCTTCTTGGTGTCCATCCAATTTATTTGATATGATCATTGGAGGTGTGGCAGCGACTTTAATTCGATAGTGGGTGCCTGTGAAATAGATGGGAGAGGTCTAGTGTCAAGAATAGGTAAAGAAACATATGAAACCATACCTGAAAGTAGCAAAGTAGGCTTGCAATTCATGGTCTCTATCGTGTCTTTCATATCAACTCCTAATGTCGAGCTTGATCATAAAACTCAAGTGGGGTGGTGATGGATATCTCCAACTCGTCATTACATGTAAACTCAAAAACTTTTTGGGACAAATAATCATGAATATCGATAGAGTAAACATTATCATCCTCAACATATGGGTATTTCATGGCATCATGGATATTAAACTTTACTACCTCACCATCAAATTCCATGGTAAGAGTACCACTATGAACATCTATATTTGTCATCGACGTTTTCAAAAAGGGTCTCCCTAGCAAAATAGGGGTATTGTTATCTCCATTTTCCATATCAAGAACATAAAAATCAGCAGGAAATAGCAAATGATTAACTTGTACCATAACATCCTCGATAATACCCATAGGATATGCATTAGATCTATCTGTTAATTGGACAATCACATTAGTTTTGCTTAAAGTCCCTAGATTTAATGAAGCATATATGGAATTAGACATGACATTTATAGATGCTCCTAAATATAGCATGTCTTTCTCAAGTCGTGTTGTGCCAATAGTGCAACGGATTGTAAACATACATGGGTCTTTGCACTTGGTGGGTACCTTTCTTTGAATCACATCGGAGATGTTCTCCCCCAGCTCAACTTTTTGGCATCCTTTCAACTTTTGCTTCCGCTTTGCAATGCATAACTCATTTAAGAACTTAGCATAGCGAGGGATTTGCTTGATAGCGTCTAGTAGTGGAATATTCACAGTGTTATAGAGTTCTTTGATGCTCTCATCCTTCCCATTTTCCTCCAAAGCAAGAGGGAAAGGGACTTCAGTTTTATACTCAAAAGATGGAGGGGACTTACCTCGAGGTTCCTCATATTTCATGGGCTCCTTCTCCTTGGGCTCAAGTTCTTGCTCTTCCACTTGTGTGGTATGAGGTGCTTCCATCTTCTCCGACTCTTCCAATTCCTTTCCACTCCTTAGCTTGATGGCACTTGCATTCTATCTTGGGTTCACAACTGGTTGTGAAGGCAACTTGTGTGATCCTTGAGTTTGCACATGATTGAGTGCGGTAGCCAGTTGACCCACTTGAGTATTTAGGCTTTGAATGCTCAACCTCGCCTCCTGTTGAAATTTAGTAACATTATGAGCAAGATCTTGTATAATATTCTCAAGTCTATCAGGAGTAGTAGGAAATTAAGTATTTTGTGGTGGCCTCTGAAATGTTGGTCGGTAGAGTGGCGGATGAGACTGCATCTGTGGTTCCGCTTGATTACCATATCTCAAGTTTAGATGATCCCGCCATCCTGGGTTGTAGGTGCTAGAGAAAGGGTCATATCTTCGTTGTGGTTGTCCCGAAAATCCACCCGCGGCATTTTCTTGCTCACTGGGTGTCTCTTGAAGTGAGGGACATGCATCGGTTGTATGGCTATTCTCTAAGCAAATCCCACATGGTTTTACGTTTCAACCATTCCCACCTGACATCTGTCGCACAATAGAGGCTAAACTAATAAGTTGTTGTTCAAGCTTAGATACGTTTATCACATTTTGCTTCTTATGGGCTGGTTCAGCTCTAAAGTTACCAAATTGCTGTGAATTGACTGCCATGTTTGCAATCAAATTTCTCGCCTTTTCCGGTAATTTATCTACAAAAGATCCACCGCTCGCAACATCTACCAGATTCCTGTCACTATATAACAAACCTTCATAAAAGTATTGAATGAGTAAAAGTTCACTTATCTGATGTTGTGGGCAACTTGCACACAACTTTTTGAAGCATTCCCAGTACTCGTGAAGTGTCTCTCCAGTGTATTGCCTAATGCTATAAATCTCCTTTCGTATGTTTACAACTCTTGATGCAGGACAGTATTTCTCAAGAAATATCCTCTTCAAACCATTCCAAGTGGTGATCGATCCTGATGTAAATAGAATAGTTAGTCCTTCCCAACATCCTTTAAGGAGAAGGGAAAGGCTCTCAGCTTGATTTGTTCCTCGGTAATCCCAGTTGGTTTCATGGTGGTGCAAACAACATGAAATTCCATCAAATGTTGGTGAGGATCTCACCTGCAAGACCATGAAAAGAAGGTAAGAGGTGTATTAAACCAGATTTCAATTCAAAATCGATATTAGTAGCTAAAGTAGGAAAAGTAATGCAGATGGGCTACTGATCCAATTTAGGATTTGCTAGATATCTTAGACTTTGGTTCTCCTCCATATTAATCCTTTATTCTTCTTCTTTCCTCCTATGAATTTCTCTCCTACGTCGGGTTCTTTCAATCTCAGAAACGTATTGGTATTCATCTCCCTTCGAATGATATCCTACGTGCAGGAACAAATAAGACTAGTATGGGAAGATAAATATCAGTATATAGTAAACAAAAAATTAGCACAAAATTAATGCCTTCCCGGGTAACGGCGCCGAAATTTGGTCGCGCTTATCGTGTACGCCCAAATTAACCCTTCTTAGTTAACAACAAATTAATGCAGTAGTGATAGTCGGGATCGGTCCCACAGGGAAGTTAGTATTTTTATGCTAACAAGTATCGAAATAGGGGGATTTGGGATTGTCAATTATCTATATTTTCTAGGATGCAAGAATTAAATAACAAGTAATTAATCAAGTAAAGAGAGATCTTGGTTTCGGTCGACTCTACCATTGAAATTCATTTATTCATTCATCGATTTTTTCACATATGTAATTTTTATGCATGAAGATTTAACTCCTATCTCACCTTAAGTTTAGTTAAATCGAAAACAACATTCAAAAACCCTTATCAATTAACAACCTTAACAACAGCAGTTAAGATTTAAACCAATGATAGCATGCGAACAAGTAAGATTGGTGAAGCTAAACAACATAAACAACAGCAGTTACGTTTAATCTAGTCAAAAGTTTTCCCTAAGAATTTAATAACCTCAACAACAGAGAATTATCAATCATAGTTGCTTCACAAATTTGATTAATTAAACAATTACGGATTTGATATCAAACAATTACGGATTTGATATCAAACTTAGCCTTAGATTTTATGAAAAATCATTAGGTAGCTAGTCTAACAACCAAACAACACAATCATGACAAGAATAATAGAAAAACTTATGATATTCAATAAAAATCACCAATTCAAAACAAAAATCTCATTAATAAATTAAACTCTAATGGTTTTGTCATGTCCCCGAAATAATAAATTACAATTTGGGCATTAATTATGTTTACTTGATGAATTATGGTGATAATTGATTTATGTGCTGGAATTAATTATCTTGATGAAATACTTAGTCACATGGTAGGCGTGACCTGGGGGTTGCATTTCAGGGTGCATGTTATGCATGTTGGAAAATGAGGTGTTAACATGATTTAATTATGTCGATTGATAATTATGTGGAAGATATGAATTTATTGAGAGTTGTTGCATTTTTTTTGTAAAATGCTTTTAAAATACCATGTTGGGGTATTTTATACATCATGTTAATTGTTGGGGTATAATTTTATTTAACCTTTATAACCATTACCACACTACCCCCCCCCCCCCCCCCCCCCCCCCCACACCTTTATCAATCACTTTACTAATTCCCCAAATCTCATCCCCAACCCTAACCCACTTCACATTTTCGAATTTGAGCAAAAGATGAAGGTGGAATCTTCTCAAAATCCTTGTATGTGAGACTCTTGATAGAATTTGGAGTCTTCAAGAGGTATGGAACCCTTCCGAAAGTTTTGATGGTGTTTGATTTTGAGGTTAGCATTTTGGGTTTTTACGTGGGTTTGCTTTTGGGTATGTGTATATGTGTTTGGGGTATGATTTTTTGAAGTGTTTTATGAGGTTTTTGTGGTGATGAGTTGTTGGGATGTCTTTGGTTTAAGATGTGTTGGTTTATTTGGTAGTTTTATGCCAAAAAATGGAGTTTACCCGAAAATGTCGCAGCGACCGATCGATCGGTAGCAGGGCAACGATCGATCGGTGCAAGTGCGTAGCGAGGGGTGATATTTCTTTATTTACCGATCGATCGGTTAAAGTGACCGATCGATCGGTGGATGGCTAACGATCGATCGGTACCTTGGACCGATCGATCGGTGAAAGGCCGTAGCTAAATTCTTAAATTCGGATGCTTACCGATCGATCGGTAGTTTGGACCGATCGATCGATAGAGCGATTTTGCTGAAAATTATTTTCTGGGCATAATTGATGGAATTTTTGGATTGGTTTATAAATTGGCTTCTAATATTGATTTGTATGGTTGTGTAGAACCATCCCAGGTACCCACAACTTCAAGGAGATAAAGTTCTTCAACTTCTCCACTTTTGAGATTAAGGTACGTAAGAGACATACGGGTATCGAACGGTAAAACACACTCCTATACTATGACTATGCAATGATTGCATAAGTATTTATGATGTTTATGATAATTATGATAAGTAAAGATACAATGATGTCTATGATGAGTAAATATGATATGATGTTTATGAGGTATGTTAAACTATGTTATTAGAAATGGTAGAGTGTTCCGGTGGTTGTTATGGGCAAGCGAGGAAGGTACTTACTTATGACATAGCTAGCGAGGAGATATATCCGCTATCAAGGCGTAGCGAGGGATATCACAGTACCGCTATATGTCAAGCGATGGGTCCAATTGTGCCGCTGACATAACAGGACCAGAACAGTCACATTTCTAATTAACATTGTTGTTTATGGGCATATAAGTGAAGTACGATTTTAATCATTTATGTCAAGAAATAATGATTGCATGCATGAATATGAAACAGGGACAACAAAAGTGGGTTAATGCGATTAACGAGGAAGTATATGTTAACGATTATTTTTCATGCATTTATTTATATGCCATTATCTTATGATGTTAAGTAATGATGTACATTCTCATGATGGGTTGTCCCTGTAGGTACACTTTTGGACTGAAGGGCTATGGACCGGGTTGAGGCAGTGAGCTACGAGCAGCATAAGGAAGTAGGATACAGGATTTTGGATAGTCTCTACTCTAGGAGTAGTATAAACCTATAATGTTAGCATTCATTTATGGGAATGTAACTAATAAGTTTTGAAATTTTATTTTTGGCCTGTAATCCTATTAGCTCAAAGCTACAACCGGAACCCTAAGATGTTATTAATGCATGTTTAGTCCATAATACGTTATTATAACCATGTTAAGGTAGGAAGACCCTACATGTGGTATCAGAGCAGTGGTTAGAGAACCCGGGAATGAGTGAAGGGTAGCCTTAGCAATAAGTTGACTAGGTGCTCCTTTTTAAACATGTTTTGTGCATATGTTGCATATGAAGTATATGACTATTATACTAACATGTTATGGTTTTCTAACGATGTATTATATGAACTGTTTTTGGGTATTGTTGTTAACCCTTGTGTTGCAGCATGGCAGCAAATGTGGAAGTGGGTGATGCAATTAGTGTTAATGCAAGTGTTGGGCGTACAAATCCCCTACCACCGCCAGCCTTGGGCGAAGAACCCTCTGAGAAACAGTTACTACCTGGGGAGCTAAGTTTGGCTCAGTTTCTGACATACCGACCCCCAATGTTCGAAGGAACCGAGATAGGGGAACTGGCCGAGGAGTGGTTAGAAAGGATGGAACAGATATTTGTGGCAGCTCCATGTGCGAAGTCAGCATGGATAAGGTTAGCAGAATTCCAACTGGCCAAGAAGGCATTGATGTGGTGGAAGACCACAGTGGTAGAGCAAGAGGCTCAGGGACAGGAAATAAATTGGAAGATATTTCGGACTCGGTTTCTGACCCTCTATTTTTCAGCTGCTGAACGATAGGCTAAGGAGGATGAGTTTACTAACCTTAAGCAAGGTAACATGCCTGTGTCAGATTATGCTCTCCATTACTGTTCTTTGCTCAGATATGTACCTCATATCGCCACAAGTACTCAAGCAAAGATGAGGAACTTCATGAAAGGCCTGAGGCCTGAACTGTATGACAGGGTGATCACTTATGGCCCTGCTCAAAGACGCCCTTTCACTGGCTGAGCTAGCCGAACTGGGAGTTGGTGCATATCCTGATGCCGTGCCACCTCCAGCACCCCCTCAGAAATCTACTTCTGATAATTTGAAGCCGAGGGGTGATCAGTTCAAGCCAGGGGGAACACATCAGCTTTGAGGTTCAGTGGTAAGAGGCCCGAGAATCGTTGGAAAGGAAACCGTAGGAATGATGCCCCGTCAGAAAGAGGACAGTCTCAGGGAGGCAAATTTGGGAAGGTCCAGTGCTCTCTTTGTGGGCAACCACATTCGACGAAAGACTGCGTAGGTTGTTATGGTTGTGGCAATAAGGGCCACTTTTCTAGGCAGTGTCCTAATTGGGAGGGACAACAGAACTCTGCGGGGAGGTCTGCGGACAGAGCAGTGCAGCACAGGCCACCGTTTGTACCGAAGCAGTATGGAGGTCAGCCTATGGGGCCACCTCAGGGGCAAGTTTATGCATTGACAAGGGAGCAGTCCACAGCAACTCTGGAGGAAGTGATAGCGGGTACGTGTCTTTTATATTGATAGACACAGGTGTGTCACACTCTTTTGTGTCGACAAGTTTTATGGAAAGGCACCACATATGCACTTCTCCGTCGCCCATGCCTCTTGTAGTCTCAACACCCGCTGGAAGAAGTTTGATTGCTGATCGGATTGTCTAGGATGGCCTCATTTATTTTGAGGGTAACGAGCTAAGGTCAGATTTGATTGTTCTGGGAATATCAGACTTCGATTGCATTATGGGCATCGATGTGCTTAATAGGTATCAGACAGTTGTGCACTGCAGGCAGAGGACTGTCCGATTCAGGTCTGATATGGGAGTCCAGTGGACATTCTATGGGGATGGTTCACGTTCAAAGATCCCGTTGGTATCTACTGTCAAGATGGCACAGTTGTTGGAATGGGGCCATACAAGATATCTCATCTATGCTATTGATATTACTGAAAAGGGGGAAGAATTAAAGGTCGAGGATGTGCCCGTAGTGGCGGAGTTTCCTGATGTCTTTCCGGAAGAGATTCCCGGATTTCCGCCAACGAGAGAGGTCGAGTTTGGGATTGAGTTACTACCGGGGACGTCTACCATTTCTCGTGCCCCGTATAGGATGGCACCAGCAGAGTTAAGAGAGTTGAAGGCTCAGTTGCAAGAGCTCCTTGATAAGGGTTACATACGCCCTAGCGTATCGCCCTGGGGTGCACCAGTCTTATTTGTCAAAAAGAAAGATGGTTCGATGCGTCTGTGCATCGATTACAGGCAACTGAACAAAGCTACAGTGAGGAAAAATTATCCACTTTCGAGGATCGATGATTTGTTTGACCAGTTGCAGGGTATGGGGCTCTACAGTAAGATCGATCTGAGGTCGAGGTATCATCAGATTCGGGTAAGGGAAGATGATGTTCAGAAGACAGCTTTCAGCACTAGGTATGGGCACTATGAATTCTTAGTCATGCCTTTTGGGGTGACAAATGCCCCAGCTGTCTTTATGAGTCTGATGAACAGAGTATTTCAACCATATTTGGATCAGTTTGTCATTGTTTTCATTGACGATATACTCATTTACTCTCGGACCGAAGAGGAACACGTGAAGCACTTGTGGACAGTACTCCAGATCCTTAGGGATCATCAGTTATATGCAAAGCTCAGCAAGTGCGAGTTCTGGTTGAGCAGTGTGGTGTTCTTGGGTCATGTTATATCTAGCAGCGGGATATCTGTAGATCCCAGGAAGGTTGAAGCTGTGATGGAGTAGGCTGCACCCACTTCTGTACCCGAGATAAGGAGCTTCCTCGGCTTGGCCGATTATTACCGATGTTTCGTCGAGGGATTCTCTAAGATTGCCAAGCCCCTGACACAGCTGACTCAAAAAGGAATCCCGTTCTATTGGTCCGAAGCTTGTGAGGAAAGCTTCCAAGAATTGAAGCGTCGTTTGACTACGACACCTGTATTGGTGATTCCTTGAGGCTCGGACCCGCTTGGTAGTTCCGAGTTTGCCGGAGTTGCGTCAAGGTATCTTGCATCGTGCTCATAGCAGCATGTTTAGCATATATCCAGGTGGGAGAAAGATGTACAAGGACTTATGCGACCAGTTTTGGTGGAGGCGGATGAAAAGAGACATCATCACCTTTGTCAAGAAGTGCTTGATTTGTCAGCAAGTAAAGGCAGAGAGGCAGAGGCCTAGTGGCGAGTTGAAGAGTTTAGAGGTACCTGAATGGAAGTGGGAGCACATATCTATGGACTTCGTGACCCACTTGCCAAGGACGGCCTCTGGATTTGATGCGATCTAAGTGATCGTGGATATGCTGACGAAGGTGGCTCATTTCATCCCTTACTGGATGTCTTTCACATACCTAAAGATGGCTCAATTATATGTACGGGATGTGGTGAGATTGCATGGGGTTCCAGTCTCGATTGTGTCTGACAGAGACCCAATGTTTACTTCACATTTCTGGGAGGGTCTCCAGACAGCTTTGGGCACAGAGGTGAGACTGAGCATAGCTTATCACCCTCAGACAGACGGCCAGACGGAGCGTACTATACAGACGCTCGAAGATATGCTGAGGGCATGTGTATTGGAGTTTGATACTCCATGGCAGGATTCAGTGGCACTGGTGGAGTTCTCCTATAATAACATCTATCAGACGAGCATTCAAATGGCCTATTTTGAAGCTCTTTACGGACAACGATGTAGGTCACCGTTGTACTGGGAGGACTTGACTAGTAAGACGGTCGGAGGACCGGATTTGATTCGAGAAATGGAAGAGAAAATCAAAGTGATACGCCAGAAGATGAAAGCGGCCCAGGATAGGCAAGCAGCCTATGCCAATAAGCGAAGACGACCGCTAGGATTCCAGTTAGGAGACAAGGTATTCTTGAAGATCTCACCTTTCAGGGGTGTGGTTCCTTTTGGTATGCGGGAGAAGTTATCTCTGAGGTATGTTGGGCCATATGAAGTATTGCAGCGCATCGGTACTTTGGCCTACCGTTTGGCTCTACCGCCGTCTTTATCTGGTATTCATGACGTCTTTCATGTCTCTATGTTGCGGAAGTATGAGCCAGATCCGTCTCATGTTTACACCCTACTGAAGTACAGTTGGACTCAGATGTATCCTATGTAGAACGACCAATCAGAATTCTAGATCGAGAGGATCGCAGATTACGAAGCAAGATTATACCGATGGTCAAAGTTCAGTGGGATCGTCGGGGTGTCGAGGAGGCTACGTGGGAGACGTAACGGCATATGGTGCAGCATTTCCCGAAACTATTTTCGGGTATGTTATTTATGTTTAGATTCATTTTGGGGTAAGTGCATGCGATTTCGAGGACAAAATCTTATAAGTATGGGAGTATTGTGATGTCCCCGAAATAATTAATTGCAATTTGGGCATTAATTATGTTTACGTGATGAATTATGGTGATAATTGATTTATGTGATGTAATTAATTATCTTGATGCAATGCTTAGTCGCATGGTAGGCATGACCTGGAGGTTGCATTTCTGGGTGCATGTTATGCATGTTGGAAAATGAGGCGATAACATGATTTAATTATGTCGATTGATAATTATGTGGAAGATATGAATTTATTGAGAGTTGTTGCATTTTTTTGTAAAATGCTTTTAAAATACCATGTTG
This sequence comes from Haberlea rhodopensis, assembly GCA_907163345.1. Classification (NCBI taxonomy): domain Eukaryota; kingdom Viridiplantae; phylum Streptophyta; class Magnoliopsida; order Lamiales; family Gesneriaceae; genus Haberlea; species Haberlea rhodopensis. The sequence continues at coordinate 1,965,952 of CAJQUN010000100.1, forward strand.
TGAACTGCAGGCAGAGGACTGTCTGGTTCAGGTCTGATATGGGAGTCCAGTGGACATTCTATGGGGATGGTTCCCGTTCAAAGATCCCGTTGGTATTTGCTGTCAAGATGGCACAGTTGTTGGAACGGGGCCATACAGGATATCTCATCTATGCTGTTGATATTACTGAAAAGTGGGAAGAATTAAAGGTCGAGGATGTGCCCGTAGTGGCGGAGTTTCCTGACGTCTTTCCGGAAGAGATTCCTGGATTTCCGTCGACGAGAGAGGTCGAGTTTGGGATTGAGTTACTACCGGGGACGTCTGCCATTTCTCTTGCCCCGTATAGGATGTCACCAGCGGAGTTAAGAGAGTTGAAGGCTCCGTTGCAAGAGCTCCTTGATAAGGGTTACATACGCCCTGGGGTGCACCAGTCCTATTTGTCAAAAAGAAAGATGGTTCGGTGCGTCTGTGCATCGATTACAGGCAACTGAACAAAGATACAGTGTGGAATAAGTATCCACTTTTGAGGATCGATGATTTGTTTGACCAGTTGCAGGGTATGGGGCTCTACAGTAAGATCGATCTGAGGTCGGGGTATCATCAGATTCGGGTAAGGGAAGATGATGTTCAGAAGACAGCTTTCAGGACTAGGTATGGGCACTATGAATTCTTAATCATGCCTTTTGGGGTGACAAATGCCCCAGCTGTCTTTATGAGTCTGATGAACAGAGTATTTCAACCATATTTGGATCAGTTTGTCATTGTTTTCATTGACGATATACTCATTTACTATCGGACCGAAGAGGAACACGTGAAGCACTTGAGGACAGTACTCCAGATCCTTAGGGATCATCAGTTATATGCAAAGCTCAGCAAGTGCGAGTTCTGGTTGAGCAGTGTGGTGTTCTTGGGTCATGTTATATCTAGCAGCGGGATATCTGTAGATCCCAGGAAGGTTGAAGCTGTGATGGAGTGGGCTGCACCCACTTCTGTACCCGAGATAAGGAGCTTCCTCGGCTTGGCCGGTTATTACCGATGTTTCGTCGAGGGATTCTCTAAGATTGCCAAGCCCCTGACACAGCTGACTCAAAAAGGAGTCCCGTTCTATTGGTCCGAAGCTTGTGAGGAAAGCTTTCAAGAATTGAAGCGTTGTTTAACTACGGCACATGTATTGGTGATTCCTTGAGGCTCGGCAACCGCTGGGTAGTTCCGAGTTTGCCGGAGTTGCGTCAAGGTATCTTGCATCGTGCTCATAGCAGCAGGTTTAGCATACATCCAGGTGGGAGAAAGATGTACAAGGACTTATGCGACCAGTTTTGGTGGAGACGGATGAAAAGAGACGTCATCACCTTTGTCAAGAAGTGCTTGATTTGTCAGCAAGTAAAGGCAGAGAGGCAGAGGCCTAGTGGCGAGCTGAAGAGTTTAGAGGTACCTGAATGGAAGTGGGAGCACATATCTATGGACTTCGTGACCCACATGCCAAGGACGGCCTCTGGATTTGATGCGATCTGGGTGATCGTGGATAGGCTGACGAAGGTGTCTCATTTCATCCCTTACTGCATGTCTTTCACATACCTAAAGATTGCCCAATTATATGTACGGGATGTGGTGAGATTGCATGGGGTTCCAGTCTCGATTGTGTGTGACAGAGACTCAAAGTTTACTTCACATTTCTGGGAGGGTCTCCAGACAGCTTTGGGCACAGAGGTGAGACTGAGCATAGCTTATCACCCTCAGACAGACGGCCAGACGGAGCGTAGTATACAGACGCTCGAAGATATGCTGAGGGCATGTGTATTGGAGTTTGATACTCCATGGCAGGATTCAGTGGCACTGGTCGAGTTCTCCTATAATAACATCTATCAGACGAGCATTCAAATGGCCCATTTTGAAGCTCTTTATGGACAACGCTGTAGGTCACCGTTGTACTGGGAGGACTTGACTAGTAAGACGGCCGGAGGACTGGATTTGATTCGAGAAATGGAAGAGAAAATCAAAGTGATACGCCAAAATATGAAAGCGGCCAGGATAGGCAAGCAGCCTATGCCAATAAGCGGAGACGACCGCTAGAATTCCAGTTGGGAGACAAGGCCTTCTTGAAGATCTCACCTTTCAGGGGTGTGGTTCGTTTTGGTATGCGGGGGAAGTTATCTCCGAGGTATGTTGGGCCATATGAAGTATTGCAGCGCATCTGTACTTTGGCCTACCGTTTGGCTCTACCGCCGTCTTTATCTGGTATTCATGACGTCTTTCATGTCTCTATGTTGCGGAAGTATGAGCCAAATCCGTCTCATGTTTTACAGCCTAATGAAGTACAGTTGTACTCAGATGTATCCTATGAAGAATGACCAATAAGAATTCTAGATCGAGAGGATCGCAGATTACGAAGCAAGATTATACCGATGGTCAAAGTTCATTGGGATCGTCGGGGTGTCGAGGAGGCTACGTGGGAGACGGAACGGCATATGGTGCAGCATTACCCGGAACTATTTTCTGGTATGTTATTTATGTTTAGATTCATTTTGGGGTAAGTGCATGCAATTTCGAGGACGAAATCTTATAAGTAGGGGAGTATTGTGATGTCCCCGAAATAATTAATTACAATTTGGGCATTAATTATGTTTACGTGATGAATTATGGTGATAATTGATTTATGTGCTGTAATTAATTATCTTGATGAAATGCTTAGTCACATGGTAGGTGTGACCTGGGGGTTGCATTTCAGGGTGCATGTTATGCATGTTGGAAAATGAGGTGTTAACATGATTTAATTATGTCGATTGATAATTATGTGGAAGATATAAATTTATTGAGAGCCCACTTCACATTTTCGAATTTGAGCAAAAGAGGAAGGAGGAATCTTCTCAAAATCCTTGTATGTGAGATTCTTGATAGAATTTGGAGTCCTCAAGAGGTATGGAACCCCTCCTAAAGTTTTGATGGTGTTTGGTTTTGAAATGGGTTATCATTTTGGGTTTTTATGTGGGTTTGCTTTTGGGTATGTGTATATGTGTTTGGGGTATGATTTTTTGAAGTGTTTTATGAGGTTTTGGTGGTGATGAGTTGTTGGGATGTCTTTGGTTTAAGATGTGTTGGTTTATTTGGTAGTTTTATGCCAAAAATGGAGTTTACCCGAAAATGTCGCAGCGACCGATCGATCGGTAGCAGGGCAACGATAGATCGGTGCAAGTGCGTAACGAGGGGTGATATTTCTTTATTTACCGATTGATCGGTGAAAGTGACCGATCGATCGGTGGATGGCTAACGATCGATCGGTGCCTTGGACCGATCGATCGGTGAAAGGCCGTAGCTAAATTCTTAAATTCGGATGTTTCCGATCGATCGGTAGAGCGATTTTGCTGAAAATTATTTTCTTGGCATAAATGATGGAATTTTTGGGATTGGTTTATAAATTGGCTTCTAATATTGATTTGTATGGTTGTGTAAAACCATCCCAGGTACCCACAACTTCAAGGAGATAAAGTTCTTCAACTTCTCCACTTTTGAGATTAAGGTACGTAAGAGACGTACGGGCATCGGATGGTAAAACACACTCCTATACTATGACTATGCAATGATTGCATAAGTATTTATGATGTTTATGAAGATGATTATGATAAGTAAAGATACGATGATGTATATGATGAGTAAAGATGCTATGATGTTTATGATGTATGTTAAACTATGTTATTAGAAATGGTAGAGTGTTCCGGTGGTTGTTATGGGCAAGCGAGGAAGGTACTTGCCGCTGACATAGCTAGCGAGGAGATATATCCGCTATCAAGGCGTAGCGAGGGATATCACAGTACCGATATATGTCAAGCGAGGGGTCCAATTGTGCCGCTGACATAACAGGACCAGAACAGTCACATTTCTAATTAACATTGTTGTTTATGAGCATATAAGTGAAGTACGATTTTAATCATTTATGTTAAGAACTAATGATTACATGCATGACTATGAAACAGGGACAACAAAAGTGGGTTAATGCGATTAACCAGGAAGTATATGTTAACGATTATTTTTCATGCCTTTATTTATATGTCATTATCTTATGATGTTAAGTAATGATGTACAAGCTCATGATGGGTTGTCCCTGTAGGTACACTTTTGGACTGAAGGGCTATGGGCCGGGTTGAGGCAGTGAGCTACGAGGAGCATAAGGAAGTAGGATACAAGATTTTGGATAGTCTCTATTCTAGGGGTAGTGTAAACCTATAATGTTAGCATTCATTTATGGGAATGTAACTAATAAGTTTTGAAATTTTATTTTTGGCCTGTAATCCTATTAGCTCAAAGCTACAACCGGAACCCTAAGATGTTATTAATGCATGTTTAGTCCATAATACGTTATTATAACCATGTTAAGGTAGGAAGACCCCACAAATTGAACTTAAAACAATCAAAATTATTCTATAAAACATTAAACAAAAGCTAAGGAAGAAGTTACTAAAATATGACACGATTCCGGTTCGTCAATTCCGTCTTCGTGCCTGAGTTCTTCAAGTTGTTCTTCAAAATTTGAGAGAGAAAAATATGATCTAATGTCTAAAAATCTGAATAATGAATCATGGAGGCTAATTTTCGAGCTATATGGTAGGGATTCTGTTAGGATATGCCAAAATCTCCCAAAGATGGTAAAAAAAACCAAGTTTCCTTTTTTTTTTCTCTGACTCATTAGCGATCGATCTCTATAAACCGGAGATCGATTGCCCCTTTATTTTTCTCAAGCAGAATGTTTTTGCGATCGATCGCATCCTTGTGCCGATCGATTGCTGAGCCCCAGTACATTTTTGCGATCGATCGTGTCCTTGTGCCGATCAAACGCTTTAAGCATTTTCTTGGTCTACCTCGAGTCTTTATAATCTCCCACGATTTTCTTGATCTTTATTTATCGTTATTAGCTCGAGTTCTTCGATCCCACCTACATTTACACAAATACATGATTAAGTAGCATATGCATCAATTCATCCATCAAAATATACCACATCGTAGACATTTAAGCGCAATAGATGTGTCTATTTCTAGTCACATCAGATTCTTCACTGCAAGGTTCGAGTTACCAATACCCGCAGGAACCTCAATACCCTCATTATACACACTGTGAGGACCCCGTGCCCTAAACCCATTATTAGTGTATTAACCCTTACAATTAGTGCATACAATCATGTTATCAGGGGGAAAGACTACATGCAACCATGACATAAATTACCATCTATAAAATTCCTTGCATCATTTCATTAAATATCCAGCTTTTCCCAACCAAGTCCATAACATCATGCACCCTTGTAATACACTAACACATTCTCAATTCATCTTGAAATTCCTAATTAATTGCATGCAACACAGAAATGAAAAGAGAAAGACCCTTGCCTTTTTATACAAACCATATACACATAATAGTGCTCACATGCGAGCATCGAAAAAGTATATGTGTATCTAATGTATAAATATCATACTCAATACCAGCTTTGGTACCTCGATCCTGGAATTACCTCCAATCAACAGCTCGAGCTCAACTCCAAAGCCATCGATGTACACGTTCACCTTTCCCAACAGAGACAGCCCCCACACGGGGTGAGCATACCAATACCACAAATCCAATAATCATAATATTGCATTTCATAATTTACTGAATGTAAAGGCCATGAATTTTAAATTATACTCCTTGGGTGGTATCATCCTCATCCGGGATCCCCTGTGATGTTCCTGTTCTCAAAATAACCGAAACCATCAAATTCCCAAAAGCCAGTTAAACATTACATTGATTAACTAATTCATTTTCCAATTACCAATCTCATAATTAATAACCTTGTTTCATTAAGGAGTGGTTATGGATATATCATATATCTAATCACTGTTTCCACAGTTCCGTTCCCTCGCATGCTCAACAGAGGCGGTACACTAACCGATGTTTGCTCCATAGCGACAACATCCTAAACATTGCTCGCTCCATAGCGGCACCATATAGTTCGTAATATCAATCAAATTATCGCAACTATATCATATCATGCACAACAATTGCAATAATATATTTAAAGCTATGCTCGTACATTATACGTACCTTATGATTCCGTAGTCCGAACCAAACCTTGATTGAGTCCCGCGACCCGATGAATATGTGCTAACACATAAATAAATCACAATTAAACACAAGCAAGCAACCACGTGCCGAAACACGTTCACAACCTCCAACCTATCGTCATAGACAACCTCCAACCTATCGTCAATCTATGACGATTAACCATTATAAAAGACTCCGGGCTAAGCATGCATGATACCCAAAATATTCCACTTTAAGTTCAAAGGTTAATCAATTACTAAAATCGAGTATTCCATTATTTTATTAAAATTGGGCTTCAACCAATATAATTCATAGCATAGCATTCCCATCGGTATCTAGATATTGCCCCGGAAATCGGCTAATTAAACCTCGATTCCAAAATCCCGACATTTTCCTAATTTTCGAAAAAACACAAAGGAAACATGGCTGCGATCGATCGCCGTTCAGGCGCGATCGATCGTGCAAGTCTACTGCCCGAGATAATGTACGCCGCGATCGATCGCCGTTCATGCACGATCGATCGCCCATTCTTCACGATCGATCGCTGCTACTGCTCATCGTCTTCCCAAAATCAGTACAATGTCGCGATCGATCGCGACCTGCGGGTTTCAAAAAATTCGAGCTTTAATGGGGTCTTTCACACCCAAACTCAAAACCAACACACCTAACTCCTTCAACACCTCCAATACTCCATTTAAAACCAATAGAAACACCAAATACCCAATTTTGAATTTTTATCAAAAATTCTCAAATTCCAAATCCAACCAAAAACTCAACCAAAATCTACAATACTACTACCAAAACGAAGGTAAAGACGAGGGGAATGAGATTACCAACTTTTCTTCGAGAAATCCGGCTCCCGAACTGTAGGGTCTTCCTACCTTAACATCATATTAATAGCGTATTATGAACTAAACATATATTAGAGACATCTTAGAGTTCTGGTTGTTATGTGAGCTCAAAGTAATTACAGGCCAAAATGAAACTTCAATAGTTATTTAATTACATTCCCCAAAATGAATGTTAAGGCTAACAAAATCCTGTATCTATCTTCTTATGCTCCTTTAGCTCACCATCTCAACCCAACCCTTAGTCTCGCTCCAAAAGTGTACCTACAGGAACAACCCATCGTGAGCATGTACATCGATACTTAACATCATGAATTAATGGCATATAATAATGCATGGAAATAATTGATAACATATACTTCCTGTTTAATAGTACTATCCTTCCTTGGTTGTCCCTGTGTCATAATTACGCATATAATCATTAGCTCAAGACATGAGTGATTAACATCATATTTCATATATACAAGCTCACAACAGTCCATGTTAATTAGAAATGGGACTATCCGGGTGCTATTATGACAGCGGCACCATTGGCCCCCTCGCTCGACATAACACATCTTATGATACCCATCGCTACGCCTTGATAGCGGATGTATCTCTTATTCAGCGGATGATACCAATCGCTACACCTTGATAGCGGATGTACCCCATCGCTCAGCGGATGATACCCATCGCTACACCTTGATAGCGGATGTACCCCATCGCTCAGTTATGTGAGCGGCAAGACCTTCCTCGCTTGCCCATAATGGTTACCGGACATTCAACCATTCTAAGTAGCATAGTCAAACATGCGTCATCATCTTATAAACATCATCATCTCAAACATCATTATCTTATCATAATTGTCATCGTAACATCATATCATCTTCGTTTATCACAACATTATCATCATGAACTTATTCATCATAGTCATCATAATCATCATCATAATTACTCATGCAATTAATGCAAGGTCATAGTTTAGGAATTATGTTACCGTATGATGCTCGTACGTTTCTTACGTACCTTAATTCCAAAAGGAGGAGAAATTGTAGAACTTTATTTCCTTGAGGTTGTTGGTGCCTGGGATGGTTCTACACAACCATACAATTCAATATTAGAAGCTAAACAATAGCCCAATACCAAAAATTTAACAAAAATCATCATTTTTCAACTTTTGAACAGTGGCGATCGATCGCTCAAAATGAGGCGATCGATCGCCCGATTTTTCTCTTAGCGGCGATCGATCGCTTAAAATGAGGCGATCGATCGCCTGATGTTCATTTGGCTACTGGACGTTGGCGATCGATCGCGCCATTTGAGGCGATCGATCGCCTATCCCCTTCTTCGCGTACTGCCTCTCGGCGATCGATCGCTGCTTTTGTAGCGATCGATCGCCATTTCTAGTGGCCGCGATTCAACCATTTTCATGTGCATTTTGCAAGCTTATCATCATGCCTTTCAACCCCAAACTTCCCAACAATAACAATAACATCATAACCCACTAAAACCCACTTAAAACACTTCAAAAATCATACCCCAACCATAAACAACACATACCCATATAAATCCATATCAAACCCTCCAAAAATCAATACAAACTCAATTAAACACTTCAAGAACATCAATAAGTGATGTATAAACATTATAAGCACTAAATCTTACCAAGAAGTGCAAGAACAAAGCTTTTACAAGAATTCCTTCCCACCTTTAGGGCAAAAATCGAAAATGAGGGGAAAGGGGGTTTTTGGGAGAGTGATTTTGGGGATTGAGTGTAAAGAGTAAAGTGGGGTAAGGATGGTGGTTAAGTGTTAAATCTTATATTTAACTTGTACTCCAATAATTCATCATGATGTATATAAATTACATTAACATGGTAAGCATTTATAAAATGCAACCAACATCATTAAATCCATATCATCCTCATAATTAAAATCAACATCCTTAAATCATGTTAATTCTTCATTCCCCACACACATCTTAATCATCGTAATAAATCATCACATAAGCATAGTTAATGTCCAGGTTACCATTAATTAATTTCGGGGCATCACATTACTCCCCTACTTATAAGATTTCGTCCTCGAAATCGCATGCACTTACCCAAAAAGAAATTAAACATAAATCATACCAGAAAATAGTTCCGGGTAGTGCTGCACCATATGCCGTTCCGTCTCCCACGTAGCCTCCTCGACACCCCGGCGATCCCACTGAACTTTGACCATCGGTATAATCTTACTTCGTAGCTTGAGATCCTCACGATCCAGAATTCTAACCGGTCGTTCAACATAGGATACATCTGAACTCAACTGAACCTCTGAAGGCTGCAATACATGGGACGGATCGGGTTCATACTTCCTCAACATAGAAACATGAAAGACATCATGAATACCGGATAAGGACGGTGGTAGAGCCAAACGGTAGGCCAAAGTACCGATGCGCTGCAATATCTCATTCGGCCCCACATACCTCGGAGATAACTTTCCCCGCATACCAAAACGGACCACACCTCTGAAGGGTGAGATTTTCAAAAAAACCTTATCTCCTACTTGGAATTCTAGCGGTCGTCGCCGCTTATTGGCATAGGCTGCTTGCCTATCTTGGGCCGCTTTCATCTTTAAACGTATCGTCTTGATCTTTTCTTCCATATCTTTAATCATATCCGGTCCTCCGACCGCCTTACTAGTCAAGTCCTCCCAATACAGCGGTGATCTACATCGTCGTCCATAAAGAGCTTCAAAAGGAGCCATTTGAATGCTTGCCTGAAAGCTGTTGTTATAGGAGAACTCCACCAGTGGCACTGAATCTTGCCACGGAGTATCAAACTCTAAAACGCATGCCCTTAACATATCCTCGAGCGTCTGAATGGTACGCTCTGTCTGACCATCTGTCTGAGGGTGATAGGCTGTGCTCAGCCTCACCTCTGTGCCCAAAGCTGTTTGGAGACCCTCCCAGAAGTGAGAAGTGAACCTCGGGTCTCTGTCAGACACTATTGAAACTGGAATACCATGCAACCTCACCACATCCCGCACATAGAGTTGGGCCATCTTTAAGTATGTGAAGGTCATACTGTAAGGGATGAAATGGGCTACCTTTGTCAGCCTATCCACGATCACCCAGATCGCATCAAATCCAGAGGCCGACCTTGGCAAGTGGGTCACGAAGTCCATAGATATATGCTCCCACTTCCATTTAGGTACCTCTAAGCTCTTCAACTCGCCACCAGGCCTCTGTCTTTCTGCTTTTACTTGCTGGCAGATCAGACACCTCTTGACAAAAGCAATTACTTCACGCTTCATGCGTCTCCACCAAAATTGACCACATAGGTCCTTGTACATCTTTCTTCCTCCTGGGTGGATACTGAACCGGCTACTGTGAGCCCGTTCTAAAATTCCTTTACGCAATCCCGGTGCATTTGGGACCACCCATCGGTTGCCCAATCTTAAAGAATCATCTTCAGCCACTCTAAACTTTGTTGGCTGACCTCGAAGTACTATCGATGTCCATCTCTGAACTTCATCATCCGACCTCTGGGCTTTCCTGATTGCCTCAAATACGTCCGGCTCAGCCAATAAGGTCGACACTCGCACCGGTGACGTGTCCACATCAAAATCATAGCCTAAATGGCAATAAGAAGCCATCATAGCTGATAAGCTCATAGTATCCTCTGCGGTGCTCTTCACTTTTCGACTTAAGGCATCTGCTATCATATTTGCTTTACCCGGATGGTACTCTATTTCACAATCATAATCCTTGAGTAAGTCCATCCATCTTCTTTGCCTCATATTCAGCTCTGCTTGGGTGAACAAGAATTTCAAGCTCTTGTGGTCTGTAAAGATAGTAAACGTCGTGCCATAAAGATAATGACGCCAAATCTTCAAGGCGAAAATGATGGCCGCCAGCTCCAGGTCATGGACTGGGTATCTGGTCTCATGAGGCTTCAACTGCCTCGAAGCATACGCCACCACATGCTTATCTTGCATCAACACGCAACCCAAACCTTGCAATGATGCATCCGTGTACAAAGCAAACTTCTTATCCTCAGAAGGGATTACTAACACTGGCGCTGTCGTCAAGCGACGCTTCAACTCTTGGAAGCTCTCTCACAAGCTTCGGACCAATAGAACGGAACTCCCTTCTGAGTCAGCTGGGTCAACGGCTTAGCGATCTTAGAGAATCCCTCGACAAAACGTCGGTAGTAGCCCGCTAAACCAAGGAAACTCCGTATCTCGGGCACAGAAGTGGGTGCAGCCCACTCCAAAATAGCTTCAATCTTACGGGGATCCACAGATATCCCACGGCTGGATATTACATGACCCAAGAACACCACACTGTCCAACCAAAACTCGCACTTGCTAAGCTTTGCATATAATTGATGATCCCTAAGGATCTGAAGTACCGTCCTCAAGTGCCCAACATGTTCTTCTTCAGTCCGGGAGTAGATAAGTATGTCATCGATGAAGACTATGACGAACTGGTCCAAATATGGCTGGAATACCCTGTTCATTAAACTCATGAAAACAGCTGGGGCATTCGTCACCCCAAAAGGCATAACTAAGAATTCATAGTGCCCATATCTGGTTCTGAAAGCTGTCTTCTGTACATCATCCTCTCTAACTCGGATCTGGTGGTACCCTGACCTCAAATCAATCTTACTGTATAACCTCGTACCCTGCAACTGGTCAAACAAATCATCGATCCTTGGGAGTGGGTACTTGTTCTTCACGGTAGCTTTGTTCAGTTGTCTGTAATCGATGCACAGACGCATTGAGCCATCTTTCTTCTTAACAAATAAAACCGGTGCACCCCAGGGCGATACGCTAGGGCGTATGTAGCCCTTGTCAAGGAGTTCTTGCAACTGAACTTTTAATTCCTTTAACTCCGGTGATGCCATCCTATACGGGGTACGGGAAATGGCTGACGTCCCCGGTAGTAATTCAATTCCAAATTCGATCTCTCTCGCCGGAGGAAATCCGGGAATCTCTTCAGGGAATACATCAGGAAACTCCGCCACTACGGGCACATCTTCAACCTTTAGTTCTTCCTTCTTTCCAGAAATATCAACAACATAAATAAGATATCCTGTATGGCCTCGTTCCAATAATTGTGTCATCTTGACCACGGATATTAACGGAATCTTTGAATGAGAACCATCTCCATAGAACGTCAACTGAACTCCTTCATCAGATCTGAATCGGACAGTCATTTGCCTGCAGTTCACAACCGCTTGGTACCTATTCAGAACATCAATACCCAAAATACAGTCGAAGTCTGACATTCCCAGAACGATCAAATCCGACCTTAACTTGTTATCCTCAAAATAAATGAGGCCATCATAGACAATCTGATCAGCAATCAAACTTCCTCCAGCGGGTGTCGAGACTACAAGAGGCGTGGGCGACGGAGCAGTGCATATGTGGTGTCTTTCCACAAAACTCTTCGACACAAAGGAGTGTGACGCACCTGTGTCGATCAATATAAAGGCAGGGTGCGTAAATAAAAGACACGTACCCGCTATGACTTCCTCCGGAGCCGCTGTAGCCTGCTCCCTTGTCAATGCGTACACTTGTACTTGAGGTGGCCCCGTAGGCTGACCTCCGTATTGCCTCGGTATATATGGGGGCCTGTGTGGTGCTGCTCTGTCCGTAGACCTCCCAGTAGAATTCTGCTGCCTTCCCCTGTTAGGACATTGTCGAGCAAAGTGGCCTCTCTCGCCACAAACATAACATCCGACACAATTCTTCGTCAAATGTGACTGCCCACAAAGAGAGCATTGAACCTCCCCAACACTGCCTCCCCGAGACTGTCCTCTTCTTGGTGGGGCGTCATTCCTGTGGTTTCCTCTCCATCGGTTATCGGGCCTCCTTCCACTGAATCTAGACACTGAAGTGCTCCCTCCAGGCTTAAATTGATCACCCCTTGGTTTCAAATTGTCGGGAGTAGATCTCTGAGGGGGTGCTGGAGGTGGTACAGCATCAGGGTATGCACCAACCCCTAGTTCGGCCAACTCAGCCCGGGTAAGTGCATCGTCAAAGCAGGTAGGGCCATATGTAATCACCCTATCATAGAGTTCTGGCCTCAAGCCCTTCATAAAGTTCCTCATTTTAGCTTGAGTGTCGGCAGCGATATGAGGTACATATCTGAGTAGAGAACAGTAGTGGAGGGCATAATCTGACACCGGCATGGTACCTTGCTTCAACTTATTAAACTCATCCTCCTTAGCTTGACGTGCAGCAGCTGAGAAATATCGGGCCAGGAATCTGGTTCTGAACAGTATTTACCTCTTGACCCTGTGCTTCCTGTTCAATCACGGTGGTCCTCCACCACATCAGTGCTTTCTTGGCTAACTGGAACTCTGCTAGCCTTATCCAGGCCGTCTTTGCACACGGGGCTGCCACAAATATTTGTTCTATCCTTTCTAGCCATTCCTCGGCTCGCTCCCCTGTCTCAGTCCCTTCGAATGTCGGGGGCCGATACGCTAGAAACTGAGTCAAACTCAATTCTCCCGGCAATAACTGTTGCTCGGATGGCTCTTCACCTAGGGCTGGCGGGGGTAGGGGATTCGTGCGTCCTGCACTAGCGTTCACACTTACCGCATCACCAATGTCGACATTTGCTGCCATACTGCAACACAAGGGTTAACAACAAGATCCAAAAGCAGTTCATATAAACTTCGTTAGAAAGCCATAACATGTTATCATAACACCCATACACTTCATGTACAACATATTATGTCAAAATTAAGAGCCTAGCCAACCTACTGCTAAGGCTACCCTTCACTCATCCCCGGGTTATCTAACCACTGCTCTGATACCACTAATGTAGGGTCTTCCTACCTTAACATCATATTAATAGCGTATTATGAACTAAACATATATTAGAGACATCTTAGAGTTCTGGTTGTTATGTGAGCTCAAAGTAATTACAGGCCAAAATGAAACTTCAATAGTTATTTAATTACATTCCCCAAAATGAATGTTAAGGTTAACAAAATCCTGTATCTATCTTCTTATGCTCCTTTAGCTCACCATCTCAACCCAACCCTTAGTCTCGCTCCAAAAGTGTACCTACAGGAACAACCCATCGTGAGCATGTACATCGATACTTAACATCATGAATTAATGGCATATAATAATGCATGGAAATAATTGATAACATATACTTCCTGTTTAATAGTACTATCCTTCCTTGGTTGTCCCTGTGTCATAATTACGCATATAATCATTAGCTCAAGACATGAGTGATTAACATCATATTTCATATATACAAGCTCACAACAGTCCATGTTAATTAGAAATGGGACTATCCGGGTGCTATTATGACAGCGGCACCATTGGCCCCCTCGCTCGACATAACACATCTTATGATACCCATCGCTACGCCTTGATAGCGGATGTATCTCTTATTCAGCGGATGATACCCATCGCTACACCTTGATAGCGGATGTACCCCATCGCTCAGCGGATGATACCCATCGCTACACCTTGATAGCGGATGTACCCCATCGCTCAGTTATGTGAGCGGCAAGACCTTCCTCGCTTGCCCATAATGGTTACCGGACATTCAACCATTCTAAGTAGCATAGTCAAACATGCGTCATCATCTTATAAACATCATCATCTCAAACATCATTATCTTATCATAATTGTCATCGTAACATCATATCATCTTCGTTTATCACAACATTATCATCATGAACTTATTCATCATAGTCATCATAATCATCATCATAATTACTCATGCAATTAATGCAAGGTCATAGTTTAGGAATTATGTTACCGTATGATGCTCGTACGTTTCTTACGTACCTTAATTCCAAAAGGAGGAGAAATTGTAGAACTTTATCTCCTTGAGGTTGTTGGTGCCTGGGATGGTTCTACACAACCATACAATTCAATATTAGAAGCTAAACAATAGCCCAATACCAAAAATTTAACAAAAATCATCATTTTTCAACTTTTGAACAGTGGCGATCGATCGCTCAAAATGAGGCGATCGATCGCCCGATTTTTCTCTTAGCGGCGATCGATCGCTTAAAATGAGGCGATCGATCGCCTGATGTTCATTTGGCTACTGGACGTTGGCGATCGATCGCGCCATTTGAGGCGATCGATCGCCTATCCCCTTCTTCGCGTACTGCCTCTCGGCGATCGATCGCTGCTTTTGTAGCGATCGATCGCCACTTACAGTGGCCGCGATTCAACCATTTTCATGTGCATTTTGCAAGCTTATCATCATGCCTTTCAACCCCAAACTTCCCAACAATAACAATAACATCATAACCCACTAAAACCCACTTAAAACACTTCAAAAATCATACCCCAACCATAAACAACACATACCCATATAAATCCATATCAAACCCTCCAAAAATCAATACAAACTCAATTAAACACTTCAAGAACATCAATAAGTGATGTATAAACATTATAAGCACTAAATCTTACCAAGAAGTGCAAGAACAAAGCTTTTACAAGAATTCCTTCCCACCTTTAGGGCAAAAATCGAAAATGAGGGGAAAGGGGGTTTTTGGGAGAGTGATTTTGGGGATTGAGTGTAAAGAGTAAAGTGGGGTAAGGATGGTGGGTTAAGTGTTAAATCTTATATTTAACTTGTACTCCAATAATTCATCATGATGTATATAAATTACATTAACATGGTAAGCATTTATAAAATGCAACCAACATCATTAAATCCATATCATCCTCATAATTAAAATCAACATCCTTAAATCATGTTAATGTCCAGGTTACCATTAATTAATTTCGGGGCATCACACGAACCGAGCTTCCAGCCATTTTTCTCCAAGGGAAGAAAAGGGGAGGGAAATGGGGTTTTGGGCGTGATGAGAGAGAGAGGATAGAGGAGAGATTCCGTGCAATGACGGAATACCGAATCCACTTGGTATATATAGTACCAAGGGTCCAAAATATCAATTCCTCCACAAATACATCATGATTCATTAAAAATCATCTGTTTTCAATAATTATCTCTCTAATCTCAATTTCCAATACCAGCCCCAATACAAAGTACCCCGGACCCTAGTTACCGCCAAAAACTCAATTCCAAGGTTTCTCACCACAATGAGAATATAATCTCAACATTTGGATCCAACGATCTCAAATACCCGATTTAACATCCTCGGGTGTCCCAACACCGTAATTAATTTCACAATTGCCACAATTAAAAATCCATTAAGGATCATTACCACACCGGGATTTACACCCTTAATTCCCAGGCATCACAATTATCCCCCACTAATAAAATTTCATCCTTGAAATTTGCACAGGCATTCTCCACGTACTGCCAAGACCTCATAATCCAATAGGATCCACATCGTCGAATCATGAACACATCATGAACGACACACCAACTGCGAGGACACCGACCTCGCACCAAATCTCTGGAATGGAGTAAACCTCCTAAACCATCATAATCTAGAAAGGGTGTTAGTATGCCTCGATGCTAACCACCCAAAAGCAGTCAGTCAACTCTAACTGCTAACCAAATGAATCATTCGTGATTCCAACATAGATATCGCCCCAATGATATCTCTACGACTTAGCCTACGATGTTAAACATACATCGTTACCAAAGAAACCACCAGTACACCACAGTGTACTTAAACTAAACCTGGTTTCCCCTCTCCAAATTCATCTCCGTCAATGGAGTAGTTGCACCACTTTGCAACTCGGATCGGGTGGCCACCGATCAACACAAAACACATCTCCACAGATATCAACACTTGTGTGTCCCAAGAAATCATATACTGGCCATCCCTCGTTTACCCTAGGATTCATCAATCTTAACACAGGGATGCTATCAAATTACCCAGTAAAGAACTACCATGACCCCAAAATACGACAATCCCTCCTCAGAGGGAGTCAACCGGACCTCACGATCATTCTTCAAAATACATCGTGCCATCGAGATTACCAATCTCAAGGTGCCACAATCTCTCACCCGAGATTCATTCATCCATGCATACTAATCCGATGCTCGACAAGTACCAAAATGGTGGCATTCGTATACACACACCGGTATACATGCCTAAGCACCAACACCACATGCATAGTCAATGCACTCGGCTCGGGTATCTCCAATCATACACACAAGCCCCAATACAACTGTCAATCCTCCGTTATTCTCACCCAGTGGAGAATGATGATTGACGAATTAACGACCAATGGGGTGATTCCAACATCAACACCACACAAACCAACTCATCGAATCTTCCAAAGATTCCCAATAGGTATGTGAATACCGCATTCCTCACAAGGAAAATGTCATGAACCCATGACCTTCCAACTTCGAACCACCGTTCGGGAAAACCTGGATATATTTATACCGAAATATATCCAGGAACCAATAAATACACAACTGGTTCAGAATAGTGCACCCTTGCTACTATTACCAAATCAAAATCCGTATGCACAATGTATACCCATTCTAACGATGCTCTGTACTAATAACATAGTACTCCACTTCTCGAGCATCTTCCCAGAGGCGGCTCCTCGTACGTCTCTCCGAAAATAAAAAGCCATTACGCAGTCCAACACCAGCAATGCTTACCATGGCTGATTCACAATCAACCCTCGACCAATACCAGCTGTCCCCATGACATTATGTCCCAAATCTCTCCAAGATATACAATCAATATAGTAGTGTCACCCCACTAACTATATTCCACAATTCCGATTGCGTCCCCCATTGCATTCCATATGCAACGATTCTCAACCAGCGCTAACAATGACTTGTTGACACTCACGTTGGTACTCCCAACAAAATTGAGTTGTCCCAGTACAAGTCCCTCAAATCATTTAACGTATAAACGTCTTCGTGAGGTATTCTCTGTCTCAAAACTCATGCCACAAAGTGACCACCGAGTCTACCATAAGTCCTCATTGTATCATCATACGATTCACCAAACTCGGTTCCAACGAGCAGTATAATGGCTACATCAAGCTCATCATAGTACTGCACAATAACCATCTTACTTGGCTAGCCCATCGTAGCCTCCTTAGGTTTATACCAAACCTACCAACGTATCATACGTTCCGTCCGGTATACCATACTGTAACATCCATTTACAGTAATGGGTCATCACCCAATACTTCTCTAAAGCACCAAAGTACAATGGACATCCCGGTGTCCTTACTCAACCACAATGCAATCCTAATCCATTAGGATTTATTCCACACCTCCATGTGTGGGTGTGACTATGTCTACCATACGTCACATATGTACAAGCAAGTAG
Source organism: Haberlea rhodopensis (assembly GCA_907163345.1). Lineage (NCBI taxonomy): Eukaryota > Viridiplantae > Streptophyta > Magnoliopsida > Lamiales > Gesneriaceae > Haberlea > Haberlea rhodopensis. Next base: position 1,984,079 of record CAJQUN010000100.1, read on the forward strand.
TTTCCTCAATAACTACTCTTACCACCAGTCACTTGACCATAGCTATCCCAACGAGTATACTCAAAGGTATCACTACTCGTAAAATATTTACCTCAAATGTGTGTTGCGGTACACTTCCTGCTCGGCATAATGGTCTCATCAACCAGTGACCCAGACATTACCCTGTGTCCATCATTGGCACTCAAGCCATACGACTAAATACATACACCTAACTATATTTTTCATCGTAACGATGGCATCCATCCACATAAACATCCTCTATGTCATCGTCACCAAGTGACGGTACATGTCAACACATGACATCCACAATAACATCGTCAACCTGTGACGGTACATGTCAACACCTGGCATTCACAATCTCATCGTCAAGCACGTGACGGTATATGTCAAAACATGACATCCACAACCATGCTATCAAAATAGAAATCTACCATAACTCATCGCTAATGAGATAACGGCATACCTGTACCCATTGCCCAATAACGGTATGAAATCAGTACCCATCGCTCGAAGGCGGCACAATCCCGAGCTATGAAATCAGCGGTATGAGCCCTCGCTATATAATCAGCGGCATAAATCATCGCTATAGATATCCGGTAGTATGAACCATCGCCATAGACGTAGCGGAATGTAACATCGCTATATATACCCGGCGGCATGAACCATCGCCATAGATGTAGCGGCATGCACCATCGCTATATAATATCCGGCGGCATGAACCATCGCCATAGACATAGCGGAATGTACCATCGTTATATAACACCCGGTGGCATGAACCATCGCCATATATACTCGGCGGCATGAACCATCGCCAATAGAATAGCGCAATGAACCATCGCTATATATACTCGGCGGCATGAACCATCGCCAATAGAATAGCGGAATGAACCATCGCTATATATACCCGGCGGCATGAACCATCGCCAATAGAATAGCCAATCCCTAGCCTTGTTATAGCAGTGTATTTTAATACACCTCGCTTGTCATGACCACGGCACTAATACCCCTCGCTTCGACATATTAGCGGCATAGAATAACCTCGCTTCAAATGCGACATGCCGCATTTTACCATTGCTTCAACATTTAGCGGCAAATATTCTTTCCTCGCTATAATATGACAGCGACAAGTATTCTATCATCGCTTCAAATGACAGCGGCAAAGCATTCAAAATCATCACTCGCCTATAACAACTACTCATGGGATATTCACCAAGCATCCAATCTATACCTGCAACCACAATGCATAATCCAATATGTATACAAGGTACATATTAATCACCAATGATAGTCTTGTTATAACAGTGTATTTTAATGCACATCGCTAGTCATGACCACAGCACTAATACCCCTCGCTTCAAAATATCAGCGGTATCGAATAACCTCGCTTCAAATGCGACATGAGAAATTTACCACCGCTTCAACATTTAGCGGCAAATATTCTTTCCTCGCTACGATATGACAGCGGCAAGTTTGCTATCATCGCTTCAAATTACGGCGGCAAAGCATTAAAATCATCACTAGAGTATAACAACGACTACTCATGCTATGCACCAAACATCCAATACATATATACAACCACAATGCATAATCCATGATGTATATAAAATACATGTTACCGTTTGGTGCCCATCAACCCCGGCCTTAGCCCTCCATGCCAAAGCGGCCCTACAGGAACGACTCCAAACCATGAGCATATAATAATCAATATACACCACAATATGATTATAATGAGTAAATGCATGAACCATAAGTACAAAGTACTTCCTGTATTCCAATGCATTTAAAGATGCTCCCCTTGGTTGTCCCTGTACCACAACTCATAATCATAGTCAACGGATTATATTACGGTTCTATAAATGTCATGCCATATAATTATCCCATTAACATGTTCCTAGGCCCTCAACAACCCCGAAGAGCAAACCACTGCTCTGATACCACTAATGTAAGGACCCCGTGCCCTTATCCCATTATTAGTGTATTAACCCTTACAATTAGTGCATACAATCATGTTATCAGGGGGAAAGACTACATGCAATCATGGCATATAATACCATCTATAAAATTCCTTGCATCATTTCATTAAATATCCAACTTTTCCCAACCAAGTCTATTTAACATATCATGCACCCTTGTAATACACTAACACGTTCTCAATTCATTTTGAAGTTCCTAATTAATTTCATGCAACACATAAATGAAAAGAGAAAGGTCCTTGCATTTTATACAAACCATATACACATAATAGTGCTCACATGCGAGTATCGAGTAAGTATATGTGTATCTAATGTATAAATATCATACTCAATACCAGCTCTTGTACCTCGATCCTGGAAGTACCTCTAATCAACAGCTCGAGCTCGACTCCAAAGCCATCGATGTACATGTTCACCTGTCCCAACAGAGACAGCCCCCACATGGGGTGAGCATACCAATACCACAAATCGAATAATCATAATATTGCAGTTCATAATTTACTGAATGTAAATTTCATGAATTTTAAATGAAACTCCCTGGATGGTATCATCCTCATCCCGGATCCCCTGTGCTGTTCATGTTCTCAAAATAACCGAAACCATCAAATTCCCAAAAGCTAGTTAATCATTACATTGATTAACTAATTCGTTTTCCAATTATCAATCTCATAATTAATAACCTTGTTCATTAAGGAGTGATTATGGATATCTCATATATCTAATCACTGTTTCCACAGTTCATTCCCTCGCACGCTCAACAACGGAGGTACCATAACCGATGTTCGCTCCATAGCGACAACATCCTAAACATTGCTCGCTCCACAGCGGTACCATATAGTTCGTAATATCCTCAAATTATTGCAACTATATCATATCATGCACAACAATTGCAATAATATATTTAAAGTTATGCTCGTACGTTATACGTACGTTATGATTCCGTAGTCGAACCACCTTGATTGAGTCCCGCGACCCGATGAATTATGTGCTAACACATAAATAACTCACAATTAAAAACAAGCATCCAACCACGTGCCCAAGCACGTTCACAACCTCCAACCTATCATCGTTCTATGACAATTAACCATTATAAAAGACTCCGGGCTAAGCATGCATGATACCCAAAATATTCAACTTTAAGTTCAAAGGTTAATCAATTACTAAAATCGAGTATTCCATTTATTTTATTAAAATTTAGCTCCAACCAATATATTTCATAGCATAGCATTCCCATCGGAATCCAGACATTGCCCCGGAAATCGGTTAATTAAACCTCGATTCCAAAATCCTGACATTTTCAAAATTTTCGAAAAAACCAAAGGAAACAGGGTCGCATCATCACCGTTCAGGCGCGATCGATCGCGCAAGCCTACTGTCCGAGATAATGTATGCCGCAATCGATCGCCAAATCTCGCGATCGATTGCCGAGTCCCCCGCGATCGATTGCCCATTCTTCGCGATCGATCGCCACTACTGCTCATCGTCTTCCCAAAATCAGTACAATGCCGTGATCGATCGGTGCCAAGATGTGATCGATCGCGACCTTCGGGTTTCCGAACAATTCAAGCTTTAATGGGGTCTTTCACAACCAAACTCAAAACCAACACCCCTAACTCCTTCAACACCTCCATTACTCCATTTAAAACCAATAAAAACACCAAAAACCCAATTTTGAATTTTTACCAAAAATTCTCAAATTCCAAATCCAACCCAAAACTCAACCAACATCTACAATACTACTACCAAAACGAAGGTAAAGACGAGGGGAAGGAGATTACAAACTTTTCTTCGAGAAATCCAGCTCCCGAGCAGAGCTTCCAGCCATTTTTCTCCAATGGAAGAAAAGGGGAGGAAAATGGGGTTTTGGGCGCGATGAGAGAGAGAAAGAGGAGAGATGAGAGATTTCGTGGAATAACGGAATACCGAGTCCACTTGGTATATATAGTACCAAGGCTCCAAAATACAAATTCCTCCACAAATATATCATGATTAATTAAAAATCATCTGTTGTCAATAATTATCTCTCTAATCTCAATTTCCAATACCAGCCCCAATACAAAGTACCATGGACCCCAGATACCACCAAAAACCTAATTCCAAGGTTTTTCACCACAATGAGAATACAATCTCAACCTTTGGATCCAACGATCCCAAATACCCGATTTAACATCCTCAGGTGTCCCAACACCGCAATTAATTTCATAATTGCCACAATTAAAAATCCATTAAGTATCATTACCACATCGGGATTTACACCCTTAATTTCCGGGCATCACACACACCAACCATTTGAACATCATAGAGAGAAGAGAGATAGTTTTGAAGGAGACATGGTTCAGTTGGAGGATACACTACATTTTCATGGCATCATTCGAAAGGATTATGCAGAGCGAAACCAACTCTATACATCACCTGGAGCATCAATTAACGATTCTCGTGGAAACGTTTTCTGCGTTTTGCCAAGAGGATCAAATGGTATCTACTGATCAAAAGGTGACAGAACAAATTTGGCTAAACGATGATGAATACTCCACCAACCAAGTTTGGGGAAGTGATGTGACACCCCTTACACATAACACATACACATGATGCATATATCATAACATCGAATGACAACGGAATATATAATTTGATAACAAATTTTATTTATTTATTTATTTTTTGCTGAGGAAATCTATTTCTATTACCCAGAAAATCGTTTTCCTGGGACAACCAATTGAAGGAAATCGCTTTCCATTACCATAGAAAGTGAGAGGCAAACGCTTTTCTCAATTTTATATCATATAAGCAAGACATTTATAATACTACAAGTTACAAGGCATATAGACATATATATGCCACAAAATAATCAAAGTTGTACCCCTCACAACCCAACCAAAACCCTATACAATATATGCAAATGATGAACAGAGGGAGAAAGACTAGAGTCAGCCGGCCAACCTTGGTTCCATTACTTCAAAATACTGTAAAAATATGTTCTACAGTTGACTTCTATTCACGATCAACTGAAAGACAACATTTGCATTTGGGTGAGTTGCAAACTCAATGAGCATATTCAAAGAACATAGTATTTAACACACATGACCATAATTCATATCACATAAGTACATATTTATTATCACATGAATGATTCGAATAAAATGAAATGATGCACATGTATGTCCGTATTGTTATTCTGTTATGAACCAACTAATACCAGGAACAATTTGTGATCACGATTATGGCCATGGCACTCTGTACTATATAATCCCCATGAGTTCAATGAACTCGGGATCTGTATTCTATAATTCTGTAGCGCATGGTTCAAGGTCATTAGCGGCCATAACAGAGTTCTTTAATCTCTTATGAATGCACATGACTATATGTATAACATGTAATATGACGGTAAAAGAATGATAACAACAAATGGATTATATAACCACATCCCAACATATACATTTAAGAACTCAATTTATTCATGCAAGCCTTAGTGCACTCATCCCAATCCATTCACCAATTCAAGGTACTCATATAACACAAATCACATAACCATATAAAGTTAAATGTCAAGTTATAAGGATATACTCATAGTGCATACACCTATCTTGTAGAAATCGCTTAATTCGACTTATCGGTGTCTGTATTGCAATTAAACCCTATAAATGCATTTCAAGTGTATAATCAAGCTCAATGTCATATTTCTAACAATCATTCCAGTATGTTCATGCTATGAATATTAAAAATCTTACATGAATATGCACTAAAATCTCTAATTTCTAATGGTTCATCATGAACTTCATTTCTGGCATGTGATAGTGTTTTACATAACTTTTTTCTATACAAAAGTTTTTTGAGTGAATCCAGTTCTTGTATCTCCCTAACTCATTCATAAACAACTTTTATGTTTTAAGCATGTCAAGATTCTAACTACAAATTAGTCAAAACCAAGCAAAACAGTAGAATTAAGCTGTTGAAACATGAAAACAGGACATAACCTTGTTTCTATTCCTTCATCTTTTCCTATCATGAACATCTAGAACTACAAATTCTATATGTAAGTATCATCTACTCATTCATAAGAAAATTTATAGAAGCATTCATCCTTTTCAATAAATAGTTCAAGAACACAAGATGGAGCACAAAAATCCTTTTTCTCCTTTCCTTTCCTTTTCTTTGTTCTTCGTGTGGTGTGTGTGTGTAAGGTGCAACAAGTATATGTTTTTATCTGATTATGCAGCTTATAAATGGGTAAAAAATCAAGTGAATTCCATGTTTTTACTACCTAAAAAATGACCAATCATAATATGACTAATTAATGTACAAATCATGTAGCACAAGGAACAACTTATTCAAGGTACCACTCATGCAACCTAAAGTATAACTCATTTCATTACTTATACGTGTCTATGTAGAATTTATTGTCTAAAATGCTTTCATATATGATATAATGCTTATGCATGATCATGTAAAAAATTCGGGTCGTTACAAGTGATCCCACTCATGAGAAAGATTCAAGGAAATGTGAGCCTCTTCAAGTGATTGAGCTTACAATGGAAAAGTTATCTGAGGAATTCTCATGGGATAATGAGTGGATTTTGAAGTTGGGTGATGAACATATTTTCGAACATAGTGGTGAGCACCCATCCATGTCGACATGTTCTATACCAAATGTGAATCCGTTTTTCCCATCGATGCAAACTTCACCATACTATGTCCTTCAAAATATGAAGCCAATCCAAGAATCATTCTTACATACCTACCAATTCAAGAAAAATGTTGATGGAGCAACGGGCCTACACTTTTCAAATCTTGCCGAGCTTGAGGGCTTACTAAATCAATACTCATTTGTGGTATCATATGATACTTACTATGGATGGAAGCCACTATTTGATGTTGTTGCATTATTCTCTTGCTAGGTACTCAGTTGGAGCGATAAACCCCTACAGTAACAGAGCTTTCAAAAGCCAAGTCTTCACCAACCCTCATGCAATCATATCGACCATGTGAGTTTATTGTTTCCCTTTTGATTCTTTTAAACATAAGGACAATGTTTCATTTATGTTTGGGGGGAGTGGCTTGCATGTTTTACTTTGTTTAATCCGCATGTTGTGTGCTAAAATTGAAACTTAAATCGTCCAAAATATTATAAGACCGATTATTAAGAGATAAAAAAAAATATTTATGAGTTCAAACATGAGAAAATAATGAATTTTAGTAGTGGTTGTTACTCATTGAGGATTTTGATCTCACTATGCATATGGACTTGAATTTTGATGATTGTTAGACTTATGAATATCATTTCTTGAGTTTGCATGTCAAGAATGAGAAATATATTACATTGAGTCATGATCTTGTGGATTTAGGGATGCTTACCGGTTGGAACCGGCCGGTTCCGGACCCGTTATGGGCGGAACCGGTCCGGTCCGTTAAGGAACCGGGTCGAACCGGTTCCGGTTCCAACCGGTTCCGGTTTGGTTCGGATCCTTAACAGATTTTCGTATTTTTTTTTTTTTTTAATGAGGCGTAGCTATGCCCCATTCAGGCGTAGCTACGCCTAAGCTACGGGTTTTTTTTTAAGAGGCGTAACTACGCCTCCAAAGTGGCGTAGTTACGCCTCATTTAAATTAAAAAAAAAAAATCTAAATAAAGTGGTAATTTTTAAAGGGTTTAGAAATTTAACAATTTTTATGGGTTATTTAAACATGTCTATGTGTTTAAATACTTCTAGCATACAAGACAATTGAAAATCTAAATAAAAAAATATTACAATTTAGTACTTAGCAGTCTTCATAATTGATAAGTATTGTTTTGGCTATCTCTTCTTCTTGCTCGTCATAATGATTTACGAATTCGTCAACCGTCCCATCTCTTCTATTTTTGCATTCTGCTTCAAACCAATCTTTAAGTAACGTGAGCATGCATAACGAATCAGCTGATAGACTACTTCTGTAGTCTCCAATAATACGGCCGCATGTTGAGAATGCCGATTCAGAAGCGACGCTTGAAGCTTGTACAGCATACACGTCTCTAGCCATTTTGGCTAAGATAGGGAATTGTGCTGCATTGGACTTCCACCATTGTAAGACGTCGAAGTTGTCTTCGGTTGGAAATTGATAATTCAGATAAATTTGCAACTCAGTCGACGTGCTAGTAGAAGGTCCTTTTCCCTTAAGTTTTTTCCTGCCCAGCAGTCTAAGCAAATTGATGCCCCCACCTTTAGATTGAGCTTGGGGTTGTTCTTCAACAGGCCTTTGTTGCGATGATTCACTTGCCTGTTGATTATAATACAATTGAAACATATTTTGGAGAGATTGCATTGTAGACGTCTTTTGATCGTCAACAACCGTCCCCAAAAAATTAGCATAATATTCAAAAAATATCTCAACTGAAGTTAAACATTGACTAGGATCTAGCAATGTTGCGATGCAGTGCACGGGTGGGAATTGTTCCCAATACTTTATAAATTTAGTTTCCATTGCACTAACAAAAGCATGCAAGTCATGGTCATCTCTAAATTCTATAAATTTATCAAACATGTTAAATACTAAAGGAAGAAAATAAACGGAAGTTGGATAAGTAACACCAGAGAAACGTTCCGTCGCTTCTTTGAAAGTACCTAACAATGATACACAATTTTCAACAAATTCCCAATCCTCATCAGTCAAATAAATACTTTCATCGCTATCAGGCATTTGATATGAATTATAAAATGGAGTTAAAATATCTTTGTAAGGTAACATAGCATGCAACAAATTGTACAACGAATTCCACCTAGTTTCTATTGGTGATGGAAAAAGAAGATGCTTTAAACCATTAGATAAACATAATTGTTTCCAATCACGCTTAACACGGCTCGTGCGTAACCATTTAGCGCAGTATTTCATTTTTTCAATACATGCTGAGTGATTGTCCTCATAACCAACTTTAACAACCAAATTAATCACATGACATGCACATCTAACATGAAAAAAAATACCATCAAACATTGGTTTAAGATAGGTCTTTAAATCACGCATCGCAGCATTGTTATTCGCAGCATTGTCTAATGTGATTGAAAATACCTTATCCTGAATTCCATAATGTCTACAAGTGTTGAATACATATTTAGCAATTACATAACCAGTATGTGCACAATCTAACTCATCTAAAGACAAAATCCGTTTTTGCATACACCAATTATCATCAATCCAATGACAAGTGACAACAAGATATGAATCTGAATTTACATTTGTCCAAATATCGGTTGTTAAGCTAACCCTACAAGGCAAACTAGAAAGATGTTGAAACAATGTATTTCTATATTCAACAAATACGTCCATACAATTTCTTTTTAGTGTGTGCCTGGATATATGTTTAAACATGGGTTGTATAGACGAAGCAAATTCAATAAAACCAGCACGTTCAGCTTGTATAAAAGGTAGTTCACATCTGATCACATATCTAACAAGTGACCTACGATTAATTTCAGCAGTTAAAATAAAATTCGTGCCAGTAAGAATATTAATTTGTGCTTGTGTTGCTTCTCGACTTAATGGTTGTAATGTTGTCTCATCAAAATTATGTTTTTTTACTAAGTGTTTTTTAAATGTTCTGGTGCCTCCACTGGAACCACTTACTTTATATGAATACTGGATCTTACATAATTTACATATTGCAACAGATTCATTAGTACCTTCTTTTTGACCGAGTTCAAAGTGATCCCATATCTTACTTCTTTTGGCACGAGTAGGTAGTCTACTTGCTGCTGTAGTGGCTCCGGATGACTCCACATGTTGTCTTTCTTGGGCTTGGGCAGCAACAGGTTCGGCAGGTTGTTGGGGTTGTTGTGGTTCGACATTCATAGAAGAACCACCAACATCGAGGTCAGCAAAAAAATCATAACTTTCATTTAACTCAGGAATTGGCACAGGCAAATTCATTGCAGAAGATGAACTCAGTGATAGACGACCCGAAACGAGACCCCGACTACGACCCCGGCTACGACCAGCACCACTGCTAGATGAAGATGCCATTATGATATAAGACTATAAGTAAATTGTAAATAGCACAATTGAGAGAAAAATATGAGAGTGGAGTAATTTTCGTTACAAGAATTGTTATGAAACAATACACAACACAACATCCCCTATTTATAGTTTTTTTTTTTTATTAAAATTTTTTTAAAAAAATAAATAAAAAGTTAACGTTGGCAACGGCTAAGAGCCGTTGCCAACGTTAACATTGTTAACGTTGAAGGCAACGTTAACAAATGTTAACGTTGCCTTCTTCAATTTTTATTTTTTATTTTTTATTTATTTATTTTTTTAAATCTATCGGTTCCGGTTTGGGAACCGGAACCGGACCGGTAGGACCGGGACCGGCGGTCCTACCGGTTTGGTTCTTCGGGACCGCCCCGGACCGGTTTCTAACCGGTTCCGGGGCGAACCGGAACCGTTAAGTCCGGTTCCGGTTTCGGACCGGACTTAACGGTCCGAATCCGGGCCGGGTCCGGTTTGACCCGGCCCGGTAAGCAGCCCTATGTGGATTGCATGTTAAATATTGATAATGTTGTGAACTCGATGATTTGTCTTGAGCATCTTGGAGTTATTATATAACCTATTTGAGGGCACTTTGAGGCGAATGTTATAGTCACAAACTTGACTAGGCGATTTTGGAATGTTTGAGTCTTTCAAGCCTACCTTGTCTATATCATTCCCTAGTGTTCCACTTTGAGCTTTATTGTACAAGAATGGTGTATGTTTTGCGTACAATCAAACCCCCTTTCAACATTTATTGGTAAACTCATTATACTACCCTTTTTATGATCCTAAACTAAATTTTTATCCTTACCTTAAGGGAGTATAATGAATCTCATTCGATGCATGTAAATTGTTATACTTTGATGAGCTTGTTGAAAAAAAAATTGAATGAGAAAAAAAGAAGAAAAGAAAGAGCCTTGAGAAAAAATAATATAAAGAAGACCCAAAATGGCCAAGGCTAGAAAAAAGATGAGAAGCTCAAGTTCTGCGCAAATATGAATTTATATGATTATACTCTCTTCTTTGACACCAAAGGCCTAACATTGCAAGCTTTTGTCCATGTCTAGGGAGTGACTACATTAGTGGAGAAGTTGTTTGAAAAGTAGGCATATGGGGTGCTCGACGATAATCTTGACTTTGATTTGATTAACATAATTTGATCTAGGAAATATGCATGAAACTTGAGATTGACAATAGCACACACACATGTTCCGATCTGAGATGTTTTGCTTGGTTTAGGAGAAAACACGTCTTGTCTTATTTTTGGATGGATTCTTCTTTGTGTGTAAGAGAGGTTTATGAGCTATACATTTGAGTCATGAACTAATTCGTTTCAAGTATCAAGAATGAACTCTATCTTTTGATTCGAATGCTTGCTCGAGGACGATCAAGTGATACGTTTGGGGGAGTTGATAAGTCCATTTTTACATTTATATTTATATGTTTTCTCGTTATATTTTACTGAGATTCTTGAACGATATTACGCTTTTTGGTATGATTTTGCATATTTCAGGAACTATATAGAAGTGGGAGAATGTATCAAAAAGACCACAATTACTGATGAAAATGTGGAAAATGATTATCCAATAAGGAATTATAATACTCTTTTTAAGAGATGAAAATGAACTCTTCTTCCACCACTTATATATATCATCCCATACCACAACCTCCATGTCACACATCACACGCTTCCATCATATTCATCCACCCACCATCTTTACACCATCTTGGAACAAGCTAACAAGGAGATTCTAGAAGACGATCAAGAAGGAAGCAAGAGAGGAAGCTAGGATCTACGAACGGAGTCGGCGCCGGAAGATTTTCTTTGTCTTTAAACATTAGTTTTGTTTTGTTTTCACATTATTATTATGAACTAAAGTTTGTCTAACTAGATTAAGGGAACATTTGTTTGAACATATGACTTGATTATTGATTGAATTCCTATATCATACGTGGATGGTTTAAGTTCTTATTGCTTTAAAGGGAGTAGCTACCTTTGAATTGATATTAGTTATTGTAATTGAGACGAGAGATGATATTATAATATTACCTAGTAAATCGTGCCATGGATTTCTGTAGGATTGAGCGCTTACCGCTTTACCAATAACTATAGTTAAGGGTAATGGCGCAACATCAATCTTTTCAACCATACACTGGCACAAGCACCACGTGTTTGACCGACCACAAAGCAGAGGCAATTGTTGAACCCCAACAATCCATCCCCCAATAATTTCACTCTCTGCAACTCATGGGAATCGAACACGTGACCTTTGCTCTGATACCAATTGTAGGATCGAGCGCTTACCACTTTACCAATAACTATAGTTAAGGGTAATGGCGCAACATCAATCTTTTCAACCATACACTGGCACAAGTACCACGTGTTTGACCGACCACAAAGCAGAGGCAATTGTTGAACCCCAACAATTTTAGATTGAGATCGAGAGATGAGATCAAATACATATGTGATAGCCATAGATATCTAGAATCGAAAGCTAGTAGTTTTCACGGATCCTAAAGCAATATTGAGTTCATAAATAAGTATGCTAGAGTGACTTACTACAATTTGAAATTAGGTTTAATATAGATCGAGAGAGTATATTAGATAAAATTGGAGAACTCGTCACATTAGAGATATATGGATATTCAATCGAGGGTCATAGTGTATTGCACTGGTGAACCAAATTCTTGATAAACTTCTGAAGTTGAATTTTATCGTCATCTTTGATTTGCTTGCTTGGATTAGTAGTAATTTAAATAATTAATATTTTAGTTATTGAATTCATTATCATATGTTAAATATAGTTAAAAACTTCTTATTTTGTATTTACAGTTAGTCTTTGTGGGTTCGACACTCTTACTCCTAAATTTCTATACTAAAACTTGAAAACCATGCACTTGTGGTATAAATCGTGCTATTTGTGTCAAAGCATGCATCGATAGAATAAATTGTTAAATAAAGCATGATCACAATCTAAGACCATGTGGATGCATGGGCGAGCTAAACCTCGCAAGGCAACCTCAGATCAAGTGTGATGTACAACCCGTATCTTCAAGTATGAACAAGATCTTAAAAGTTGTACGAGCATCGTACGGAGAAACAACATCTGCATATGGTCCCCGGCTCTAGGACCATGGTCCCAACTCTTAGTTTCAAAGAATGTCTCCCAGGCTCCTGACATACGATTACAGGTTGTCCCCCTATAAATACCAGGTTAGTTGATAGAAAAAGGGTACACAATATATTCATTCTTGGTGACGGGTTTTCCGAATTTATTCAATATACTCTCTCGAGCTATATTAAGCCTAATATCAAATTGCAACAAGTAACTCTCGTTCACTTAATTAACAATTCGATATTGAATGCACCTTTATGAAAACCACTAACTTTAGATTAAATAACCTAAAGCTATCACTCGTATGTGATTTTATATCTTTCGATCTAATCTTTTACACACGGCATGAATTACTATATCGTATTATAATTTTATCTTTCGTTCTCATTTATAATAAATTATCATTCAAAGTGGAGCAATCCTTTAAAAGCATGAAGAACAATAAAACATGCACACAGAAGATGTATGAATTCAATCACAATATCAATAGGAAAAACAATGTTTATGATATCTCTCAATCATAAAAAACACAATAAATCCAATTATTCATTCAAAACTAAAATAGAAAAGTAAAAGCAAACTCCCAAGTCGACTTCGTTTGTTGATTTTCGATCCTTCCTTGCTTCTTTTTCGATCGTGCTCCTCGATTATCTTGTTGGCTTGTTCCAATTCCTATGATGTGTTGAAGGATGGAGGTGGATGATGGTTGATATGGACGATGATATGATGGAGGCTATTCCTAAGTTATAAAGTATGATTTTAGGTGTGATTTTCGTCCAAATATATAGAGGGAAGGGAATCATGGACTTCCTTGTTGGATACAAATTCTATAAGGAATTTATTTTTCAGAAAACTTCTCCAGGCGATAGATCGAGCAGATTGCTCGATCGACCAAGCAAACTTTCTAGGCACATCGATCGAACGAGAATATAGCTCGATCGATCGAGGTAGCTTTTATTTTTTTTCTCTTTTCTTCATTGGCTTCGACGCGTTCGATCGGTTTGGTCATTTTTGATCATTTTTGGCTCATTTGTTCTACTTCTATGCATTTCAACATTGATTCCAGAAACATACAAATATATACCAAAAAACGTAAAATCGTCCATGAATCAATACGAAAACCATTAGAAAATGCCATCTAAATAAGTGTAAAAATGATACTTATCAACTCCCCCAAAGTTATCACTTGATCGTCCTCGATTAAACATTAAAATCACGAGGTAGAGTTCATTCTGGATACTTGAAACAATTATTTCATGACTTGCATTATTCTCGAAAATCTCATACACACATACAAAAGTTCAACGAGACATGTTTTCTCCTAAGTCAAGTAACACATCTCAAAATCGGAATGTGCGTGTGTGTTCAATATCAAGTTTCATGCACATATTCAAAGATCATATCATGTTAATCAACTCAAAGTCAAGATTATCATCAAGCGTCCCATAGGCCTATTTTCAAACAACTTCTCCTCTAATGATAGTCACTCCCTAGTCTTGGATCAAAATGATTTTTTAAGCTTGTAATATAAGGCCTTTGGTGTCGGTTTCAAGAAAAGATAGGATAAGCACAAAGAAGAGAGTATAATCATATACAGTTCAAATTTTTGCACATTCCGAGCTCCTCTTCTTTTTCTTTTCTAGCATTGGCCACTTTGGGTCTTATATACATGTTTTTTTCAAGGCTCTTTCTTTACACCTTTTCTTTTTCTCTTTTTATCATTCATCAATATTTTTCAATAAGCTCATCATGATATAACAATTCAAGTGCATCGAATAATATTCGTTATACTCCCTTAGGGTAATGATAAAAAATTTCATTTAGGCTCATATAAGGGTAGGTATAACGAGTTTAAACAAGAATGTTGAATGTGGTCTTAATTATATGCAATGCATAAACCATTATTTTTTTCAATAAAGCTCAAAATGGGACACTAGGGATTGATATAGACTAGGTAAGCTTGAAAGGTTCAAACATGTCAAAGATCACCTAGATCATTTCCATGTCAAGTTTGTAACTATAAAATTTTGCCTCAAAGTGTTATCATCAAATAGGTTCTAGGATAACTCTAAGATGCTCATGACAAATCATCAAGTTCACAACAATTATCACCATTCAACATGCATTCCACAAGATCATGACTCAATGTGCTCAAAGCGTTCCACATTCTTGACATGCTAACTGAAAATAGAATATTCATGCACAAGTCCAACAATCATCAAATTTCAAGTTCATATGCATAATGAGATCAAAATCATCATTGAATAGTCACTACTATAATTCATTCTTTTCACAAGTTTGAACTCATAAAAGTTTTTTAGCTCATAATAATCGGACGATTCAAGTGCCAATTAAGCACACAACATGTGGATAAAACAAGTAAAACATGCAATCTACTACTCCCCCAAACTTAAATCAAACATTGTCCTCAATGTTTAAAAGAATCATAGGGAAATAGTAAACTCCCTTGATCAAGATGCTTGCATGAGGGTTGAGTAAGATTGGCTTTTGAAAGCTCCACTGTTGTAGGGGTTCGTCGCTCCAACTGATTACCTAGCAAGAGAATATTGCAAATGGTAAAATAGTCGACTCGAGAGATAAACACACTAAATGTAAAAACTGAAAATAAAACAAAACTAAATAGCAAAAAGATATGCTGGGTTGCCTCCCAGGAAGCGCTGATTTCTAGTCGTCGGCTTGACCATCAGTAGCAACCATCAAAGAGCCGCTGCCGCCCATAGTAAGTATCGTATGATACTATGAATGGGTCTTCATTCAGTATGCCCTCAAGCTTGGCAATATTGTTCCATTGTAAGTTTGTCGCTCCAACAACTTTCGGTTTGAAGTGGTAGGCATGGGAGAAGGATTATTGGCTTGGCTTCATATCTTGGAGGATATATTGTGGTTTTGATGGACAAAATGGATCCACATATGGCGTAGAACAAGTCTCCATCGGTGGGTGCATATCAAAGTTCTCGAAAATCTCCTCCCCCAACATCACTCTAGGCTCGTCTTCCCATATGAATTCCTCGGTTGACGTTTCCAATATAGGCTCAATTACTGTAGGAGGCTCGCATTCCCTTGACTCTTCCACACTAGTAGGATCACTCCCCCAACATTGGTTGGTTAAGTGATCATCTTCATGAAACCAGACCTGATTTGTAGATCTCGTCTCCTCCTCTTGGCAGCTCATTGAAATGGTTTTCACAAGGATTGCTAATTGCTACTCTAGGTGACGTATATAATTGGTCTGGTTTTCTAAACGTTGCTCAGTTGACGCAATGAATCTAAGTAACATTTCATCTGATTGAGCCATTACTTCTGCAGAACTATCTCTCTTCTCTCCAAGATGCTCGAATGGTTGGTTTATAAGATGAGGGTAGTGAGGCTCGGGTGGGTATTGGTGACTCCAACCTTGTAGTGAAGGATCGTAGTGCCAGTGGTAATCGAGCTATATTATAGTTTTTTTCTTTTCTTCCTTGGCATCGACGCGTTTGCTCGGTTTGGTCCTTTTTCATCATTTTGGCTCATTTCCTCTACTTTTATGCATTTCAACATTGATTCCTGAAACATACAAATACATACCAAAAAGCGCAAAATCGTACAGTAATCAATACGAAACCATCAGAAAATGTCATCTAAATAAGTGTAAAAACGACACTTATCACATTCTGTTCAGCTCTTTCCCAGAGATATTACCTGGATGAGCTACAGCCACCAGATAGAGGTCAACAAGCACTCTCTAGCACCAAAAAGAGGTCATCTCATTTTAGTAATCATCATTTGGCACCGCCTGTGGGAAAACATGAGCAAATACATAGAGTTAGGTTGTAGCGGAAATAGTAAAAGGATGAATGTGATGGAATCGTGTCCAGAGTAATGAGATCGGGAGGACGGAATATTGTGATATCCCTGAAATAATTATGTGCATTTGGGCATTAATTATGTTTACGGGATGATTATGGTATTAATTAATTTGGTGTTGAATTAATTATTATGGAGAAAAGCTTAGTCATGCGGTGGGCGTGACCTGGTAATGCTTTTCAGGGTGCATGTGATGCATGTTGGGAAATTGAGTTATGACATGGTTTATTTGGGGTGGGTATTAATTATTTTGGTAAAGCATGTTTAATTAAGATTATGGTGCATTTTTGGAAAATGCTTTCAAAATATCATGTTGGAGTATTTTATACAGCATGCTATACCCCTTTCCCCTTCATTTCCCCCATTTAATTTCCAATCACCCCAACCCTTATTCCCTATAACCAAAAATCGATTTGCACCCAAAAAAGGAGAGGAGAAACTTTGGAAAGCTTGATTTCTTGCTTGTGATTGGAGCAAAGTGGTAAGGAGTTCCTCCTTGTGGTATTTGAATGTGTGTAGTTGAGTTTTTGGTTTGTATTTTTTGGGTTAAAGATGGGTTTGTTGGGTATATGTTGTATATAGTTGGAATGTGGTTTTTGATGTGTTATATGTTGGTTTTATGGGGTTTTATGGTGTTGAGTTGTTGGTGTAAGGACCCCCGTGCCCTTACCCCACAATTAGTGCATTAAGCCATACATTTGGTGCATTCAATCACGTGTAAAAGGAAACTACATGTAAACGTGGCACACAATACAACCTATAAAATTTCTTGTTTCATTTATTCTATTCCATGCATTTTCCGATTGCCTCGAGCCAGTGAGGTCTGGCGATCGGTCGCTATGTCAAAGTGATCCATCGGTAAGGCTCGCGATCGATCACCTTGACATAGCGATCGATCGCCAGCAGGCAGATTTTAGAGATTTGTTTTTTTTTTTGTTGGATTTTGGTATTGGGCTATTATTTGGCTTCTAATATTGGTTTGTGTGATTGTGTAGAACCATCCCAGGTGGCAACACAACAAAGGAAGTAAAGTCCTACCAAATTCTACATTTTGGAAAGGTACGTAGAGAGACGTACGGGCACCCAACGGTACATGTATTTTATACACTCATTGGAATATGCATTGTGGATGCAAGTATATATTCAATTGTGCATTGTGGATGCAAATACATGTTGAATTATGCATTATGATTGCATATGTGTATGTTGAATACTTGGTGCACATCCCATGAGTCATGGTTATATTCGAGTGATGATTTTAATGCTTTATCGCTGTCACTTGAAGCGATGATAGAATACTTGCCGCTGTCATATTGTAGCGAGGAAAGAATATTTGCCGCCAAATGTTGAAGCGAGGGTATTGCCACATGTCGCATTTGAGTGAGGTTATTCAATGCCGCTAATATGTCGAAGCGATGGGTATTAGTGCCGCTGTCATGACAAGCAATGTGCATTAAAATACATTGTTATAACATATTAGGGATTGGTGATTGGTGATAATGAAATGGTGATATGTCATGACATTTGTGGAACCATTATATAATCCATTTATTATACTCATGAGTTATGGTACAGGGACAACCAAAAGGGAGCGTTTAAAATGCATTGGAATACAGGAAGTGTTTTGTAATTACGGTTTATGTATTTACGCCTTATAATCATATTATGTTGAATATGGATTATTATATGCTCATGATTTTGGGGGTTGTCCTTGTACGTACATTTTGGCATAAAGGGGCTAAGGACGGGTTGATGCGATGAGCTTGTGAGGAGCGCTTTTGATATAGAAGGACATAATTATTTTGTATAGTCTCTACTCTAGGAGTAGTATAAAGCTATAGTGATTAACATTCATTGTGTTGGGAATCTAATTAATTCATTTTGGAAGTTCTTATTTTGGCATGTAATCCTTAAAGCTCAAGGACTCAACACGAAATTTTATACTCTGATTATACATGTTAGCTATACTTATGCCTTTAATCCGCACGTAAAGTATTAGGGTCCTTACATTTGTGGTATCAGAGTAGTGGTTAGAGAACCCGGGAATGAGTGAAGGGTAGCCTTAGCAACAAGTTGGCTAGGTGTTTGATTATGAGCATGTTTATTGATGTGATTAGAAATAGACACATCTTTAGCGCTTAATTGTCTACGATTTGGTAGGTTTTGATGGATAATTTGATACGTATGCTACCTAATCGTATATTTGTGTAATTGTAGGTACAATCGACAAAAACGAGCTAAAAATGATGTGTAAAGACCAAGAAAAGACATGTACATGACAAGGACTCAAAATTGATCAAGAAAAGGGCAAAAATGTAATTTTGAAGGAAGAGATCGATTGCCATGAAGAGGAGATCGATCACCCTTGGACAGAAACTTGAGCAACAAAATTAACGAAGCAGCGATCGATCGGTGATTCTAGGCGATCGATCGCCTGAGGCTACTGAAGGGAAGCGATAGATCGCTATAAAGTGGCGATCGATCGCCTCAAGCGTTTTGCTGAAAAAAATAAACGAAGCGATCGATCGGTATAAAAGGAGCGATCGATCGCCAAAGAGTCCGAATTTTTGGAAATTAAGTCTTTTACCATGTTTAAAAGATTGTAACCTATTTATTAGCCTCCAAGACCCCATAACTCGATTTTTATCACCTCTTAGGGAGAGAATTCCATACTTTAGAATATTTTTAGGTTTTTAGAAGATTTTTCTTTCAAGTTTTGTCAAGAACAACGCGAAGAACGGAGCCGGAATCGACAAGCCGGAATCGTGATTCGTCTTAGTAATTTCTTTTCCCTTGTTTATTTAATGTTTTCGAATCAGTTTTTGTTATTTTTAGATTCAATTATGCTAGGCTAAACTCTTAGATTCTTGGTTGAAGGGATACTTGCTTTTGGATTTGAATCTCTTGTGAGAATTTTGGTTTGTTTATTGAATTTAATTTCGATTTCAATTCTGTTTCTTGGTATCGATTTCAATGATTATTGTGTTTGTTTATTAGATTGATCACCTAGTATTCACATGCATAATCTATAGCTAATTAAGAAACAACTAAGATTAATAATTACCGGCTGTAGATGTTATTGAATTCTTAGGAGAAACGATTGGGTAATCAATCATTAACGGCTGTAGTTTCTATTGATTAGATTTATCGAACTCACTAGTTTTGAAATCTATCATTGATTTAATCATTAACGTCTGTAGTTTTGATTAGAGATTTGATAAGGGTCGGATTGAATGTTGTTTTCTCTTTGACTACGATTAAGGTGGGTAGGAATTCAATTTCCAATCGATGAATAATTGAAAGAATTCGAATGTTAGTGATTTGATGATCAAGAGAGAATTTTCCAAAAGTAAAGTTGACCGAAAACCAAGAATCGCTTCACTCTCATAAGTTTTAACCGTTTTAGTTAATCTCGTTAATTAGTTTAATTCTTAAAATTTGCTTAGTAGTAATCACTCAAATCAAAACCCCCCTTTTTACTATTCGTTTTTAAATTGCCACGAAAAAAATACTACCTTCTCTGTGGGATCGATCCCTATTCTCGCTACTACATACTTTTGCTATTAACTTGAGAAGGGTTAATTTGGGCGTACGCGATAAGTGCTACCAAATTTTGGCGTCGTTGCCGGGGAAGGCATTGGTATTAATTTGAGTCATTTTTTTTTTTTATTTTTTATTTTGTTATCCCTCACTACTGTTTTGGTTTGTTGATGAGTACAGGAGGATCGTTTAATTACGAGAATAACTGTCCCTACGATCCTTAGATCGAGAGGACGCTACATCAGAGAAGACGAGAAGCACGGAGGATTGCAGAACAAGAAGAGGAGGAAAGGAACAACATGGCTGCGAACCAAAGTCTACGACAACTGGCCAATCCAGATTTGGACCAACAACCTCTTTGCATCAATTTTCCTGCTTTTGCGACTAATGTAAATTTCGAACTTAAATCAGGACTAATACATTTGTTGCCATCCTTTCATGGACTTGCGGGCGAGGATCCCCATAAGCACCTGATGGAGTTTCATGTGGTTTGCACCACCATGAAACCGACCGGAATTACTGAAGATCAGATCAAGTTAAGGGCTTTCCCTTTTTCTCTAAAGGACGTTGCAAAGGACTGGCTATTCTACTTATCGTCAGGCTCAATCACAACATGGACTGACCTCCAAAGAACGTTTCTGGAGAAGTACTTTCCAGCATCAAGAGCGGCCAACATACGAAAGGAGATCTACTCCATCGGACAGTACTCGGGAGAAACATTGCATGAATATTGGGAACACTTCAAGAAGTTGTGTACAAGCTGCCCACAACACCAGATAAGTGCACATTTACTCATTCAGTACTTTTATGAAGGTTTGTTATCCAATGACAGGAACTTGGTTGACGCTGCGAGTGGAGGAGCCTTTGTCGATAAAACACCAGAGGATGCGAAAAGCTTGATAGCTAACATGGCGGCCAACTCACAGCAGTTTGGCAACTTTCGAGCGGAACCAGCTCAAAGGAAACAAGGAGAGGCAAATGTGTCCAACTTAGAACAACAGCTCATTAGCCTCACTTCCCTTGTTCGTCAAATGGCCGGAGGAAATGGACAGACAGTGAAACCATGTGGCATATGTTTGGAGATGAGTCATACCACTGATGCATGCACGGAACTTCAAGAGACATCAGCCGAGCAAGTACATGCAGCAGGGGGATTTCCGGGACAACCCCAACGAAGACATGACCCTTACTCCAACACATACAATCCAGGATGGAGAGACCACCCTAACTTGAGCTATGGACCACAATCGATAAATCATGTTACTCCTCAAGCGCCACAACATCCTCCGCCATACAGGCCACCTTTTCAGAGGGCACATCAATCCAATTTTCCTTCTACTACTGACAGGTTAGAGGTTATCATTCAAGATCTTGCTCACAATGTTACTAAATTTCAACAGGAAACAAGATCGAGTATTCAAACCTTGAACACCCAATTGGGTCAACTAGCCACTGCTCTTAATCGAGTTGAAGCAAACGGATCAACCACTCTACCATCCCAAACAGTGGTAAATCCAAGAGAAAATGCAAGTGCAGTCACACTTAGGAGTGGGAAGGAATTGGAGATACCAGAGAAGACGGAGAAAGAACCTCCCAAGAGTGAGGAAGAAAAGGAAGCGGAAGTTGGAGAAAAGCCCGGGATAGAACACGAGGCACCAAAAGGTAAACCCCCTTCTTTTTCTGAATATAAAGTGCCACCCCCTTTTCCCCAAGCTTTAAAAGACAACAGGAAAGACGCTGGACTCAAAGGCCTGTAGGAGACATTCCGAAGATGTGAGATAAACATCCCATTGCTGGATGCCATCCAACAAATACCTCGTTATGCAAAGTTTTTAAAGGAATTATGCACTGCCAAGAGGAGTCATAGATTGAAGGGACCCCAAAAGGTTGAACTGGGTGAAAACGTATCAGCGGTGATACAAAGAAAAATCCCTACCAAGTGTAAAGATCCAGGTATGTTCTCTATCCCGTGCACTATTGGAAACACTCGGCGTGAAAAGGCCATGTTAGATTTAGGAGCACCAATTAATGTCATGCCATATTCTATTTATGCTTCTTTACAACTTGGTCCTTTGAACCCTACGGGAGTGGTAATTCAATTAGCGGATAGATCTAGTGCATACCCTAGGGGTTTAATTGAAGATGTGTTAGTGCAAGTGAATGAACTGGTTTTCCCAGCTGATTTTTATATCCTTGACATGGAGAATGGTGATAAAAGTAGCCCCATCTTGTTAGGAAGACCATTTCTCAAAACTTCTAAGACTAAGATAGATGTGCATAGTGGTACCCTCACTATGGAATTTGATGGTGAGATTGTTACATTTAACATCTATGATGCCATGAAATATCCATGCAATAATGATGAAACTATGTACTCTATTTGATGTTATTGATTACCTGTCACATGAAGTTTTTGAGAATGTAGGCAAAGAAGAATTGGAAAGCACTCTTACCATGGACATGGAGAAGGAAGAAGAGGACGTACCCCTCATGGATGAAGTGAAGCACACCATCGATGCGCTGGATGATACACCTGAGCTATTTCAGTCAGGTAACGTTTCTTTTATATCACTGCCTATTTCTAACGCTAGACTTCTCCCATCTGTTTTGCAGGCACCCACCATCGAACTGAAGCCGCTGCCTACCCACCTTAAATACGTATTCCTTGGTGAAGGTAATACATTACCAGTGATCATCTCCAGCAAGTTGGGGGATGATCAAGAGAAGGACCTGATTCATGTGCTCAAGGAGCACAAGACTGCTATAGGCTGGACAATCGCGGACATAAAGGGACTCAGTCCCTCCACATGCATGCACCGAATTCTACTGGAGGAAGGAGGGAGCCCTACACGTCAGCCCCAAAGGAAGCAAAACCCACCCATGATGGATGTGATGAAGGAGGAGATTCTGAAACTTTTATCGGTTGGCGTGATATATCCTATATCCGATAGTCAATGGGTTAGTCCAGTTCAAGTGGTTCCAAAGAAGACCGGATCACTGTGATAAAGAATAAAGACGATAAACTTGTGCCCACACGCATTCAAAATGGATGGCGAGTGTGCATTGACTACCGGAAGCTTAACGCTGTGACTAGAAAGGACCACTTTCCTCTACCTTTTATTGATCAGATGCTTGAGAGGTTAGCATGTCATTCCTATTATTGTTTTCTTGACGGTTACTCTGGCTATTTTCATATTGCAATCGCTCCGGAGGACCAAGAGAAGACCACTTTCACATGTCCTTTCGGCACATTCGCATACCGTCGCATGCCCTTTGGACTCTGCAATGCCCCAGCCACTTTTCAACGGTGTATGGTCAGTATCTTTTCTGAGTTTATTGAACATATTTTAGAAGTATTCATGGATGACTTTACTGTTTACGGTAACTCATTCAAGGATTGCCTATCTAGCCTTACACTGGTATTGAAAAAGTGCATCGATACTAACCTTGTTTTAAATTCTGAAAAATGTCATTTTATGGTCGAACAAGGTATAGTGCTGGGTCATGTTGTTTCTGCTAATGGTATAGAGGTTGATAAGGCAAAAATTGATGTTATGCAATTTTTACCCTACCCTACTTGTGTCAGGGATGTGCGCTCTTTTCTTGGTCATGCAGGTTTTTACAGGAGGTACATCAAAGACTTCGCCAAGATAGCTACACCTTTGTGTAAGCTACTACAAAAGGATGTCCCTTTTGAGATGGATGACGAAAGCAAGAGAGCTTTTGATACACTGAAAGAGTCATTGACCTCTACCCCCATCATCCAACCACCCGACTGGAGTAAGCCCTTCGAGATCATGTGCGATGCAAGTGACTATGCGGTTGGTGCTGTCTTGGGACAAAAAGAGGGCAATGCTTCACATGCCATCTACTACGCATTAAAAACCTTGAATGATGCCCAACGAAATTATTCTACTACTGAGAAAGAGCTTTTAGCAGTTGTTTTTGCTCTTGAAAAATTTAGATCTTATTTACTTGGTACTAAAGTTATTGTTTATTCTGATCATGCAGCTCTTCGCTATTTGATGACGAAGAAGGAGGCTAAACCAAGGCTGATAAGATGGATTTTGCTCTTGAGTGAATTCGACATACAAATCAAGGATAAGAAGGGAAGCGAGAACAAAGTAGCGGATCACTTAAGCCGTCTACCGCATGTGGAGGATGAGCTTTGCTTGAAGGAGGAATTCCCGGATGAGCACCTATTCTCCATAAACGACAATCTTCCATGGTATGCTCATATTGTGAATTTTTTAGCTTCTAATGTGCTACCCCCTGAATTGTCTAGGTCTCAACGAGCTAAGATCAAGAGTGATGCCAAGTATTATGTATGGGATGATCCTTACTTATGGAAGAACTGTGCGGACCAAATCATTCGACGATGCATACCCGAGACTGAGGTAAATAACATTCTAATGTTCTGCCATTCATATGCTTGTGGTGGACATTTTGGAGCCAAGAGGACCTCTAGGAAGGTACTAGAGTGTGGGTTCTTTTGGCCCACCCTATTTCGTGATGCATTTCTTTTCTGCAAGAACTGTGCGCAATGCCAATTGACCGGTAATCTCTCCCAAAGAAAGGAGATGCCTCAACAACCCATTCTCATTTCTGAAGTTTTTGACGTATGGGCATCGACTTTATGGGACCCTTTCCTATGTCTTATGGTCATATTTATATACTGCTTGCTGTTGATTATGTGTCGAATGGGTGGAAACTATAGCCACCCGTACTGACGATTCCAAGGTTGTTGCAGATTTTATCAAACATAACATTTTCTCTAGGTTTGGAATCCCGAGAGCCATCATCAGTGATAGAGGTACACACTTCTACAATCGGACAGTGAAAGCCTATTCAAGAAATACCACGTGACTCACAAAGTCTCCACTGCCTATCACCCGCAAACAAATGGCCAAGCCGAGGTCTCTAACCGAGAAATCAAGGCCATATTGGAAAAAACGGTAAACCCGACAAGGAAATATTGGAGCTTGCGACTAGACGATGCACCGTGGGCTTACAGAACCGCATATAAGACTCCAATTGGTATGTTCCCTTATCGACTGATTTTTGGTAAACCGTGTCATCTCCCTGTAGAGTTGGAACACAAAGCGTACTGGGCAGTGAAGAATTTCAACATGAACTATGATGAGAGTGGCGTACATAGGAAGCTGCAATTGCAAGAGCTAGAGGAGATACAGAATGAAGCATACGAGAGTGCAAGATTTTACAAAGAAAAGACGAAGGACTTTCATGACAAGATGATATCAAGGAGAAACTTTGAAGTTGGTCAAAAAGTTCTCCTTTACCATTCATGCCTTCGCCTGTTTCCAGGTAAGCTTCGTTCTAGGTGGCATGGGCCTTATTTAGTTATTAATGTGTATCCCCATGGTGCAGTGGAAATTCATATTTTGGACACCACTAAGACATTCAAGGTGAATGGTCACCGATTGAAGCACTACTATGAAGGTGTCCAAAATGAAGAAGGAGGGCAAGTAGACATCAAGGTGGCTCTAGAGGATCCACCTCACTTTGACTGAGCACGAGCACTGGCGTCGGGCCACCAACGTTAAATAGAGGCGCTGCTTGAGAGGCAACCCAAGGGGAGTTAGTTTCCCTTTTACCTTTTTAGTTTTATTGATTTTTAGTTTAAACTTTTCTCTTTTCTTGTATTTTTGCCTTACATTGGGGACAATGTAAGATTTAAGTATGGGGGAGAGATTAGTGGTGTGATATTGTTTTTCTTATTTCAAAAATACAAAAAAAAAATCGAAAAATTTGAAACTTTTGAGCTCATAGTTAGTAATGAACACATGCTTGGAATCACTAGCCCATGATGAAACCTAATTGATATCATGCATGCTTTTGAACATATGTGAATTGTTAACCTTGGAACACTTTGAACTCTAATGCAAAATTTTACTTCAACTTAGTAAGTTGAATATTTTGAGCACGATTTTGTCATGACTTGTGAAGTGTGCATAGCTTAGTGAAGATTGTGTGAATTTTGTGATAGTCTAAGAAGTCTATAATACATGCTAGAACATAACTACATGCTCTTTGAGGCGTATGTCTAGACTACTTGCGAACATGAAAGTGATATAGGCGATCTTTGATGCGTTTGTGCCTTTCAAGCCTACCATGTAAACAAAATCAATCTCTAGTACCATTTTTGAGCTTTAATGTAAAAGAATGGTAGTATGCTAAGCATACTAAAGACCCCCATTCAACATTCATTGACTAGCTTATCATCCTATCCTTTTAGCCTAAATATGATTTTAATCCATACCTTTTAAGGGAGTATGATGTATTTCATTCACATGCAATTGGGAATTCATTGAATTATATTTGTGAACTTTATTGTCAAAAGAATGAAATACATGAAAGAAAAGGAATGCCTTGAGAAATTTGATAAAAATATGACTCCAAGGGGAGCCAAGGCACACAAAAGAAGAAAAAAATGTTGAAATAAACCTTGAAAAATGAACAAGAAGTTTTAGTCTGCATTTCATCATACTCTCTTGTTTGATATTTCTTTATCCTTTCTTTCATAAGCCAATACCTAGGCCAAGCTACAAGCTAATAAAGACCTACTTGATTTATGTTTTCAAAGTGGCTAAGATAGTGGAGAAGAGTGTGCAAATGAGCTTATACTTGTGTTAGTGTATGACTTGAACTATTATGGCTTTGCATATTTTGGATCTATAATTTGTACACAACACTTGTTTATGACCACACACACACACGTTCACTACTTTGTTGAGTATGAAATGTTTAGGGATTGAACTTGTTCCACTATTAACTTTTCACCGCCTTTCATTACTGTGCATGTTAAAATTGTTGAGGCATTAAAGTGAGGACAAGTTGCTTTGTTATGAACCTATGAGCTAACCAAAAATATTGTAGTTTTATTTGATTTACTCGAGGTCGAGTAAAGAGTAAGTATGGGGGAGTTTGATGTGATTAGAAATAGACACATCTTTAGAGCTTAATTGTCTACGATTTGGTAGGTTTTGATGGATAATTTGATACGTATGCTACCTAATCGTATATTTGTGTAATTGTAGGTACAATCGACGAAAACGAGCTAAAAATGATGTGTAAAGACCAAGAAAAGACATGGACATGACAAGGACTCAAAATTGATCAAGAAAAGGGCAAAATCATAATTTTGAAGGAAGAGATCGATTGCCATGAAGAGGAGATCGATCGCCTTTGGACAGAAACTTGAGCAACAAAATTAACGAAGCAACGATCGATCGGTGATTCTAGGCGATCGATCGCCTGAGGCTACTGGAGGGACGCGATCGATCACTATAAAGTGGCGATCGATCGCCTCAAGAGTTTTGCTGAAAAAAATCAACGAAGCGATCGATCGGTATAAAAGGGGCGATCGATCGCCAAAGAGTCCAAATTTTTGGAAATTAAGTCTTTTATCATGTTTAAAAGATTGTAACCTAGTTATTAGCCTCCAAGACCCCATAACTCGTTTTTATCACCTCTTTGGGAGAGAATTCCATACTTAAGAATATTTTTAGGTTTTAGAAGATTTTTCTTTCAAGTTTTGTCAAGAAAAACGCAAAGAACGGAGCCGGAATCGACAAGCTGGAATCGTGATTCGTCTTAGTAATTTCTTTCCTTTGTTTATTTAATGTTTTCGAATCAGTTTTTGTTATTTTTAGATTCAATTATGCTAGGCTAAACTCTTAGATTCTTGGTTGAAGGGATACTTGCTTTTGGATTTGAATCTCTTGTGAGAATTTTGGTTTGTTTATTGAATTTAATTTCGATTTCAATTCTGTTTCTTGGTATCGATTTCAATGATTATTGTGTTTGTTTATTAGATTGATCACCTAGTATTCACATGCATGATCGATAACTAATTAAGAAGCAACTAAGATTAATAATTACCGGCTGTAGGTGTTATTGAATTCTTAGGAGAAATGATTGGGTAATCAATCATTAACGGCTGTAGTTTCTATTGATTAGATTTATCGAACTCACTAGTTTTGAAATCTATCATTGATTTAATCATTAACGGCTGTAGTTTTGATTAGAGATTTGATAAGGGTCGGATTGAATGTTGTTTTCTCTTTGACTA
The DNA here is from genome assembly GCA_907163345.1 of Haberlea rhodopensis. NCBI lineage: Eukaryota > Viridiplantae > Streptophyta > Magnoliopsida > Lamiales > Gesneriaceae > Haberlea > Haberlea rhodopensis. Next base: position 2,012,661 of record CAJQUN010000100.1, read on the forward strand.
CGATTAAGGTGGGTAGGAATTCAATTTCCAATCGATGAATAATTGAAAGAATTCGAATGTTAGTGATTTGATGATCAAGAGAGAATTTTCCAAAAGTAAAGTTGACCGAAAACCAAGAATCGCTTCATTCTCATAAGTTTTAACCGTTTTAGTTAATCTCGTTAATTAGTTTAATTCTTAAAATTTGCTTAGTAGTAATCACTCAAATCAAAACCCCCCTTTTTACTATTCATTTTTAAATTGACATGAAAAAATTACTACCTTCCCTGTGGGATCGATCCCTACTCTCGCTACTACATACTTTTGCTATTAACTTGAGAAGGGTTAATTTGGGCGTACGCGATAAGCGCTACCATTTATGCATGCGGTGCATATTGGTATATATATTTGTTATGCTAACATGCTTATTGTTGCTTAGTTATCTAACGGTGTAATACGTGAATTATTTTGGTATTGTTGTTAACCCTTGTATTACAGCATGACGACCATAAATTTGGAGAACCTCAATGAGGAAGTAGGTGACATAGGGAGTGTGAATGCTAGCATTGCTCAGATAATCCTCTACCGCCACCTGCTGTGGGTGTGGAACCTATTGTACAGCCGTTATTGCTTGGTGAACTGAGTCTGACACAGTTCTTGAACTTCCATCCGCCCCGTTTTGAGGAAACAGAGACTGGGAAGAAGCGGAGGAATGGTTAGTGTGATGCCCGAGGATTAATGGTGTTAATCCCGGTGTGGTAATAATCCTTAATGGATTTTAATTGTGGCAATTATGAATTAATTGCGGTTTCGGGACTCTCGGGGATTTTAAATCCGATATTTGGTGTCGTTGGATCCAATGGATGAGATGGTATTTTCATCGTGGTGATAACCTTGGAATTTGGTCTTTAGTGGGGGTTGGGGTCCGGAGTACTATGTACTGGGGCTGATAATATAAATAGAGATTGGGAGGTAATTGTTGAAAACATATGATTTTTAATGAGTCATGATGTATTTTTGGAAGGATTTGTATTTTCGAGTTTTGGCACTATATATATCAAGTAGACTCAGTATTCCATCATTTGGCACGGGTCCCTTCCCTCTCTCCCTCTCCCTACGCCTAACCCTCCCCCATTTCCCCTTTTTCTCCCTTGGAAGATAAATCATTGGTAGCTTGGCCCGGGACCCGGATTTCTCAAAGATAATCAGGTATCAATCTTCCCCTCATCCTTGTCTTCGATTTGGTAGTGGTATTGTAGAGTTTGGTTGAGATTTTGGTTGGTTTTGGATTTAGGGATTTTTGGTTAAAAATCCAAAGTTGAGTTTTTAGAGATTTTATTGGCTTTAAAAGGTGTATTTGAGGTGTTGAGGGTGTATGGGTGTTGGTTTTGAGTTTGGGTGTGAAAAACACCATGGAAGCTCAAGTTTTTCAGAAAATCGCAGGTCGCGATCGATCGCCGAGGGGCACCGATCGATCGCGACGAGCAGCTGAAATTTGATGAAGACAAACAGTGATGGCGATCGATGCAAGGTCTCGACGATCGATCACGAGCGGTTGGCGATCGATCGCGGAGACTCACGATCGATCGCGATAAGGCACTGTTTGTCCACTGGCTAGGGGCGATCGATCGTGATAAAATCAGCGATCGATCGGCGCCCGATGGTTGTTGTTTTTCGAAAATTTTGGAAAATGTCGGGATTTTGGAAACGGGATTTAAATAGCCGATTTTCAGGACAATGTCTACATTCCAATGGGAATGCTATACTTTTAAAATGGATTGGTTGGAGCCAAAGTTTGATTAAACGGAATTCTCGGTTGAGTTTTTGGCTATCATTTAAACTTATAAAATGGAATATTTTGGGTATTATGCATGCTTAGCCGGGGGGCTTTTATATTGGTAATCGTCACGGATTGACGATAGGGGTGATAAGTGTGATTTTTACACTTAATTTGATATATGATTATGGGCGTTTTTATAGTGATTCCTGGAAAATATTACGCGTTTTGGTATATAATTGTATATTTCAGGAATCCAGGTCCAAATGCTAAAAGATGATGAGAAATGCATTAATGTGACAAGAATTCAAATTGGGTCTCAAGAGTTGAAAAATCGTGCACCAGGATAGAATACATGCTGCACCCTAACGCCACTTATGCAACACGATTTTAGTAAAGATTTTACACGTCACATGCATGATAAGGAAGGGAGAGAAGAGAAGATTATATATGAGCATTAGTAGGGAATAAAATATTCTCTAATATTTTACCAAGGGATTAACCAATTAAAAGAGGACTTCACGTAAGGAAACCAGGGGAGAGATTAAAAAAGAAGGGGATTTGGTGAAGATTCGGAAGGAAGAAAGGAACGAGAGATAAGGGAGCAGCGAGATTCACGTGGATTGCCATATCAGATTTGAAAAGCAACGTGCAGAATACAAAGGGAGAGGAGAGTTACGAGAGATCAGGGAAGAAGCGGAGCGACAGTACGAGAGGAGACAGACGTACGAAGAGCACTTCAACGAGAAAAACATTCTGGAGGTGAGAGGATACAGATACACGAAGGAGGATATACAGAGTTGGAGAGCAGCAGGAGTGGAGAGAAAAACAGAAAGATAATTAACGAGAATTTGAAGAAGTTACGTGAGTGAGGAGCGGAGAGAAGGGAGAAGCGAACGAGATCAGTAGATAACAGGAAACGTGAACAGCAGAAAGAGACGGCAGGCAAGAGTGACGTGAAGGAGAGGCAGCAACAGATTGTTGGACGTAAACAGCAGACTGAATCTTCGCATATAAAGCCTTCTGCTCGGACGAATTCCAGACTGGGATATGAACGAAGAAGAAGACTGAGACATACTGGAATTCACGTGAGGAGAATTGGTGAAGAAAACTCACGTACAGAACATAGCACAACATTGAGAGACGGAGCTACGGTCGACGACGCGATTCAACATCGCTAGTTTATACGTATTTCTAAACTTAGTTTGATTCTATTTTATTTTCTTATGCTTTTGATGTTGAAATACATGATATTGCATTTGATTTTAAATATGTTGCTAGGCTAAGTTTGTTATCAAGACTTAGGGGATCCTTTGTATGAACCCATGATTTAAATTGGTTGTTTTTTATTGATTCTTATTTATCTAAGTGCATAGATCATTGTTATTCATGCTTTTAAGGGTTTGGCCATCCTTGAATGATATTAAATTACAATTGAGATCGAGAGATAAAATTGGAATTCGATATAGTGATTTATGCCGTGGATTTCAGACTGAGATCGAGAGATGAAGTCAAATACACGTGTGATAGCTATAGATATCTAGTAATCGAAGGCTAGAAGTTTTCATAGATCGATTTACAATATTAATTGTTCAATAAGGGTACGAGAGTGGCTTATTGTTACGTTAGTATTAGATTTGTTATAGCCGGACCAAGGTATAGCAAGTGAATTAGGAAAACTCGTCACCTTAGATTGTTTGAATTAATTCTTAACTAATAGGTGAATTGTGGGGGATTACATAGGTGAACCGAAAGTCTTGATAATTGTCTCTATTGATTTCATTCTCATTCTCTATCGTTTGTTTGGATTTATTATTGAGTTAATTAGTTAAATTAGTTAATTAATCACAACCAGTTATCGTAGACTAAATATAGTTAAACTAGTGGAGTTTGGTAATTATTTTCTAGTCCTCGTGGCTTCGACAATCCGTACTTATATTATCATTATACTAAAACTTGACACCGTGCACTTGCGGTAGAATCGCTACACTGAGAAATAATTGTTTAAAATAATAGCGATCAAGGGGTTGGAAGTTATGTGCGTACTTGGGTACGTGATTGCATGCCCATGTTTAATTGTGAGTTATTTGCATGTTAGCACTTAACTCATCGGGTCGTGGGACTCAGGAAAGGTTGGACTCGAACTACGGAATTATAAGGTAAATATAACGTACAAGCATAGCCTGTTATAATGTTGCAACTGTGAAAGGTATGGTATTTGGTATTTGCAATAAATGGGTATTGAAATGCATGGTATATGGTATTTGCAATAAATGGATATTGAAATGCATGATATATGGTACTTGCAATAAATGATTAGTGAAATGCATGGTATAGGGTAATTGCGATAAGTGGACATACATTGGGAATTATATGGTGCCGCTTTTGAGCGAGCAATGATTGGGGTGTTGTCGCCGTTGAGCGACCATCGGTTATGACGCCGCTATTGTTGAGCGTGCGTGGGGTTAAAATGCCGCTATTGTAGAGCGAGCTATGAAATAGAACTATGGAATCATTGGCTAGATACATGTGATATCTGTGGTACTCGATTTGATGATTTAATCATATTTGATTATGGAATTGGTATAGTAGGAATGGTTTTAGTTGATCAATGAGATGATCAACTGGCTTTTGAGAATTTAATGGTTTGGTTATTTTGAGAACAGGGACAATACAGGGGATCGGAAAGAGGATGATACCATCCATGGAGTATCATTTAAATTCATGGCATTTACATTTTTGTAAATTATGAACTGCAATATTATGATTATTGGATTGGTGGTATTGGTATGCTCACCCCGTGTGGGGGTTGTCTCTGTTGGGGCAGGTGATACAGGTGCAGCAGTAGCTTTGGAGTTGAGCTTGGGCTGTAGATTTGAGGTACTTCCAGGATTGAGGTACCATAGCTGGTTGAAGAAGTATGTAGCTCCAGAGTTGTGATCGAACCATGCCTGGGAGGTGCTTCCAGGATCGAAGTACCAGTAACCGCATTTGGTAGAGTATCTTTTACATTAGATACACGTTTATTCATTGGGTGCTCTCATGTGAGTACGTTTTTACGTGTATATGGAATGTATAAATGGGCAATGGCTTCTCTCTCTTCATTTATTGTTTGTATGCAATTAAATACGGAATTATTAAATGAACTGAGAGCATGTTAGTGTATTATGAGGTGCATGCTATGTAAGTGATCTTGGTTGGGATTTGAATATTATGTGGATCAAATTCAAGAAATTTTCCGGTTAGTATATGATGTTATACTTGCATATGGCTTTTCCCCCCATGATAATATGATTGTATGCACTAATGGTATGGATTAATACACTAACAACAGGTTAAGGGCACGGGGGTCCTTACAGTTAGAAAGGATAGAGCAGATCTTCGTATCGGCACCCTGTGCCAAGACTGCTTGGTTAAGATTGGCAGAGTTTTAACTGGCCAAGAAGTCTTCCATGTGGTGGAAAACAATTGTGATGGAGCTGAGAGCTCAAGGGGTACTGATTGATTGGAGCTTGTTCAGAACCCGGTTTTTGAACCGATATTTCTCAGCTGCTGCCAGACAGATGAAAGAGGACGAGTTCACCAACTTGAAACAGGGAAGCATGACTGTCTCGGACTATGCCATGCATTATTCATCACTGTTGAGGTATGTCCCTCATATCGCTACTAATGGGCATGCCAAGATGAGGCATTTCTTGAAGGGTTTGAGGCCAGAACTATTTGACCGGGTTATCTCCAATAACCCCAGCTCTTTTGATGATGCTCTTACTAGAGTAGAGCTGACAGAGATTGGAGTTGATGCTTATGCTGTTGTTGTACCCCCACATGTGCCACAGCAGAGGTCAGTTGCTGACAGCCTGAGGCCACGAGGAGAGCAGTTTAAGCCTCATGGAGCTTCTTCATCTTCTCGATTTAGTGGGAAGAAGTCTTATAACCGGAAGCAGGAGAGTCGAAAGAGCAATGTACCGACCAACCGAGGACCAATGCAAGTGAATAGAATGGGGGAAACAAGATATAAGAATTGTGGAGGACCGCACTTATCATGTAACTGCCCAGCTTCTTACAGTTGTGGCAAGATGGGCCATATTTCTCGGTATTGCCCCAACCGGGGAGGACAGTCAGATTTCAGGGCAAATATGCCGAGATTTGATGATAGGACAGTGCATCAGAGGCAGCAGATTATGCCTCGGCCATCGGGAGGTCAAACAGTGGGACCGCCCCAGAGGCAAGTATATGCACTGACTAGGGAGCAGGCCGAGGCAGCCCCAGAGGAGGTGATTGCTGGTATGGTAATTTACTTACATACCCTGCTTTTATTTTGATAGATACATGTGCCTCACACTCTTTTGTATCTGCTGATTTTGTGGAGAGACATCATATGTGCACGTCTCCGTTACCCATGCCTCTTATGGTCTCGACACCCATTGGAAGGAATGTTATTGCTGATCGGTTTCTTGCTGACTGCCTCATTTATTTTGAGGACAATGAATTGAAGACGGATTTGATTGTTCTGGGTATGTCAGATTTCGATTGCATTGTGGGCATCGGCATACTGAACAGATATCAGGCAGTGGTAGATTGTCGGCAGAGGACGGTTCGGTTCCGATCTGATATGGGGATTCAGTGGACTTTCTATGGGAATGGTTCTCGTGCAAAGATTCCGTTAATATCGGCGGTCAAAATGTCACGATTATTGGAATGAGGACATATGGGTTATCTCATTTATGCCGTGGACTTGGCTGAAAAGAAGAAAGAATTGAGAATTGAGGATATACCCGTGGTTGCGGAGTTTATGGATGTGTTTCCGGAGGAGATTCCAGGGTTTCCGCCGACTAGAGAGGTCGAGTTTGGGATTGAGTTGTTACCGGGAACGTCCGCTATTTCTCGTGCCCCTTATAGGATGGCACCGACGAAGTGTTAAGGGAAGTGAAGGAGCAGTTACAGGAACTCCTTGACAAGGGATATATACGCCCTAGTGTATCACCTTGGGGCGCGCCGGTTCTATTCGTTAATAAGAAGGATGGTTCGATGCGTTTGTGCATCGATTACCAGCAACTGAATAAGGTAACGGTGAAGAACAAGTATCCTCTTCCAAGGATTGACGACTTATTCAATCAGTTGCAGGGTACAAAGCTGTATAGCAAAATTGATTTGAGGTTAGGATACCATCAGATTTGGGTCAGAGAGGAGGATATTCAGAAGACAGCATTCCGGAGTCGGTATGGGCACTACGAGTTCCTAGTTATGTCGTTCGGTGTGACGAACGCCCAGGCTGTCTTTATGAGTCTGATGAACCGGGTATTCCAACCATATCTTGACCAATTCGTCATAGTGTTTATTGACGATATACTTATCTATTCTCAGAGTGAGGAGGAACATGTGAAACACTTGCGGCCAGTGCTCTAGATCCTCAGAGATAATCAATTGTTTGCCAAACTCAGCAAGTGCGAATTTTGGTTGAGCAGCGTGGTGTTTTTTGGGCATGTCATCTCTAGCAGTGAGATATCAGTGGATCCCAGGAAAGTGGAGGCAGTGATGGAGTGGTCTGCACCCACTTTTGTTCTATATACTGATGCATCACTACATGGCTTGGGATGTGTATTGATGCAAGATATGCATGTGGTAGCTTATGCATCGAGGCAGTTGAAGCCTCATGAGACTAGATATCCAGTCCCTGACTTGGAGTTGGCGGCTATCATTTTTGCCTTTGAAGATTTGGCGGCATTACTTGTATGGTACGTCGTTTACCATTTATACGGATCACAAGAGCCTGAAGTTCTTGTTTACTCAGGCGGAGCAGAATATGAGAGAGGAGATGGATGGACTTACTCAAGGACTATGATTGTGAAATAGAGTACCATCTTGGGAAGGCGAACTTGACAGCAGACACCTTGAGTTGGAAGGTGAAGTGTACTGCTGAGGACGCCATGCATTTATCTGCCATGATGACTTCCTACTGTCATCTAGGCTATGATTTCGATGTGGATACATCACCGGTATGTGTATCAACTTTATTGGCAGAGCCGGACATTTATGAGAATATCCGGAGGGCTCAGAAGGCAGATGATAAGATTCAGAGATGATCATCATTGGTACTTCTTGGACAGCCATCAAAGTTCAGAGTGGCTGAGGACGGTTCTTTGAGATTGGGTAACCGTTGGGTGGTTCCGAGTACACCGGAGTTACGTAGAGGGATCTTACAGTGAGCTCATAGTAGCAGGCTTAGTATCCACCCAGGCGGGAGGAAGATGTACAAGGATCTATGTGATCAGTTTTGGTGGAAACAGATGAAGCGAGATGTGATAGCATTCTTTAAGAGATGCTTGATCTGTTAGCAGGTTAAGGCAGAGAGGCAGAGACCTAGTGGCTAGCTAAGGAGCTTGGAGATACCGGAATGAAAGTGGGAACACATATCCATGGACTTCGTGACCCACTTGCCGAGGACTACTTCGGGGTTTGATGCGATTTGGGTGATCGTGGATAGGCTGACAAATGGAGCTCACTTTATTCCGAACAGTGGACATTCACATACTTGATGATGGCTCAGTTGTATGTCCGGGATATAGTCAGGTTGCACGGGATCCCAGTTTCTATTTTGTCTGACAGAAATCCACGGTTTACATCTCACCTTTGGGGAGGTCTTCAGTCAGCTTTGGGCACTGAAGTGAGATTGAGCACGACATGTCATCCCCAAACATACGGTCGGACCAAGCGTACTATACAGACGCTCGAGGACATGTTACGGGCATGTGTGTTGGAGTTTGATGCTTCGTGGCAAGATTCATTGGCCTTGGTAGAGTTCACGTACAATAATAGCTATCAGACGAGCATTCAGATGGCTCCATTCGAGGCTCTTTATGGTCGACGTCGTAGGTCACCATTGTACTGGAATGACAAGGCTAGAAAATCAGTCGGAGGACCCAAATTGATTCGGGAGATGGATGAAAAGATAAAGGTTATCCGACAGAAAATGAAGGCAGCCCAGGATAGACAGGCAGCCTATGCAAATAAACGACGACGGTCGTTGGAGTTTCAGTTGGGAGATAGGGTCTTTTTGAAGATCTCACCTTTCAGAGGTGTTGTGCGGTTTGGTATGCGCGGGAAATTATCTCCGAGATATGTTGGACCGTTTGAGATCCTGCAACACATTGGTAACTTGGCTTACCGTCTGGACTTACCACCTTCATTGTCTCGTATTCATGACGTGTTCTGGAACGGCCAGTCAGGATTCTGGATAAAACTGATCGCAGACTTCGGAGCAAGGTAATACCGATGGTCAAGGTTCAGTGGGATCGCAGGGTGTCGAGGAGGCCACGTGGGAGACGGAGCGGCATATGATGCAGCACTACCCGGAACTATTTTCTGGTATGTGATGTATGTTTAGTTTCGGATTGGTAGTTGCATGCGATTTCGAGGACGAAATCTTATAAGTAGGGGAGTATTGTGATATTCCTGAAATAATTATGTGCATTTAGGCATTAATTATGTTTACGGGATGATTATGGTATTAATTAATTTGGTGTTGAATTAATTATTATGGAGAAAAGCTTAGTCATGCGGTGGGCGTGACCTGGTAATGCATTTCAGGGTGCATGTGATGCATGTTGGGAAATTGAGTTATGACATGGTTTATTTGGGGTGGGTGTTAATTTGTAAGGCCCCGATGCTAATTAATCCGGATTAACGATGATTAAGCAAACCCGGATAATTAAAAGTGCAAATTTGAATTAAGGTGTTCCGGACCACGATGGGTCAACCAACTAGTGTAACATGTTTTAGTGCATGAGCACATGGCACTTTGAGACACATGGCACTAATTAATTTAACTCATGTTTAATACATGATTTTGGACCATTAATCTTGCAATAGAGTGATGTATTGACACATGGATTCCACAATACATCAATTAAATAAAAAAAAAACCCATGCATGGCTTTGAACCTCACGCCTATATCTATTGACAATGCAGATTTTTGGTTCTTATTTTAGCTACCAATTTATCTCTCTTCCCACTTCAACCCAAACACTCCTCCTTCTCTCTTCTACCATTTTCGAAAATGGCAGCTCATTTCCTACCAAAATCCTCTTGAATTTTCAAGTGCATGTCACATGCAAAGATATATTTGAGTGCTACTCATCTTGAGGAACAAGATGCACCAAGAAATTTCAAGTTTGGAGAAAGGACATGCAAGATTTTCGAGTAGCAGCAGTTTTGGTGTAGGATTTTCGGTTTTGGCTTGGTTTTGTGGATGATCAAGCTTCAAATCTTGAAGATAAATGAAGGTATATCATCATCCTTGAGTTTTATCAACTTGCATGTATGATTAAGGGTCGAATTTTGATACTTGGGCATGAGAAATGTAGTGAAAACTTGCTGTCAGAATGTTCTGCAGATTTCAGTATAATGTTGGTCTAGTATTTCGAATTTTGGGTCTAGTTAAGTTTCGAATTTAAAGATTACTCCCCTGATAGAAGTTGTAGTGTTTTGTGTTAGATTTATTTGGCAACAAGAATCAGCTAATTTGGAGTTAATATGAAAACGTTATGGTCAGTTTACCAACATGTGTCAAATCTGGAAATCCACTGCATCCGAGTTTCATGCATTATGTTCTTCGTATTTCTGGGAATAAATGGCTACGAATATGAAGTTTTAGGATCTAATAGGTGTTGTAGTATTCGATGTTAGCTTGCATTTGGAATTGGCCTCACTCAATTTGGAGCTCATATGAACGAATTATGCTAATTTTACCAGCAACTATACAATCTGGAAGCAGGGGATATACGAGTTATTTAGGCTGTACGTTTTTCAGTTAATGTACATGAAGATGAATTGTTTAGCTTAAAGCTCATAAGATATGTTTTGTTGTATGTTGGGTTATCTTGAATTATAAACTGGCCTTACATGATTTGGAGTTTCCGTGTGTAAGATATGAACGTTTCCATAAAACCGCTCACTCTGTCAAATAGAATATGAGTATTTTTAAAAGCTGGCATACTTTTCTTTGCATGTGCCTCAAGATGAGTGAACTAGCTTATGGAATTCAAATATGAACTGTATAAAATTAAGTTTTCGTGATTCTACCACTGGCCCCAAGTCTTTTGGACATCATATAAATTCATTATGATTTTTATACGAAAATGGGTCAGGCTGGAATTTGGTGAATTATCCTGTTTTTCTAGCAGATTGTTCTTGGCCATTTTACCTAGGCTAAATGAACGAATTTGAAGATGATTTGAACTGATGAAATGTTCATTTTTGAGTTAGCTTTGAAAATAAATTGGACCCATGTGATTTTATTAAGTATCGGACAAGTTATGAGCCGATCTCTACGGTTGCGCAGGCTGAAATTTAGAGAATTGGTTTTGGGTCTAAGTTTGAGTTTTATTTTGATAAATTAAGGCTAGTATGTGACAGTATGTTGTATTTGGAACTATTATGACCAGGTTAACAGATCCCGAGGTTTATTCGAGGAGTACTCGGTAGATATAGCATTGGTCCGAGGTACGTAGAAAACGGGTCTTATCACAATGTCTGGTAAAGACATGTGATGTTCCCGGGTATGATTTACTTGTCATTACTTGCTCCTTATGTGACTATGTGATAAGTTGATTTGCAGTATGTGAATTACATGGTACATTGACTGCATGATATATGATGACATGAGATTTGAGGTGCATCACATGAGATTATGATATTGCATGATGCATTGACACGCATGGACATTGAGCATGTCATGTTGAGCCTATTGATTCGTTCTTGGTACCTATATCTTTTCTTGGTATGAGTGATGCGTGTCTGGGGATGATGGGCAGCCGTTGGCTCGGCAGGAGTGAGAGTGAGCTGAGGGATGCCGGAGCGACGAGCGTGCCGACGTCTCCCAGATACGAGGATGATGGACCGCCGATGGCTCGACTGAGAGATAGATCGGAGCGCGGAGCGTGTCACATCCTGCTCGAGCACTGATGAGTGATTGATGATTTCCTTTGGACCCTTGAGACAGGGATATTCGAGATTTGATACCCTTCATGTGCATTTGCATTCATGCACGGCATACATCGCATGTTATTTGTCATACACTGTGATTTTATCTGTTTCTCGTACTGGGGTTCTGACCCCCTTCGCGGGGGCTGTCATGTCTTTGTTGGATGGACATGACAGGTGGTACAGGTGGACGTATTGTGGATGCTCGAGACGAAGCATCGATAAATACCAGAGCTCCTTGAGAGCGAGCTCAGGTACATGGTTTATGCTTTGAGTCCCAGTAGTTGTTTAGTATTTTTACTTATGTTTTAAATTACCGGGGTATGCCCTGAGTATCTCATACACTGTGATTTTATCTGTTTCTCGTACTGGGGTTCTGACCCCCTTCGCGGGGGCTGTCATGTCTTTGTTGGATGGACATGACAGGTGGTACAGGTGGACGTACTGTGGATGCTCGAGACGAAGCATCGATAAATACCAGAGCTCCTTGAGAGCGAGCTCAGGTACATGGTTTATGTTTTGAGTCCCAGTAGTTGTTTAGTATTTTTACTTATGTTTTAAATTACCGGGGTATGCCCTGAGTATCTGTATTTTTAAGTATTACTTTTACTGAGAAATTATATGTAATGCTTATGCGATGAATATCATGTTAGATGTAAAACTGGAAATACATATTTTCACTATTCGGAAATGTTTTAGAAACAAAATGCGAAAAATTTTGAGGGTCACTTTTTATAAGTTTTTAACTAAATCTTCCGCTGTTTACGTTAATATAACAATCGTGTGTTAATTAAACCTCTGATTAGGACCAGGCCCTCACATAATTATTTTGGTAAAGCATGTTTAATTAAGATTATGGTGCATTTTTGGAAAATGCTTTCAAAATATCATGTTGGAGTATTTTATACAGCATGCTATACCCCTTTCCCCTTCATTTCCCCCATTTAATTTCCAATCACCCCAACCCTTATTCCCTATAACCAAAAATCGATTTGCACCCAAAAAAGGAGAGGAACTTTGGAAAGCTTGATTTCTTGCTTGTGATTGGAGCAAAGTGGTAAGGAGTTCCTCCTTGTGGTATTTGAATGTGTGTAGTTGAGTTTGGTTTGTATTTTTTGGGTTAAAGATGGGTTTGTTGGGTATATGTTGTATATAGTTGGAATGTGGTTTTTGATGTGTTATATGTTGGTTTTATGGGGTTTTATGGTGTTGAGTTGTTGGTGTAAGGACCCCCGTGCCCTTAACCCACAATTAGTGCATTAAGCCATACATTTGGTGCATTCAATCACGTGTAAAAGGAAACTACATGTAAACGTGGCATACAATACCACCTATAAAATTTCTTGTTTCATTTATTCTATTCCATGCTTTTTCCGATTTCCCAATTTAAGACCATTTAACACATCATGCACCTATGTAATACACTAATCATAATCTCAATTCATCTAGCAATTCCCTGGTTGATTGCTCACGCATATAATGAATAGAGAAAGGCTCATGCCTCTTTATACAACACATATACACATAATTATTGCTCACACACGAGCATCGAATAAACCTATGTGTACGCAATGTATAAAAAGGACATACACGATATCCAGCTCCACATGAGCTCCGGTGCCTCGATCCTGGAATCACCTCCAATCCATAGCTTGATCACAATTCCAGAGCTACCATTGTACCTATTTCACCTGCCCCAACAGAGACAGCCCCCACACGGGGTGAGCATACCAATACTACCAAACCAATAATCACAAATATATTATTTGTAAATTACAACAATGTAATTGCTAAGAATTCAAATGATAATCCCTGGATGGCATCATCCTCATCCGGGATCCCACTGTATTGTCTCTGTTCTCAAAACAACCAAAATCATCAAATTCCAATTATCCAGTTAATCATTATATTGATTAACTATGTCCCTGATCCAATTCAATATCAATAGGGGAATAAATGCAGATATCCTAGATATCTAATCAAAAGCCACATTTCCTCGCTCACTCGAAAGTAGCGGCAACACTTACCGATGTTCGCTCCATAGCGACCACATCATGACAATTGCTCGCTCCAAGCGGCACCATACAATACATAAGACCAACCAATATCACACATGCAGTCCTGTTTCCATTAACAAATTATTGCAAGGCACCATATGTATGTATTGACTACTAATCGTTACCAATGTTTATCTCATGCACAACGATTGCAATAATGTAATTAAGGTAATGCTCGTACGTTACACGTACCTTAAGTTCCGTAGTCCAAGGCCAAACCTTGCTTGAGTTCCATGCCTCGAGAAATATGTGCTAAAACACATAAACAACTCACAATCAAGCATAAGCATGCAATCACGTGCCCACACACGTTTGCAACCTCAAAAACCCATCGTCAATCCATGACGATTACCAAATTAAAAGCCCCCGGCTAGGCATGCATAAAACCCAAAAGTATTCCATTTAAAAAGTCTAAAAGATAGCCAAAACTCAACCGAGAGTTCCGTTTAATTAACTTGGCTCCAACCAAACCATGTTAAAAGCCTAGCATTCCCATTGGAATGTGAACATTACCCGGGAAGCCGACCATTTAAGTCGCAAATTCAAAATCCCACGAAAAAGCCAAGAAAACCAACATTCACTCGCTGGCGATCGATCGCTATATCGGGCGATCGATCGCTAGCCCCTTGGTGATCGATCGCCCGATATAGCGATCGATCGCCAGACCTTACTGGCGCGAGGTGATCGATCGCTCAAAAGTGGCAATCGATCACTGCTTCGAAGAAAAGTCTATTGCTCGCATGCGGTCGATTGCCTACTTCGGGCGATCGATCGCCATGCCCTGAAACTCGAAATCCTCCATTTTTAAAAGCTTGAAACCTCCACAAATCATACCCCAACTCCTCCCAACTCAAAACCACAACAAATCTACACATAAGAACCTCCAACAAGGGTGCTAAACACAAAATAAAACAAACCCAAAAGATTTTTGTGATTTCCACCAAAATCACTCAAACCAACCCAAACCCAAGACTCAACCAAAACCAACAAAATCACAATCAAAACGAAGATAAAAGCGAGGGGAAGGATATTACCAACGTATCTTCGAAGAATCCGGCTCCTAAACCGAGCCTGCGGTCATTTTTTTCCAAAGAGAAAAGATAAGGGTTAGGGAAAGAGGGGTTGCACGATAAGAGAGGAGAGGGGAGGGAGAGAAGTGATTCCGCGCCAAATGACGGAAATCTCGAGTCCAACGGGTATATATAGCAAAAATACCCCAACATACCAATAACTCCACAAATACATCATGATTCATTAAAAATCATCTGTTTTCAAAAACTCTCTCTCCAACATCAAATCCTCATACTAGCCCCAACATAAAGCACCCCGGACTCCAAGTCCCACCAAAAACCCAACTCATAGGTTTTCCACCAAAATGATAATACAATCTCAACATTTGGATCCAACGATCCCAAATGGCCGATTTAACAACCTCGGGAGACCCAACACCACAATTAATTCCTAATTGCCATAATTAAAAATCCATAAAGGATTATCACTACACCGGGATTAACACCAGTAATTCCCGAACATCACAGTTGGGGTATCTTGGTTTGAGGTGTGTGGTTGGAACTTTGGCTTTGTACTCAAAAATGGTGGAAATCGCGCACACAGAGTGTGGCGATTGATCGCTAAAAGGGAGCGATCGATCGCCAACAAGCCGTAGCGAAAATGAGTATCTAGCGATCGATCTCTATATGGAGCGATCGATCGCCTCGAGCCAGTGAGTCTGGCGATCGATCGCTATGTCAAAGCGATCTATCGGTAAGGCTCGCGATCGATCGCCTTGACATAGCCATCGATCGCCAGCAGGCAGATTTTGGAGCATTGGTTTTTTTTTGTTGGATTTTGGTATTGGGCTATTATTTGGCTTCTAATATTGGTTTGTGTGATTGTGTAGAACCATCCCAGGTGGCAACACAACAAAGGAAGTATTTTCCTACCAAATTCTACATTTTGGAAAGGTATGTTGAGAGATGTACGGGCACCCAACGGTACATGTATTTATACACTCATTGGAATATGCATTGTGGATGCAAGTATATATTGAATTGTGCATTGTGGATGCAAATACATGTTGAATTATAGATTATGATTGCATATGTGTATGTTGAATACTTGGTGCACATCCCATGAGTCATGGTTATATTCGAGTGATGATTTTAATACTTTGCCGCTGTCACTTGAAGCGATGATAGAATACTTGCCGCTGTCATATTGTAGAGAGGAAAGAATATTTGCCGCCAAATGTTGAAGCGGGGGTATTGCCACATGTCTCATTTGAGTGAGGTTATTCAATGCTGCTAATATGTCAAAGCGATGGGTATTAGTACCGCTGTCATGACAAGCGAGGTGCATTAAAAATACACTGTTATAACAGACTAGGGATTGGTGATAATAAATGGTGATATGTCACGACATTTGTGGAACCATTATATAATCCATTTATTATACTCATGAGTTATGGTATATGGACAACCAAAAGGTAGCGTTTAAAATGCACTGAAATACAGGAAGTGTTTTGTAATTACGGTTTATGCATTTACGCCTTATAATCATATTATGTTGAATATGGATTATTATATGCTCATGATTTGGGGGTTGTCCTTGTAGGTACATTTTGGCATAAAGGGGCTAAGGACGGGTTGATGCGGTGAGCTTGTGAGGAGCGCTTTTGATATATAAGGACAGGATTATTTTGTATACTCTCTACTCTATGAGTAGTGTAAAGCTATAGTGATTAACATTCATTTTGTTGGGAATGTAATAAATCCATTTTGAAGTTCTTATTTTGGCATGTAATCCTTAAAGCTCAAGGCCTCAACACGAACTATTATACTCTGATTATACATGTTAGCTCTACTTATGCCTTTAATCCGCACGAAAGGTATTAGGGTCCTTACAAATATGCCCACCCCACCCCGCCCCCACCCCAACTCGAACGGTGACATCACCAAATACCTTGCTTTGGAAAAATGCTCACAAGTTGGTCGATGAAACTACTCAAAGGATTCGCTGGCAAGGTCACCTTCGAGCCATCCTACTTGAAGTCATCCTTAGCTCCCCAGCATTAGCTCAACCGTGGCCCTCAAGTGTGAACTCAACTTTAGTTCCCAATGTGAGCTCATTCTTAGCTCCCCAACATTAGCTCATCCTTAGCTCTTAAGATGGATGTAATACGTAGTTCTCAGCACGAAATCATAATTAGCTCTGAAGGTGCATGTTATACTTAGCTCCTCACCTTGAGCTCATCCTTCGCTCTCTAGATCCAAGGTGCAAACAACTCCCTCCGGTGACAAACTTGGGAAACAGTGGGCGAAGACATTGAGATGTCATGAAGAAGAGGAAGCAGAAGAACAGACATTGTAGATCCGTATGGAACAGAGGAATGGCAAGCTTCTGCGGTGATGAACTTGGGAGACATGAAGAACATCTAGCTCAGTTCATCACCAACACTCTAGAGGAAGTCTTTAAGAAGAATCAACACCCACCACCGATCGGAGATGGGGTACCATTGCCAGATCGCGAGGAAAACATTGAAGTCAAATGAAGCCACTCTGAGGGGATAAACCTCATCCAAAGCATAGGAGACCTGAAAGTACATAAAAAAGATGGAAGGAATGTGGAAGGGGATTAATAAACTAAGATTGCAGCTTAAAGAGCAGGTCCCTGCCCTAAAAAAAGGAGATTCTCTTCTCCTCGTGATTTTAGTAGGAGAACTCGCGTTCTACCTCCAGTAGTCAAGCATGGATGAGTATGATGGAACCACCAACCCTCAGGAGCATCTCAGAGATTTGAGAAGGTGGTCATATTGCACCGATACTCAAGTGGAGTCAAGTATTGGGTGTTCCTCAACACGATTAGTGATATCGGCCCAGCAATGGTTCAACATGTTGGGTTTTAACTCCACAAAGCCTTCCAGGACTATAGCTCATCCATCTTACACCAATTTGCTAGCAGTAAGAAATACCAGAAGACCTTGCTTAGTCTATCTTTCATGAAACAATATGATCACGAATCCTTGCGAGAGTTCACCCATCGCTTCAACACTGCCACCCTGGAAGTCATCATTGCCTCATTAGATGAAAATCAACCTTAGCTTAGCAGCTCCCTAGCTAAATCTTATCCTTAGTTCTACAGCTTTGTCGGGGGAGGTGGCGGGGGGGGGGGGGGGGGGGGGGGGGGGTTGGGGGGGGGGGTTATCCTTTATGGACAAGCTCCCAATAGGTCATCACCTCACAGCCAAGCACAAAATGGGATGAGCACCCAAAAGTTCATTCACTTGCGGTCGAGCACCCAACAGGTCCTTTTATAGCTAACCTATCCGCATGTCATCCTTTATGAACTAGCTCTCAGCAAGTCATCTTTTTATGGTCAAGTGCCCAACAACAAGCCCCCGACAGGTCGGCTAACAAAGATAACTCATAAGCCAAGCGTATTGGATAGCTCCTTCATCAGAACGATTTCGATAAACATGGAAAAATCATACTAAGGAAAGAGATCTGCATAAATGATTATCGGCTTAGCTCATAGGAGTTTGAATTCTCAAGGGTGTTTACCCAACCTGCTGCGGTTACGCACGGCAGAGGATCAGACGATCTATGGTTACGATGAGGTCATTTTCCTTGGTTATGCCAAGTGTTTTTCAGGGGTGTTTATCCAACCTGGTACGGTTACGCTCGACAGAGGATCAACCGAGCTATGCTTACGTCGAGCTCATTTGCCTTGATTATGTCAAGTGCCTTCAGGAGTAATTACACAATTCACCTTGGTTACGCCAAGTGCCCTTGTAGGGTCTTCCTACCTTAACATCATTATAATAACATATTATGGACTAATCATGCATTTATATCATCTTAGGGTTCCGATTGTAGCTTTGAGCTAATAAGATTACAGGCCAAAAATAAAATTTCGAGTTTAATAATTATATTCCCAAAAATGAATGCTAACATTATAGGTTTACACTACTCCTAGAGTAGAGACTATCAAAATCATGTATCCTATGCTCAATCATGCTCATTTTAGCTCACTGTCTCAACCCGACCCTTAGTCCTTTAGTCCAAAAGTGTACCTACAGTGATAACACATCACGAGCATATACATCCTCACTTAACATAAAAAAACATAACAGTAAATGCATGAAATCTTAGTTAAGTAAACTTGCAGGTTATTTGCTAACTTTTTTTTTTTGTTGTTGTCCCTGATTCATATTCATGCATATGGGCATCTTACCCTATCGTATGGCATCTTACCATGTCGTAAACATCATATGGCATCTTACCATATGGGCATCTTACCCTATCGTATGGCATCTTACCCTATCGTCTGGCATCTTACCATATCATAAGCATCGTATGGCATCTTACCATATGGGCATCTTACCCTATCGTATGGCATCTTACCATATCATAAACATCATCATCACTCATCATAAACATCCCCATAGACATCATATCCTCTTTACTCATCATAAACATCATCATCATAAACTTACTTATCATCATCATCATCATAAACATCATATCATCATTACTCATCATAAACATCATCATAAACATCATATATACTTATAGCATAGTCTTAATGTAGGAGTGTGTTTTACCGTCTGATGCCCGTACGCTTCTTACGTACCTTAATTCCAAAAGTGGAGAAATTGGAGAACTTTATCTCCTTGAAGTTGTGGGTACCTGGGATGGTTCTACATAACCATACAAATCGATATTAGAAGCTAAATATAGTCCAATATCCAAAAATCCCACAAAATAATCAAAAACACACATTTTTACATCTCGCGATCGATCGCCGCCCAGGCCCGATCGATCGCGAGATCATACTGGACGATGCAGAAAAATTCACACTTGGCGATCGATCGCCACTTTTGGCGCGATCGATCGCCAGCCTTGCCGATCGATCGCCCAAAAGTGGCGATCGATCGCCAAATGGTTCTGGAGCCTACTGCTGGCTCGCGATCGATCGCCTGAAACGGGCGATCGATCCGCCGATCCCTGTACATCGAAAAATCACCATTTTTGAGCATTTTTCAAGCTCTACCTCATACCATTCAAACCCAAACTTTCCTACAACACCAACATCATCATAACTCACTAAAACCCACATAAAACACTTCAAAAATCATACCCCAACCACATACAACATATACCCAAAAAAAACCCACATAAAAACACAAAAAGCCAACCCATTTCAAAACCAAACATCATAAAAACTTTAGGAAGGGTTATATACCTCTTAAGGACTCCAAATCTTAACAAAGATCCCACAAACAAAAGTTTTGGGAAGATTTCTCCTTCCTCCTTTGAAGAATTTCGAAAATGGCAAATGGGTTAGGGTTTGAGAGTGATTTGGGGATTTAAAGTGAAAAGGGTAAAGTGAGTAAAGTGTAGTAGAAAGGTGTGTATAGTGGGGGTTGTGGGGTTAAAGTATTAAAATTGTACCCCAAAGTTAACATTATGTATAAAATACTCCAACATGGTATTTTAAAAGCATTTTACAAAAATGCACCAAACTTCCATTAAATTCATACTTTCCTCATAATTAACAACCAAAACAATAAATCATGTTAACATCTCATTTTCTAACATGCATAACATACACCCTGAAATGCAACCCCGGGTCACGCCTATCATGTGACTAAGCATTTCAACATGATAATTAATTCCAACACATAAATCAATTATCCACATAATTCATCATATAAACATAATTAATGCCCATATTGCAATTAATTAATTTCGGGACATCACAATACTCCCCTACTTATAAGATTTCGTCCTCGAAATCGCATGCACTTACCCAAAATGAAACTAAACATAAATCACACCAGAAAATAGTTCCGGGTAATGCTGCACCATATGCCGTTCCGTCTCCCACGTAGCCTCCTCGACACCCCGACGATCCCACTGAACTTTGACCATCGGTATAATCTTGCTTCGTAGTCTGCGATCCTCACGATCCAGAATTCTGACCTGTCGTTCTACGTAGGATACATCTGAGTCCAACTGTACTTCAGTAGGCTGTAATACATGAGACGGGTCTGGCTCGTACTTCCGTAACATAGAGACGTGGAAAACATCATGAATACCAGATAAAGACGGCGGTAGAGCCAAACGGTAGGCCAATGTACCGATACGCTGCAATACTTCATACGGCCCGACATACCTCGGAGATAACTTCCCCCGCATACCAAAACGAACTACACCCCTGAAGGGTGAGATTTTCAAGAAGACATTGTCTCCTACTTGGAATTCTAGCGGTCGTCGTCGCTTATTGGCATATGCTGCTTGCCTATCCTGTGCCGCTTTCATCTTTTGGCGTATCAACTTAATCTTGTCTTCCATATCCCTGATCATATCCGGTCATCCGACCGCTTTACTAGTCAAGTCCTCCCAATACAGCGATGACCTACAGCGTCGTCCGTAAAGAGCTTCAAAAGGAGCCATTTGAATGCTCGCCTGATAGCTGTTATTATAGGAGAACTCTACCAGTGGTAATGAACCTTGCCAAGGAGTATCAAGCTCCAATACACATGCCCTCAGCATATCTTCGAGCGTCTGAATGGTACGCTCTGTCTGGCCGTCTGTCTGAGGGTGATAAGCTGTACTCAGTCTCACTTCTGTGCCCAAGGCTGCCTGGAGACCCTCCCAAAAATGTGAAGTAAACCTTGGGTCCCTGTCAGACACAATCGAGACTGGAATACCATGCAATCTCACCACATCCCGTAAATATAATTGAGCCATTTTAGGTATGTGAAGGACATACAATAAGGGATGAAGTGAGCCACCTTCGTCAGCCTATCTACGATCACCCAGATCGCACCAAATCCTGAGGCCGTCCTTGGCAAGTGGGTCACGAAATCCATAGATATATGCTCCCACTTCCACTTAGGTACTTCCAAGCTCTTAAGCTCGCCACCAGGCCTCTGCCTTTCTGTCTTTACCTGCTGGCAGATCAAACATCTTTTAACAAAAGTTATAACATCACACTTCGTGCGTCTCCACCAGAATTGACCACTTAGGTCCTTATACATTTTTCTTCCTCCTGGGTGGATACGGAACCGGCTACCGTGAGCTCGCTCCATTATTCCTCTACGCAATTCCGGCGTATCTGGGACTACCCAACGGTTGCCCAGTCTCAAAGAACCATCTTCTACCACTCTGAACTTTGATAACTGACCCTGAAGTACTATCGATGACCATCTCTGAACCTCATCATCCGACCTCTGGGCTTTCCGGATAGCCTCAAATATGTCTGGCTCAGCCAATAAGGTCGACACTCGCACCGGCTATGTGTCTACATCGAAATCATATCCCAGATGATAATAAGAAGTCATCATAGCTGATAAACTCATGGCGTCCTCAGCAGTACTCTTCACCTTCCGACTTAAGGCGTCTGCTATCAAGTTTGCTTTACCAGGATGGTACTCAATTTCACAATCATAATCCTTGAGTAAATCCATCCATCGTGTTTGCCTCATATTCAGCTCCGCTTGAGTGAACAAGAACTTCAAGCTCTTATGGTCTGTAAAAATGGTAAAAGAAGTACCATACAGATAGTGCCGCCAAATCTTCAAGGCGAAAATGATGGCCGCCAGTTCCCAATCATGAACTGGGTATCTGGTCTCATGAGGCTTCAACTGCCTCGAAGCATAAGCCACCACGTGCTTATCTTGCATCAACACGCAGCCCAAACCTTGCAGTGATGCATCTGTGTACAAAGCGAACCTCTTATTCTCAGAAGGAATCACTAATACAGGTGTCGTAGTCAAACGACGCTTCAATTCTTGGAAGCTCTCCACACAAGCTTCGGACCAATAGAACGGGACTCCTTTCTGAGTCAGTTGTGTCATCGGCTTAGCGATCTTAGAAAATCCCTCGACGAAACGTCGGTAATAACCCGCTAAACCAAGGAAGCTCCGCAACTCGGGTACCGAAGTGGGTGCAGCCCACTCCATCACAGCTTCAACCTTCTTGGGGTCTACAGATATCCCGCTGCTTGATATAACATGAACCACGAACACCACACTGCTCAACCAGAACTCGCACTTGCTGAGCTTTGCATAAAGTTGATGATCCCTAAGGATCTGGAGTACTGTCCTCAAGTGCTTCACGTGTTCTTCTTTGGTCCGGGAGTAAATGAGTATATTGTCAATGAAAACAATGATGAACTGATCCAAATACGGTTGGAACACCCTGTTCATCAGGCTCATAAAAATAGCTGGGGCATTCGTCACCCCAAAAGGCATGACTAGGAACTCATAGTGCCCATATCTAGTCCTGAAAGCTGTCTGTTGAACATCCTCTTCTCTCACTCGAATCTGATGATACCCCGACCTCAGATCGATCTTACTGTAGAGCCTCGTACCCTGCAGCTGGTCAAACAAATCATCGATCCTAGGAAGCGGATACTTGTTCTTCACTGTGGCTTTGTTCAGTTGTCTGTAATCGATGTACAGACGCATCGAACCATCTTTCTTCTTGACAAATAAAACTGGTGCACCCCAGGGCGATACGCTAGGGCGTATATAGCCCTTATCAAGGAGTTCTTGCAACTGAACCCTCAACTCCCTTAACTCCGCTGGTGCCATCCTATATGGGGCATGAGAAATGGCAGACGTCCCCGGTAGTAACTCAATCCCAAACTCGACCTCTCTCGTCGGTGGGAATCTCCTCCGGAAAAACATCAGGAAACTCCGCCAATATGGGCACATCCTCAACCTTTAATTCTTCCCTCTTTTCAGTAATATCAACAGCATAGATGAGATATCCTGTATGACCTCGTTCCAATAACTGTGCCATCTTGACAGCAGATATCAACGGGATCTTATAACGAGAACCATCCCCAAAGAATGTTCACTGGACTCCCATATCAGACCTGAATCGGACAGTCATCTGCCTGTAGTTCACAACTGCCTGATACCTGTTCAGAACATCAATGCCCACAATGCAGTCAAAATCTGACATTCCCAGAACAATCAAATCTGACCTTAGCTCGTTATCCTCAAAATAAATGAGGCCATCATAGACAATCCGATCCGCAATCAAACTTCTTCTAGCGGGTGTCGAGACTACAAGAGGCGTGGGCGACGGAGAAGCGCATATGTGGTGCCTTTCCACAAAACTTGTTGACACGAAAGAGTGTGACGCACCTGTGTCTATCAATATAAAAGCAGGGTGTGTAAATAAAAGACACGTACCCGCTATCACTTCCTCCGGAGCTGCTGTAGCCTGCTCCCTTGTCAAAGCATAAACTTGCCCCTGAGGTGGCCCCATTGGCTGACCTCCATACTGCCTCGGTACAAACGGTGGCCTGTGCTGCACTGCTCTGTCCGCAGGCCTCCCCGCAGAGTTCTGTTGTCCCTCCCGATTGGGACATTGTCGAGCAAAGTGGCCCTTATTGCCACATACATAACAGCCTACACAGTCTTTCGTCGAATGTGGCTGCCCACAAAGAGTGCACCGAACCTTCCCAAATCTGTCTCCCTGAGGCTGTCCTCTTCCTGACGGGGCATCATTCCCACGGCTTCCTTTCCAACGATTCTCGGGCCTCTTACCACTAAACCTCGAAGCTGATGTGTTCCCCCTTGGCTTGAACTGATCACCCCTCGGCCTTCAATTATCAGTAGTAGATTTCTGAGGGGGTGCTGGAGGTGGTACAGCATCAGGATATGCACCAACTCCTAGTTCAGCTAGCTCAGCCCGTGAAAGGGCGTCATCAAAACAAGCAGGGCCATAAGTGATCACCCTATCGTACAGTTCAGGCCTCAATCCCTCATGAAGTTCCTCATCTTTGCTTGAGTACTTGCGGCAAGGTGGGGTACATATCTGAGCAAAGAACAGTAATGAAGAGCATAATCTGACACAGGCATGTTACCTTGCTTGAGGTTAGTAAACTCATCTTCTGTGATGCCCTGAAATTGATTATATGCGATTTTGGCTTTAATGATGGTTTTATGACGATTTATGTTGGTAATTGATTTATGTGATGGCTAACGAAATATTAACATGATTTAATTATATTGATTGTCAATTATGAGGAAAGCATGAGTTAGTAGAAGTTTAATGCATTTATTTGTAAATGCTATTAAAATACCATGTTGGAGTATTTTAGGCATCATGTTAATTAATGGGTACAAGTTTAATTAAAATACCCCCACTATACCTTTTTCCCTTTTTACTTTACCAATCACTTTTAAAATCCCCAAAATCTCTTCCCAACTCAAAACCCTTCCCATTTTCGAAATCCACCAAGGAAGGAGAAGGAAAGCTTCACAAAACCTTTGTTTGTGTGATCTTTGTTAAGATTTGGAGCCTACAAGAGGTATGGGACCCTTCCTAAAGTTTTTATGATGTTTGGTGTTGAAATGGGTTAGTTTTTAATGTTTTATGTGGGTTTGTTTTGGGTATATGTTGTTTATGGTTGGGGTATGATTTTTGAAGTGTTTTATGTGGGTTTTAGTGGGTTATGATGATATTGATGTTGTAGGGAAGTTTGGATTTGTAAGGCATGAAGAGGAGCTTGAAAAATGCTCATAAATGGCGATTTTTCGTGGTTCAGGACTCGGCGATCGATCGCCCGTTTTTGGCGATCGATCGCGAGCCTCCAGTACGCGCCAGTAGCATTTGGCGATCGATCGCCACTTTTGAGCGATCGATCGGTGAGCTGGCGATCGATCACGCCAAAAGTGGCGATCGATCGCCGAAGACCCAAAATTTCAGCAACAGGCAGTGTGATCTCGCGATCGATCGGGACAACCCAGCGATCGATCGCGAGACACATAATTATGTGTTTTTGATGCTTTTGTGGGATTTTTGGATATGGAACTATAATTAGCTTCTAATATCGATTTGTATGGTTATGTAGAACCATACCAGGTACCCACAACATCAAGGAGATAAAGTTCTCCAACTCCTCCACTTTTGGAATTAAGGTACGTAAGAAACGTACGGGCATCGGACGGTAATCCATACTTCTATACTATGATTATGCAATGATTATATAAGTCCATATGATGTTTATGATGATGATTATGATAAGTAAGTTTATGATGATGATGTTTATGATGAGTGATGAGTATGATAAGTAAGTTTACGATGATTATGTTTATGATGAGTGATGAGTATCATAAGTAAGTTTATGATGATGATGTTTATGATGAGTGAAGAGGATATGATGTTCATGAGGACGATTATGATAAGTAACGATGATGTTATATGATGTTTATATCATGATACGATGTTATGATATGGTAAGATGCCATACGATGATGATTGGGTAAGACGCCCACATGGCAAGATGCCATACGATGTTTATGATATGGAAGACGCCATACAATAGGGTAAGGCGCCCATATGTATGAATGTGAATCAGGGTCAACAAGAAGAAGTTAACGAATAACTAGCAAGTTTACTTAACTAAGATTTCATGCATTTACTGTTATGTTTCTTTTATGATGATCAAGTAAAGATGTGCATGCTCACGATGTGTTGTCCCTGTAGGTACACTTTTGGACAGAAGGCTCAGGGTCGGGTTGAGGCAGTGAGCTATGAGGAGCATGAAAGAAATTAGGATACAAGATTTTTGGATAGTCTCTACTCTAGGAGTAGTAAAATTCTATTGCTTTAACATTCATTATGAGAATGTAATTGATTAAGTTTTGAAATTTCATTTTTGGCCTGTAATCTTAATAGCTCAAACTACAACCTGAACCATGAGACGTTATTAATGCATGTTTAGTCCATTATATGTGTTAAAGATGATGTTAAGGTAGGAAGACCCTACATTAGTGGTATCAGAGCAGTGGTTAGATAACCCGGGAATGGGTGAAGGGTAGCCTTAGCAATAAGTTAGCTAGGTGCTTACTTTTAAACATGTTTTGTGCATAAGTTGCATATGAAGTATATGATGTTGTGCTAACATGTTTTGTTTATCTAACGTGGTGTTATGTGAACTGCTTTTGGTATTGTTGTTAACCCTTGTCTTGCAGTATGGCAACAAACGTGGAAGTGGGTGACGCTGTGAGTGTCAACGCAAGTGCCGGACGTACGAATCCCCTACCCCCGCCAGCCTTTGGCGAAGAACCATCTGAACAACAATTGCTGCCTGGGGAATTGATCTTGACTCAATTTCTTTCATACCGACCCCAGACCTTTGAAGGAACTGAAACAGGGGAACAAGCTGAAGAGTGGTTTGAGAGAATAGAGCAAATCTTCGTGGCAGCTCCTTGTGCTAAGACAGCCTGGATAAGACTAGCAGAGTTCCAGTTGGCCAAGAAGGCGCTGATGTGGTGGAAGACCACAGTGGTAGAGCAAGAGGCTCAAGGTCATGAAGTTAATTGGAAGATGTTTTGAACTCGGTTTCTAAACCGCTATTTTTCGGCTGCCGCACGACAGGCCAAGGAAGACGAATTCACTCACCTCAAGCAAGGTAACCCGTCAGTGTCAGATTATGCTCTTCAATATTGTTCTTTGCTCAGATATGTGCCTCATATCGTCACAAGTACGAAGCAAAAATGAGGAACTTCATGAAGGGCTTGAGGCCGGAACTGTATGATAGGGTGATCACTTATGGCCCTACTTGCTTTGATGATGCGCTTTCACGGGCCGAGCTAGCCGAACTAGGAGTTGGTGCATACCCTGATACCGTACCACCTCCAGCACCCCCTCAGAAATCCACTCCTGATAATTTGAAGCCAAGAAGTGATCAGTTCAAGCCAAGAGGAAACGCATCGGTGTTGAGGTTCAGTGGTAAGAGGCCCGACAATCGTTGGAAAGGAAACCGTAGGGATGACGCCCAGTCAGGAAGAGGACAGCCTCAGGGAGGCAGATTTGGGAAGGTCATGTGCTCTACTTGTGGGCAACCACATCTGACAAAAGACTGCGTAGGATGCTAGGTTTGTGGCAACAAGGGCCAATTTGCTCGGCAATGTCCCAACTGAGAAGGACAACCAAACTCTGCGGGGAGGCCTGCAGAAAGAGCAGTACAACACAGGCCACCGTTTGTACCGAGGCAGTATGGAGGTCAGCCTATGGGGCCACCACAGTGGCAAGTCTATGCTTTGACGAGGGAGCAGGCTACAGCAGCTCCGGAGGAGGTTATAGCGGGTACGTGTCTTTTATTTACGCACCCTGCTTTTATATTGATCGACACAGGTGCATCACACTCTTTTGTGTCGACAAGTTTTGTGGAAAAGCAACACTTATGCACTTCTCCGTCGCCCACGCCTCTTATAGTCTCGACCCCCGCTGGAAGAAGTATGATTACTGATCAGATTGTCTATGACGGCCTCATTTATTTTGAGGATAACGAGCTAAGGTCAGATTTGATTGTTCTGGGGATGTCAGACTTTGACTGCATTATAGGCAATGATGTTCTGGACAGGTATCAGGCAGTTGTGAACTGCAGGCAGAGGACTGTCCGATTCAGATCTGATATGGGAGTCCAGTGGACATTCTTTGGGGATGGTTCTCGTTCTAAGATCCCATTGATATCTGCTGTCAAGATGGCGCAGTTGTTGGAACGAGGCCATACAGGATATCTCATATATGCCGTTGATGTTACGAAAAAGAAAGAAGAATTAAAGGTTGAGGATGTGCCTATAGTGGCGGAATTTCCTGATGTTTTTCCGGAAGAGATTCCCGGATTCCCACCGGCGAGAGAGGTCGAGTTTGGGATTGAGTTATTACCGGGGACGTCTGCCATTTCTCGTGCCCTTTATAGGATGGCACCAGCGGAGCTAAGGGAATTAAAGATTCAGTTGCAAGAGCTCCTTGATAAGGGCTATATACGCCCTAGAGTATCGCCCTGGGGTGCACCAGTTTTATTTGTTAAGAAGAAAGATGGTTCGATGCGTCTGTGCATCGATTACAGACACTGAACAAAGCTACAGTGAAGAACAAGTATCCACTCCCGAGGATCGATGATTTGTTTGACCAGTTGCAGGGTACGAGGCTCTACAGTAAGATCGATCTGAGGTCGGGGTACCATCAGATTCGAGTAAGAGAAGAAGATGTCCAGAAGACAGTCTTCAGGACTAGGTATGGGCACTATGAATTCCTAGTCATGCCTTTTGGGGTGACGAATGCCCCAGCTGTTTTCATGAGTTTGATGAACAAGGTGTTCCAGCCATATCTGGATCAGTTCGTCATTGTTTTCATTGACGATATACTCATTTACTCCCGGACCGAAGAAGATCATGTAAGGCACTTGAGGACAGTACTTCAGATCCTTAGGGATCATCAGTTGTATGCAAAGCTCAACAAGTGCGAGTTATGGCTGAGCAGTGTAGTGTTCTTGGGTCATGTTATATCTAGCAGCGGGATATCTGTGGATCCCACGATGATTGAAGCTGTGATGGAGTGGGCTGCACCCACTTCTGTACCTGAGATACGGAGTTTCCTTGACTTAGCAGGTTATTACCGACGTTTTGTCGAGGGATTTTCTAAGATCGCTAAGCCGCTGACACAGCTGACTCGGAAAGGAGTCCCATTCTTTTGGTCCGAAGCTTGCGAGGAAAGCTTCCAAGAATTGAAACGTCGTTTGACGACAGCGCCAGTGTTGGTGATTCCTTCTGAGAATAAGAAGTTTGCCTTGTACACGGATGCATCATTGCAAGGTTTGGGTTGTGTGTTGATGCAAGATAGGCACGTGGTGGCTTATGCTTCGAGGCAGTTGAAGCCTCATGAGACCAGATACCCAGTCCATGATCTGGAACTGGCGGCCATCATTTTTGCCTTAAAGATTTGGCGTCATTATATTTATGGTACGACGTTTACCATCTATACGGACCATAAGAGCCTGAAGTTCCTATTCACTCAGGCTGAACTGAATATGCGTCAAAGAAGATGGATGGATTTGCTCAAGGATTATGACTGTGAGATTGAGTACCATCCTGGTAAACCAAATTTGATAGCATACGCCTTAAGTCGGAAGGTGAAGAGTACTGCTGAGTACGCTATGTGTTTATCAGCTATGATGACTTCTTATTGCCATCTGGGCTATGATTTTGATGTGGACATGTCGCCGGTGTGAGTGTCGACCTTGTTGGCTGAGCCATACATATTTGAGGCTATCAGGAAGGCCCAGAGGTCGGATGATGAGGTTCAAAGATGGTCATCTATAGTACTTCAAGGATGGCCATCAAAGTTCAGAGTAGCAGAAGATGATTCCTTGAGATTGGGCAACCGATGGGTAGTCCCAGATACACCAGAGTTGCGTAGAGGAATATTGGAGCGAGCCCACAGTAGTCGGTTCAGTATCCACCCAGGAGGAAGGAAGATGTACAAGGACCTATGCGGTCAATTCTGGTGGAGACGCATGAAGCGTGATGTGATCACTTTTGTTAAAAGATTTTTGATCTGCCAGCGGGTAAAGGCAGAAAGGCAGAGGCCTGGGGGCGAGCTGAAGAGCTTGGAAGTACCTAAGTTGAAGTGGGAACATATATCTATGGACTTCGTGACCCACTTGCCAAGAACGACCTCTGGATTTGATGCGATCTGGGTGATCGTGGATAGGCTGACGAAGGTAGCTCATTTCATCCCTTACAGTATGACTTTCACGTATCTAAAGATGGCCCAATTATATGTACGGGATGTAGTGAGGTTGCATGGGGTTCCAGTCTCGATCGTGTCTGACAGAGACCCAAGGTTTACTTCTCATTTCTGGAAGGGTCTCCAGACAGCTTTGGGCACCGAGGTGAGACTGAGTACAGCTTATCACCCTCAGACAGACGGCCAAACGGAGCGTACTATACAGAAGCTCGAAGATATGCTGAGGGCATGTGTTTTGGAGTTTGATACTCCGTGGCAAGAGTCTATACCACTGGTAGAGTTCTCCTATAATAACAGCTATCAGGCGAGCATTCAAATGGCCCCTTTTGAAGCTCTTTATGGACGACGTTCACCGCTGTATTGGGAGGACTTGACTAGTAAGGCGGTCGGAGGACCGGATATGATTAAGGATATGGAAGATAAGATTAAGTTGATACGCCAAAAGATGAAGGTGGCCCAGGATAGGCAAGCAGCCTATGCCAATAAGCGACGGCGACCGCTAGAATTCCAAGTGGGAGACAAGGTCTTCTTGAGAATCTCACCCTTCAGGGGTGTAGTTTGTTTTGGTATGCGGGGGAAGTTATCCCCGAGGTATGTTGGGCCATATGAAGTATTGCAGCGTATCGGTACTTTGGCCTACCGTTTGGCTCTACCTCCGTCTTTATCTGGTATTCATGATGTCTTTCACGTCTCTATGTTACGGAAGTATGAGCCAGATCAGTCTCATGTATTACAGCCTACTGAAGTGCAGTTGGACTTATGTTTAGTTCAGTGGGATCGTCGGGGTGTCGAGGAGGCTACGTGGGAGACGGAACGACATATGGTGCAGCACTACCCGAAACTATTTTCTGGTATGATTTATGTTTAGTTCTTTATGGGTAAGTGCATGCGATTTCGAGGACGAAATCTTATAAGTAGGGGAGTAATGTGATGCCCCGAAATTGATTATATGCGATTTTGGCTTTAATGATGGTTTTATGACGATTTATGTTGGTAATTGATTTATGTGATGGCTAACGAAATATTAACATGATTTAATTATATTGATTGTCAATTATGAGGAAAGCATGAGTTAGTAGAAGTTTAATGCATTTATTTGTAAATGCTATTAAAATACCATGTTGGAGTATTTTAGGCATCATGTTAATTAATGGGTACAAGTTTAATTAAAATACCCCCACTATACCTTTTTCCCTTTTTACTTTACCCATCACTTTTAAAATCCCCAAAATCTCTTCCCAACTCAAAACCCCTCCCATTTTCGAAATCCACCAAGGAAGGAGAAGGAAAGCTTCACAAAACCTTTGTTTGTGTGATCTTTGTTAAGATTTGGAGCCTACAAGAGGTATGGGACCCTTCCTAAAGTTTTTATGATGTTTGGTGTTGAAATGGGTTAGTTTTTAATGTTTTATGTGGGTTTGTTTTGGGTATATGTTGTTTATGGTTGGGGTATGATAATTGAAGTGTTTTATATGGGTTTTAGTGGGTTATGATGATATTGATGTTGTAGGGAAGTTTGGATTTGTAAGGCATGAAGAGGAGCTTGAAAAATGCTCATAAATGGCGATTTTTCGTGGTTCAGGACTCGGCGATCGATCGCCCATTTTTGGCGATCGATCGCGAGCCTCCAGTACGCGCCAGCAACATTTGGCGATCGATCGCCACTTTTGGGCGATCGATCGATGAGCTGGCGATCGATCACGCCAAAAGTGGCGATCGATCGCCGAAGACCCAAAATTTCAGCAACAGGCAGTGTGATCTCGCGATCGATCGGGACAACCCAGCGATCGATCGCGAGACACATAATTATGTGTTTTTGATGCTTTTGTGGGATTTTTGGATATGGAACTATAATTAGCTTCTAATATCGATTTGTATGGTTATGTAGAACCATCCCAGGTACCCACAACATCAAGGAGATAAAGTTCTCCAACTCCTCCACTTTTGGAATTAAGGTACGTAAGAAACGTACGGGCATCGGACGGTAATCCATACTTCTATACTATGATTATGCAATGATTATATAAGTACATATGATGTTTATGATGATGATTATGATAAGTAAGTTTATGATGATGATGTTTATGATGAGTGATGAGTATGATAAGTAAGTTTACGATGATGATGTTTATGATGAGTGATGAGTATGATAAGTAAGTTTATGATGATGATGTTTATGATGAGTGAAGAGGATATGATGTCCATGAGGATGATTATGATAAGTAACGATGATGTTATATGATGTTTATATCATGATACGATGTTATGATATGGTAAGATGCCATACGATGTTATGATTGGGTAAGACGCCCACATGGCAAGATGTCATACGATGTTTATGATATGGTAAGACGCCATACAATAGGGTAAGACGTCCATATGTATGAATGTGAATCAGGGTCAACAAGAAGAAGTTAACGAATAACTAGCAAGTTTACTTAACTAAGATTTCATGCATTTACTGTTATGTTTCTTTTATGATGATCAAGTAAAGATGTGCATGCTCACGATGTGTTGTCCCTGTAGGTACACTTTTGGACAGAAGGCTCAGGGTCGGGTTGAGGCAGTGAGCTATGAGGAGCATGAAAGAAATTAGGATACAGGATTTTTGGATAGTCTCTACTCTAGGAGTAGTATAATTCTATCGCTTTAACATTCATTTTGAGAATGTAATTGATTAAGTTTTGAAATTTCATTTTTGGCATGTAATCTTAATAGCTCAAACTACAACCTGAACCATGAGACGTTATTAATGCATGTTTAGTCCATTATATGTGTTAAAGATGATGTTAAGGTAGGAAGACCCTACATCTTCCTTAGCCTGTCGTGCAGCAGCTGAAAAATTGCGGGTCAGAAACCGAGTACTGAACAGCTTCCAACTTATTTCTTGACCCTGAGCCTCTTGCTCTATCACTGTGGTCTTCCACCACATCAGCGCCTTCTTGGCCAATTGGAACTCCGCTAGCCTTATCCAGGCTGACTTAGCACAAGGAGCCGCCACAAATATCTGTTCGATCCTCTCTAACCACTCCTCAGCCTGTTCCCATGTCTTAGTTCCTTCGAACATCGGGGGTCAGTATGTCAGAAACTGAGCCAAACTTAGCTCCACAGGTAGCAACTGTTGCTCAGAAGGTTCTTCGCCCAAGGCTGGCGGGGGTAGGGGATTTGTACGCCTAGCGCTTGCATTAACACTAACTACATCACCCACTTCCACATTTGCTGCCATGCTGCAAGACAAGGGTTAACAACAATACCCAAAAGCAGTTCATATAATACATCTTTAGAGGAACAAAACATGTTAGCATAACATCATATACTTCATATGCAACACATGCACAAAACATGTTTAAAAGTGAGCACCTAGCTAACTCATTGCTAAGGCTACCCTTCACTCATTCCCGGGTTTTCTAACAACTTCTCTGATACCACTAATGTAGGGTCTTCCTACCTTAACATCATTATAGTCACATTTTATGGACTAATCATGCATTTATATCATCTTAGGGTTCCGGTTGTAGCTTTGAGCTAATAAGATTACAGGCCAAAAATAAAATTTCGAGTTTAATAATTACATTCCCAAAAATGAATGCTAACATTGTAGGTTTACACTACTCCTAGAGTAGAGACTATCAACATCATGTATCCTATGCTCAATCATGCTCCTTTTAGCTCACTGCCTCAACCCGACCCTTAGTCCTTTAGTCCAAAAGTGTACCTACAGGGATAACACATCATGAGCATATACATCCTCACTTAACATAAAAAAAAAAACATAACAGTAAATGCATGAAATCTTAGTTAAGTAAACTTGCTGGTTATTTGTTAACTTCTTTTTTTTTTTTGTCCCTGATACACATTCATGCATATGGGCATCTTACCCTATCGTATGGCATCTTACCATGTCGTAAACATCGTATGGCATCTTACCATATTGGCATCTTACCCTATCGTATGGCATCTTACCCTATCGTATGGCATCTTACCATATCATAAATATCATCATCACTCATCATAAACATCCCCATAGACATCATATCCTCTTTACTCATCATAAACATCATCATCATAAACTTACTTATCATAATCATCATCATAAACATCATATCATCTTTACTCATCATAAACATCATCATAAACATCATATATACTTATGTAATCATAGCATAGTCTTAATGTAGGAGTGTGTTTTACCGTCCGATGCCCGTACGCTTCTTACGTACCTTAATTCCAAAAGTGGAGAAATTGGAGAATTTTATCTCCTTGAAGTTGTGGGTACCTGGGATGGTTCTACATAACCATACAAATCGATATTAGAAGCTAAATATAGTCCAATATCCAAAAATCCCACAAAATAATCAAAAACACACATTTTTACATCTCGCGATCGATCGCCGCCCAGGCCCGATCGATCGCGAGATCATACTGGACGATGCTGCAAAATTCACACCTTGGCGATCGATCGCCACTTTTGGCGCGATCGATCGCCAGCCTCGCCGATCGATCGCCCAAAATTGGCGATTGATCGCCAAATGGTTCCAAAGCCTACTGCTGGCTCGCGATCGATCACCTGAAACGGGCGATCGATCACCGATCCCTGTACATCGAAAAATCACCATTTTTGAGCATTTTTCAAGCTCTACCTCGTACCATTCAAACCCAAACTTTCCTACAACACCAACATCATCATAACTCACTAAAACCCACATAAAACACTTCAAAAATCATACCCCAACCACATACAACATATACCCAAAACAAACCCACATAAAAACATAAAAAGCCAACCCATTTCAAAACCAAACATCATAAAAACTTTAGGAATGGTTATATACCTCTTAAGGACTCCAAATCTTAATAAAGATCCCACAAACAAAAGTTTTGAGAAGATTTCTCCTTCCTCCTTTGAAGAATTTCGAAAATGGCAAATGGGTTAGGGTTTGAGAGTGATTTGGGGATTTAAAGTGAAAAGGGTAAAGTGTAGTAGAAAGGTGGGTATAGTGGGGGTTGTGGGGTTAAAGTATTAAAATTGTACCCCAAAGTTAACATGATGTATAAAATACCCCAACATGGTATTTCAAAAGCATTTTACAAAAATGCACCAAACTTCCATTAAATTCATACTTTCCTCATAATTAACAACCAAAACAATAAATCATGTTAACATCTCATTTTCTAACATGCATAACATACACCCTGAAATGCAACCCCGGGTCACACCTATCATGTGACTAAGCATTTCAACATGATAATTAATTCCAACACATAAATCAATTATCCACATAATTCATCATATAAACATAATTAATGCCCAGATTGCAATTAATTAATTTCGGGGCATCACAGCCTTCATGGTGTTTACCCAACTCTCCTTTGTTACGCCAAATGCCTTCCGGGGTGTTTACCCAACTCGCCTTGGTTACACCAAGTGCTTTCATGGGTGTTTACCCAACTCGCCTTGGTTACGCCAAGTGCCATCAGTGGTGTTTACCCAATCCATCTTGGTTAAGCCAAGTGCCTTCAAGGGTGTTTACTCAATCTACATTGGGTACGCCAAGTGCCTTTAGGGATTTTTGCACAATCCGCATTGGTTACGTAAAACCTTGTTCAAGGACGCTGAGTGGCTGACCTACGGAGAAGGTCAATTTATCCTAGATCTAGCCCAGCTTAAGAGCTCTAGTTCAGCTCTCGAGATGTAGCCCAAAATTCGAGCTGTAGCTTAGATTTCGAGCTCTAGCCTAGCTCCCAAGCTATAGCCTAGCGTCCGAGCTCTAGCCCAGTTTTCGACCTCTTTTATGATCTATTTTCGCATTCAACACTCACACAACATTTGGCGATTCTAGGGTGAGTTATTCATCTTGCCCAAGCTTCCTCCGGGCCAGGGGCGAGCTCATTGCTCACCAGTCCTGGCCCTGGCCACTGGTGGCCGCAAGAACACAAGCCTATGCATTGATGGCTTGTCTAGTCAAGGTCAATTCCTTGTATTACAGGCTTTCCTAGTCAAGATCAAATCCTTGCATCACTAGATTGTCAAGCCAAGTCCATGTACAAGTATTAATTACATGTCTGATGTAATAAACGTTTAATTTGGAAGTTGACTACATGTATCGATTACAAGTCCTTTAGTGCCTATCATGTTCATCTATCAACCCTTGTGAAATATCACCCGCATCCGAGCCTTCACCTTTGATTCAGCCTAGACTGGAAGGGGGAGTATTGATACCTGGTCGGGTTAAACCCATAAATGAAGTCAATGGGTCGGGTCAAGTCACTAGTTAATTGGGACCGTCGGGTGAGTTGTTGAGCTCGGCGTGCGAGCTCGACAGCTCACCCATAGTGGGCGAGCTTAACATCTCGCCCAAGGCGAGCGAACTCAACAGCTCGCCCAAAGCCTAGAGCTACCAAGTCACTGGCCCTCCCAGCCAGCCTCACTAGTCAAGCATTCTGAGCTACCAGGTGTTTATACGTCGCTTTGACGGCATATAAGCCTTAAAGGTCTGACAAAGCCCTTGTGTTACTCCAGAGATAGTACATGATAATTAGGCTAGGCATAAGCTCCCAAGATGGTCCCTCATCTATTCTTGTATAATGGCCCCCTACAACATCTAGAGTGGTCCCCCAATACTTAACCGTCATTGGGTCTGATGGAAAGCTAAGGCCATGTGGATGTATGCGCGAGCTAAACCTCGCAAGGCAATCTCAGATCAAGTGTGATGTACGACCCGTATCTTCAAGTACGGACAAGATCTTAAAAACTGCATCAGCATCATACGGAGAATGCGACATCTGTCTATGGTCCCGGGCTCTAGGACCATGGTCCCCGCTCCTTTTTTAAGAGAATGTGCCACTGGCTCCGGACATACGGTTACAGGTTGTCCCCCACGCCTCCTATAAATACAGGTTAGTTGATGGAAAAAGGGTGTACACTATATTCATTCTTTGAAGCATATTTCCATTATCTGCCATTTTATCAATTCCTTGATTTGAGCGTCAGAGGGGACACACCAGAACATCCTTCGCCCCCTCTCAGTTCTGTTCGTGGTTTCAGGCCTAGCTCGAATATATTACCTGGATGAGCTCTAGTGACCAGAAGGAGGTCAACAGGCACTCTCCAGCCACCGGAAAGAGGTCATCTCATTTTGTATTCATCATATACTTTTATATTTCTAGAGCGCAAAGATATAATATATGTAGACTGCATACTTCTATGTATTGACTAGTTAATCCAACTGAGTTGATTTTGTAATAAGAACCTTAATTTGAACTATTTTTGGATCAATTATGTACTAATTAAAAATTAGAGATGCCAAAAAATATTATAAATTTAATTTAATTTCTGACGGGTCTGACGTATCTAGCGGGTTAAACACGTTAATCTTTGGGTATGGTCGGGTCGGGTATGGTTTAAATTTAACATATCAGAGGATGAATGAGTTCTTCAAAATTTTAATAGGTGGGATCTCGGGTCTTAGTGGATCCGACCCATTATCATCCCTATGTATGCAGTATAGTATAGAGGGTATGAATCAAGTCACATGAAAACTACCTAGGAGATTAAAAATTATTTCAGGAGTTAAGAAATTAATTTCAGCAAATTCTTTAGGTTACTATTGACTCTACAGTTCTTCATATGTTGTGAGGGCCCGATCCTAATGTGGTGTTTAATTATCACATAATGATTAATTTACGTAAACAGCGGAAGATTATTTCAAATGTCTTGTCAAATGACCCTAAAAATTTTCACTTTTAGGTGATACATATATAATGATACTGAAAATATGTAATTTCAGTTTCCCAATTCATCATATTACTCATCACATAAGCATCGAATATATAACCAACCAATAATAGAATACTAAAAATACAAATACTCGGGGCATACCCCGATAATTTAAAATATAATTAAAAAATATTCTAGCAATTGCTGGGACTCAGACTCAACATACCAAAGCTAAACTCAGGTATTCTAAGATGCTTCCTCACGAGCATCCAACATCTGTCTACCTGTAAAACCTGTCATGCCCGAACAAAAAAGGCATGACAGCCCCCACTACGGGGGTCAATACCCAGTACGAGAAATAAATAGATCATGTCAAGAATGACAAAGTATCATGCAATGCATACCATGTATGATTGCGATGTATGAATGGGTATAAAGAATTGAATCTCAAGATACCAATATCGGAGTCCAAAGGAATGTATCATCAATTAATATCATCTTGAACAGAGGGTGAAAACACACACACTTTGCGCTAGGAGAATCATCATGTGTTGTGCTCGTCATCCCTCGTGTCTAGGTCCGGTAGCAACGCGCGTAACTACAGTCGCTACCTACACTGCCTGTCATTGTCGTGCCCGTCGTCCCCGACACTCATAGTAAATCAACTCAGTCATCATCAAGGATATCAAAGAAGTGGATAGATTAATATGATATATCCATGAATCATCTATGCATCATATGACATATGCAACTCAATATGTCATGCAATCTCATGTGAAAATCAATACATATCATGTAATTCACATATCATGTACTACAATGTATCTCAACATGTCATATAGTCACATAAGAATCACATAGTGACAATTAAATCATATAAATCAATTAATGACATGCAAAATCATACAATAGCATCAATACACGTCTTCGTCAGACGTCATGATAAAACTCATTTCTATGTACCTCGGACCAATGCTATATATACCCAGTACTCCTCGAATCAACCTCGAGATCTGTTAACCTAGTCATTTGCACCTCAATTATATCATCAAAGTGTTCAGTTATTTCCATTGTCAAGTTTATAATCCAAACATTGACCCTTAGGAAATTTCATAAAATTTCAGCTTACATGCTCATAGTAATTGGGTCATGAATTTCCAATACTTAACCAAATTACATGGTTCTAATTTAGCTTGAAAGCTAACTCAAAATATGACATTTCATATGTTTGACGCTTCCCCAAATTCGTTCATTTACCTAAGGCAAATTGGATCTAAACATTTTTTATGCAAAATAGGGGAAATTCTAAATTTCAGATTGACCACTTTTCGTAGAAACTTCATAAATAATTCATACAACATCCAATTGACCTGATTCCTATTGGCGAATTTAGCTAACTCAAAATCCTACAATACATCTCTTATGAGCATTAAGTTAATTAGTTCATCTTGATGTACATTATTTGAAAAACGCACAAGCCTAAAAAGTCGTATGTAATCCTTTTCCATATTGAGCATCATGTGGTAAAATTAGCATAACTTTTGCATATGAACTCCAAACTGAGTGAGGCCAATTCCAAATACCAGGTAACACCGAAAACTACAACTCTTATTAGAGTCTAAAACTTCAAATTCGTAGCCATTTTGATTAGTGGCGTTTTTACACTTATTTAGATGCGGATTTCTAATGGTTTTCGTGTTGATTCTTGGATTATTTTACTGTTTTTGGTATATATTTCTATATTTCAGGAATCAATGTTGAAGTGAATAAAAGTAGAGGAAATGAGCCAAAAATGATGAAAAAGGATCGAACCGAGCGAACGCGTCAAAGCCAGGAAAGGAAGAAAATAACAAAAGAAAATAAAAAATAAATAAATCAAGCTCGATCGATCGAGACTCAATTCTCGAAAAAAATCGGCTTGGGCAGAAAATTGGCGATCGATCGAGCTGTCTGCCAATCGATCGGCTGGAAGAGTTTGCTGAAAAATAAACTCCTTATAGAGTTTGTGTCCAACAAAATAGTCCATGATTCCTATCCCTCTATATTTTTATACACAAAAAATCACAACCATAATCAGAATATACAACCTAGGAATAGCCTCCACTCCTCCATACTCCATATCACCTTCATCCACCATCACCTCTTCATCCTAGGAATTGGAACAAACCAACAAGAGAATCGAGGAGCACGATAGAGAAAGAAGCGAGGAAGGATCGAGAATCAACGAATAAGTCGACTTGGGAGTTTTCTTTTACTTTTCTATTATTGTTTTACATGAATAATTGGATTTGTTGTGTTTTTTATGATTGAGAAATATCAATAACATAGTTTTTCCTATTGATTTTGAGATTGAATTCATATATCTTCTATGTGCATGTTTTATTGTTCTTCATGCTTTTGAATGATTGATCCCCTTTGAATGATATTTGATTATAATTGAGATCGAGTGATAAAATTATAATACGATATAATAATTCATGCTGTTTGTTAAAGATTAGATCGAGAGATAAAATCACATGCGAGTGATAGCTTTGGGTTGTTTAATCTAAAGTTAGTGGTTTTCATAAAGCGCATTCAATATTAAATTATTAATTAAGTGAACGAGAGTTACTTGTCGCAATTTGATGTTAGATTAATACAGATCGAGAGAGTTATATTGAATAAATTTGGAAAACCCGTCACCTTAGAGATGTATGGAAAAGAGAATTGTAAGAGTTGGGTTAGGTGAATAATTGTCTTGATAATTCTTTCTTGTGGATTTTTCTCGTGATTATTGATTGTTTTGGTTGGATTAGAGTTGTTTAATTTAGTTATTAGTTTAATTATCAATTAATTCTCGTAGGTTAAATATAGTCAAAAGCGTCTTATTTGGTACTTGCTTGTTAGTCCATGTGGGTTCGACAATCCGTATTCTTCCTATCTATACTAAAACTTGACACCGTGCACTTGTGGTAATAAATCACTACACTGGAATTTTCTGTTTAAAATAATAGCGATCAAGTTTTTGGAGCCGTTGCCGGGGACTAACTTTAGTAATATCATACTAGGTTTTTTTACTCTAATTTAACCATTGTTTTTGTATTGTTTTCTAAATTTTCGATAGAAAAAAATAATAATAATTTATGTTTTGGTTTTTGTTCTGTTTGTCTTGTGAGGAACTTGGAGATGCTACATCAACAAGCATTCACGAGATTTGGCCAACAACCGTCCGAGCCGTTCTATGCAGCGTGGGAGAGATTCAACGATTTGGCAAACACGTATCGATATCATGACTTTCCAAACTACACTCGTCTGCAATACTTTTTCAGTGGTTTGGATGCGGACACACAAGGATGGGTATTCAACGGAGCTTTGGCAACTGGTAGTCCTTTGGTTGATAGAGATGAAGACAGTGTATTACACTTGTTTAACGATATGGCGAACTTCGACTACCAGTGGCATTGGAATCTTTCATTGCAGGGTTGGAGCCACCAATACCCACCAAAGCCTCATGACCCTCATTTTACAGACCCACCACTTGAACATCAGGGAGAGACGAGTGACAGTTCTGCGGAAGTCAGTGCTCATTTAGAGGATACATTACTCAGGTTTATGGCATCATGTGAGACAAAGATTGAAAGTCGGACCAACTCAATGCGTCATCTGGAGCAGCAAATGGTGAGCCTCATGGAAACCTTATCAGAAAGCTGCCAAGAGAATGAGACGATACCTACTATAAAAGAGGAGACGAATCAAGTTGGGTTCCATGACGATGATCACTCAAACAGCCAAGTTTGGGGGAGTGATCCTACTACTGTGGAAGATTCAAGGGAACTTGAGCCTCTACAAGAGATTGAGCCTACTTTAGAGACATTATCCGAGGAGTTCCCATGTGAAGATGAGTCGAGTGTGATGTTGGAGAAGGAAG
This sequence comes from Haberlea rhodopensis, assembly GCA_907163345.1. Classification (NCBI taxonomy): domain Eukaryota; kingdom Viridiplantae; phylum Streptophyta; class Magnoliopsida; order Lamiales; family Gesneriaceae; genus Haberlea; species Haberlea rhodopensis. The sequence continues at coordinate 2,054,642 of CAJQUN010000100.1, forward strand.
AGACTTGCGAAGATTCCGATTTGAGTCCATCGATGGAGACATGTTCTATGTCATTGGTGGACCCGTATTTTCCATCGATCCCAACTTCACCGCACTACATCCTCCAAGATATGAAGCCAAGTCAAGAATCATTCTCCCATGCCTACCACTTCAAGAAGAATGTTGTTGGAGCGACGAGCTTACACTGTTATAATCTTGCCAAGCTTGAGGGCATACTGAATGAAGACCCATCAGTGGTATCATATGATACTTACTATGGGCGGCAACCGCTATTTGATGGTTGCTTCTGATGGTCAAGCCGAAGACTAGAAATCAGCGCTTCTTGGGAGGCAACCCAAGCATATCCTTTTGCTATTTAGTTTTGTTATTTGATTTTCAGTTTTTGTGTTTAGTTTTGACTATCTCCCAAATCGATTATTTTATTTGCATTCTTCTCTTGCTAGGTACTTAGTTGGAGCGATGAATCCCTACAGCAGTGGAGCTTTCAAAAGCAAATCTTCCTCAACCCTCATGCAAGCGTCTTGATCAGGGGCGTTTACTTTTTCCCTTTTGATTCTTTTAAACATTGAGGACAATATTTGATTTAAGTTTGGGGGAGTGGCTTGCATGTTTTACTTGTTTTAACCACATGTTGTGTGCTTAATTGACACTTGAATCGTCCGATTATTATGTGCTAAAATTTTTAAGAGTTCAAACTTGAGAAAATAATGAATTATAGTAGTGATTATTCAATGAGGATTTTGATCTCACTATGCATAAGAACTTGAATTTTAATGATTGTTAGACTTGTACATGAATATCCTGTTTTGAGTTAGAATGTCAGGAATGAGGAATATATTGAGCACATCGAGTCCTGATCTTGTGGATTGCATGTGGAATAGTGATAATTGTTGTGAACTTGATGATTTGGCTTGAGCATCTTAGAGTTATCCTAGAACGCACTAGCTCAACAAGATAAAAGACTGTCTTAGTGTATGTCCCACGCCCTGTGGCTATAATGCTCTTACAGGCAGGCAAAGGAAGACAACTGAGCAACCCAGCTGGCATTGACAATCATGAACTCAAGCAATCTTGTACTTATTTCATATTTCTTACCCTATTTGATGATGACACTTTGAGGCAAAATTTTATAGTTACAAACTTGACTTGGACATGATTTAGGCAATCTTTGACACGTTTGAGCCTTTCAAGCTTATCTAATTAGACCCCCATTCGGCATTATTGGTAAACTCATTATACATACCCTTATATGAGCCTAAATGGAAAAGAAAAATATTTATCCTTACCCTAAGGGAGTATAATGAATATCATTCGATGCACTTGAATTGTTATATCTTGATGAACTTATTGAAAAAGATTGATGAATGATAAAAGGAAAAAAAAACGAAAAGAGAAAAAAACCTTGAGAAAAGATTAAATGAATAAGACCCAAAGTGGCCAAAGCTAGAAAAAAAAGAAAAGAGAAGGAGCTCGAAAATATGTGCTAAAAAGTGAATTTTATAAGTTATACTCTCTTCGTTGCGCTTATCCTACATTTTCTTTGAAGCTGACACTAAAGGCCAAACATTACAAGCTTATAAAGACATTTTGATCCAAGTCTAGGGAGTAACTATCATTAGTGGAGAAGTTGTTTGAAAATAGGCCTATGGGATTGTAATGTCCGGGAATTAATGGTGTTAATCCCGGTGTAGTATTAATCCTGGATGGATTTTTTTTTAATTGTAAGCAATTAGGAATTAATTACGGTTTGGGTCTCCCGAGGTTGTTAGATTGGGCATTTGTGATCGTTGGATCCAAAGGTTGAGATTGTATTCTCATTTTGGTGGAAAGCCTATGATTTGGGTTTTTAGTGGGACTTGGAGTCCGGGGTGCCTTGTGTTGGGGCCAGTCTGGGGATTTGATGTTGGAGGGTGAGTTTTTGAAAACAGATGATTTTTAATGAATCATGATGTATTTGCGGAGGTTTTGGTGTGTTGGGGTATTTTGCTATATATACCCGTTGGACTCGGGATTCCGTCATTTGGAATCCATTTCTCTCCTCTCCTCCCCCTCTCACGCCACCTTCGCCCCAAACCCTTCCCCTTCCCTTTGGTTGAAGCAAAATCGTTAGAACTCGATTATGGGGGCCGGATTTCTTGAAGAAAGATAGGTAATATTCTTCTCCTCTCTTTTGGCTTCAATTTGATTGTGGTTTTGTGTTGTGTGGTTGAGTTTTGGGTTGGTTATGGCATTTGGGGGTTTTGGGGTTAAAATCCAAAATGTTGATTTCAGTGTTTTCATGGAGTTTAATTGTTGTATTTGAGGCATTGAGGTGGTATGGGGTGTTGGTTTGGAGTTGGGTGTGAAAAACACCATTAGAACTCGAGTTTTTCGAAAAATCGCAGTCCGCGATCGATCTTGGCGAGGCGCCGATCGATCGCGACATGCTACTGGAATTTGTAGAAGATGTACAGTATCGGCGATCGATCGCGAAAAGGGGGCGATCGATCGCGAGGGTCTCAGCGATCGATCGCGAGATGTGGCGATCGATCGCGGATTGATTTTTTTTCGGGCAGTAGGCTTGCGCGATCGATCGCGCCTGATGGGCGATCGATCGCGGCACTGTTCACCTGCATGGATTTTCGAATATGTTGGAAAATGTTGGGATTTTGGAACCGAGGTCTAAAGGGCCGACTTCCGGAGTGTTGTTCACATTCCAATGAGAATGTTAGGCTTTTAAAATGGTTTGATTGGAACCAAGCTTATTAAACGGAATTTTGGTTGGGTTTTTGGCTATCTGTTAATCATATAAAATGGAATATTTTGGGTAGTATGCATGCTTAGCCGGGGGGCTTTTATTTTGGTAATCGTCATGGATTGACGATATGATTGGGAGTCTTGAACGTGCGTGGGCACGTGATCGCATGCTTATTCTTGATTTTGAGTCGTTTATGTGTTTTAGCACATATTTCTCTAGGCATGGGACTCAAGGAAGGTTTGGCTTGGACTACGGAGACTTAAGGTACGTGGGACGTACGAGCATAACCTATTATAGTATTGCAACTGTAATATGCATGGTTTGTGATAATGGTATTAAATGGGCATTGGAATACATGGTGTATGGTAATGGTATTATATGGACATTGCAATATCTGGCATGTGGTAAGTATTGAAATGCATGGTGCATTATATTTACTTCAAATGGATAATGATATGCATGGTATATGGTAACTGTGATAAATAGACATACATTGGAAATCATAGGGTGCCGCTTTAGAGCGAGCAACGATTGGGTGTTGTCGCCGTTGAGCACTACCGGTTATGACGCCGCTATTGTTGAGCGTGCGCTGGGTTAAGAATGCCGCTATTGTGGAGCGAGCAATGTTACGGGAACATGGAATCCTTGGTTAAATATATGTGAAATCTATGGCCTATGTATAATGATTTTACATATTGATTATGGAGCTGACATGATAGAACTGTATTAGTTAATCTATATGGTGATTAACTGGCTTTGGGAATTTGATGAGTTTGGTTATTTTGAGAACAGGGACAATGCATGGGATCCCGGATGAGGGTATTGCCATCCAGGGAGTATCATTTAAATTATGGCATTTACATTCTGTAAATTATGAATTGCAATATTATTATTTTGTGATTGGTGGTATTGGTATGCTCACCCCGTGTGGGGGCTGTCTCTGTTGGGGCAGGTAACACAGGTGTAGCGGCTTTGGAGTCGAGCTCGGGCTTTTGGTTAGAGGTACTTCCAGGATCGAGGTACCAGAGCTGGTTGGATGGACGCTCAGATCCAGTGTTGAGATCGAGTTGTGCTTGGAAGGTGCTTCCAGGATAGAAGTACCAGTAGCGGTATCCGGTATAGTGTTTTATGCATCAAATACACGTTTATTCATTGAGTACACCTTACGTGTATATGGGATGTATAAATGGGCTATGGCCTCTTTCTGTTCATTATGGTTGCATGCAATTAATTATGGAAATTGCTAAATGAACTAAGAGCATATTAGTGTATTATGTGGGTGCATGTTATGTGAATAATAATGGTAGGGGGAATTTGAATATTGGGAATTGAATGCAAGAAATTTTCTGGGTAGCATACGGTGTTGCACTTGCATAGGGTTTTTCCCCTGATGGTATGAGTATATGCACTCATGGTATGGCTTAATGCACTAATTACGGGTTAAGGGCACGGGGGTCCTTACATTAGTGGTATCAGAGCAGTGGTTAGCTCTTTGGGGCTGTTGAGGGCCTAGGAACATGTTATTGGGAATGAGAAGCACATACTTATGCATGATTGCTTATGTGCGTTTATGATATGTGTTCATCATTGGCATATGTGTTGCTAACCATGGTGGTTGCAGGGTCTTATGAGACATGGACTATGCATTACGGTTGCATAGGTATACATCGGAGTGATGATTTTAATGCTTTGCCGCTACATGTTGGAGCGAGGTGCATTAAAATACACTCATGGCGATGTTTATGGGAATACGGATTATGCATTACGGTTGCATGCACGTCGAAGCGATGATGCCGCTGTCGTGTCGAAGCGATGGTAAATGCCGCTGTCACGTCGAAGCGATGATGCCGCTGTCGTGCCGAAACAATTATTGAAATACGGGTTATGCATTACGGTTGCATGCATGGCGTAGCGATATGAATACTTGCCGCTGTCGTATTATAGCGATGAAGAATATTTGCCGCAAATATGTCGAAGCGAAGGAAAAATGCCGCTGTCATATTATTATTGCGAGGGATATTATGCCGCTAATACGTCGAAGCGAAGGGTATTTCCGCTGTCATGCCGGAATGATGGTAAATGCCGCTGTCGTGTCGAAGCGATGGTAAATGCCGCTGTCACGTCGAAGCGATGGTACCACCGTCATGTCGAAACGATGATGCCGCTGTCGTGTCGAAGCGATGATACATGCCGCTGTCACGTCGAAGCGATGATGCCGTTGTCATGACGTAGCGATGTGATCGGGAACAAAGTACTACATGAGTGTGAGTACCTCTTGAGTCCGCGATTAGCCGGGTATTTTATTGGCGATGGTTACGCCGGGTATTTTATTGGCGATGGTTACGCCGGGTATTTTATTGGCGATGGTTACGCCGGGTATTTTGTTGGCGATGGTTACGCCGGGTATTTTATTGGCGATGGTTACGCCGGGTATTTTATTGGCGATGGTTACGCCGGGTATTTTGTTGGCGATGGTTACGCCGGGTATTTTATTGGCGACGGTTACGCCGGGTATTCTATTGGCGATGGTTTATACCGCCGGATATCTATAGCGACATTTTATGCCGCTGACTCCATGGCGAGGGATCATGCCGCTGATTCGATAGCGATGGATTATACCGCTATGTGTGTAGCACTGGATTATGCCGCCTACGAGCGATGGGTGCTGCTTATGTACCGCTGGTGGACGATGGATACAGGTATTCCGCTATCTCGATAGCGATGAGGTATGGCATATTACTTTTGTTATCAGTATGGTGATTATGGTGTATTATTATTTACCGTCATGTGTTTGACGATGAGATTATGGATGTCGTGTATCGACAGGTACCGTCATATGTTCGACGATGTTATTTGGGATAACTATGTGGACGCTTGGCGTCATTTTGGTGATTTATGCATTCATGTTTATGTATATGGTTGTATGGTTTGAGTGCCGATGGTGGGCACATGGTAGGGTCTGGGTATTTAGTTGACGAGACCTTTTGCCGAGCAGGTTTGCTCGATGGATCATTGATGCATTGTACCGGTGAGAGTACGCATCGTATTATGGAGGTATATTATTGACGAGCAATGATACCCTTCGGTATGCTCGCTGGGATGGCTAAGGCCAAGTGAATGGTGGTAAGAGTAGTCATTGAGGAAACTACTCGCTTGTTATTGTGATGAGGAGTAAACATGGTTACACCCACCCTAAGGGCGTGGAAGAAGTCCTAATGGATTAGGATTGCATGATAATTGAGCGTGGACGCCGGGTTGTCCAGTGTGCTTTGGTGTTTTAGAGATATGTTGGGCAATGACCCACAACTCTAATGGTTTGGGCGGTATGGTATACCGGGATGGAATGTGTGTCGCGTTAATAGGTTGGTATAAGCCTATGGGACCAGCGAATCACTAGCCAGGTATTGTTGCAGTGCTTTAGTGTGCTTGTGGTAGCTATTATAATGCTCGTTGGATTCGAGTTTGGTGAATCGTATGGTGATACGATGAGGGTTATGGTAGACTCTTGTAGTCTCTATGTGGCATGGTGTTTGAGGTAGGGAATACCTCACGGGGACGTTATACGTCATTGTTTTGAGGGACTTGTGCTGGGACAGCTCAAGTTTGTTGGTATTACCAACGTGAGTGTCAACAAGTCGTGGTTAGCTCTAGTTGAGCATCCTTGCATATGGCATGCAATGGGAGTCACAATGGTTTGTGAGATATAGTTAGTGGGGTGACACTACTATATTGATTTTTTTTATCTCTTGGAGAGATTTGGATTGTACTGTCTTGGAGACAGCTTGCATCGGTCGTGGTTTGATTGTAAGTCAGCCATGGTAAGCATTACTGATGTTGGACCGAGTAATGGATTTCTTACCTCGGTGAGACGTTTGAGGAGACGTCTTCGGGGAGATGCTCGATTTTGGAGTACTATGGTATTAGTACAGAGCATCGTTGGAAGGTGTATACATGGCGTATACGGATTTTTGGATTGGGTAATGGTAGTATTGATGCACTACTCTAACCAATTGTATATTTCTGGGTTCCGGGATATGTTTTGGTATTAATATACCAGGTTTTCCGAACGGTAATTCGAGGATTGGAGGATCATGGATTCATGACTTCTTCCTTGAGAGGAAGACGGTATTGTGATTCCTACCGGTTGAATCTTTTGGGGAGATTCGTTATTTTGGTTCGTGTGGTGGTGATGTTGAAATCACACCCTTTGGTTTTGGTTTGTCAACCATCATTCTCCGTGGGGCGAGAATAATCGGGGTTTGACAGTTGGTTTTGGGATTTGGGTGTGATTGGAGATACCCGAGTCTATTGCATTGTGTATGCATGTTGTGATTGGTGTTTGGGCATGTATGCCGTGAGTGTATACGAATGCCAATGTTATTTTGTTCATTGTTGAACGTCGAGTTGTATGCTTGGTTTGGTGAATCTCCGGTGTGAGATTGTGGGACCTCGAGATCGGTAATCTCGCTGGCACGATGCATTCTGATGAATGATCGTGAGGGTTGTTTGACTTCCCCGGAGGAGGGATTGTTGTGTTTTGAAACCATGGTAGTTCTTGCTGGTTAATTCGATAGCCTCCCTGTTTTAGGATTGTAAAATCCCAGGATAGACAAGGGGTGGCCAGGACTCGGATTTGTTTGGTGTCGTGGTTGACACGCATGGCGGGGATGCAAGTGATTGTTTTGCGTGACCTCTGTGGAACTTGAGACTTTGTGGAGTCTTGAGGGTGTGTCGGGACCAAGATATGATTTCTTGGAACACACCGGTGTAAACATCCTCGGTGATGTGTTTTGTGTGGATCAGTGACCGTGGGTAACCCGGTCCGGGTTGCAAGTGGTGCAACTACTCCTTTGGAGGAGATGGGCTGGGAAGCGGAACCGGATTTTCTGTGAGTATACTGTCGTATGCTAGTAGTCCTCATCATAACGATGCGTGTTAAGCATCGTGGACAAGTAATGGAGATATCATGGAGAGATATCTATGTCGAGATTAATGAAGGTTTGGTTGAGTTTCAGTCATGGTGGACTGACTTCTGGGACGATTCACGTCGAGGTATGTTGTTATCTTTCGGGTTGTATTGGTTTTGGCGGTTGCTCTATTTTAGGTCTTAGTGCGAGACTGGTATTCTCGCAGTTGTTAATTCGATTCTAAGGTGGTTCAGAATCGGGGTCTTGGCTTTGTTTTGTTTGTGTAGTCCTGGTGTTACGTGGAGTACACCGGTGCAATTTCGGGGACGAAATTTTATTAGTAGGGGATAATTGTAATGTCCGGGAATTAATGGTGTTAATCCCGGTGTAGTATTAATCCTGGATGGATTTTTTTTTAATTGTAAGCAATTAGGAATTAATTACGGTTTGGGTCTCCCGAGGTTGTTAGATTGGGCATTTGTGATCGTTGGATCCAAAGGTTGAGATTGTATTCTCATTTTGGTGGAAAGCCTATGATTTGGGTTTTTAGTGGGACTTGGAGTCCGGGGTGCCTTGTGTTGGGGCCAGTCTGGGGATTTGATGTTGGAGGGTGAGTTTTTGAAAACAGATGATTTTTAATGAATCATGATGTATTTGCGGAGGTTTTGGTGTGTTGGGGTATTTTGCTATATATACCCGTTGGACTCGGGATTCCGTCATTTGGAATCCATTTCTCTCCTCTCCTCCCCCTCTCACGCCACCTTCGCCCCAAACCCTTCCCCTTCCCTTTGGTTGAAGCAAAATCGTTAGAACTCGATTATGGGGGCCGGATTTCTTGAAGAAAGATAGGTAATATTCTTCTCCTCTCTTTTGGCTTCAATTTGATTGTGGTTTTGTGTTGTGTGGTTGAGTTTTGGGTTGGTTATGGCATTTGGGGGTTTTGGGGTAAAATCCAAAATGTTGATTTCAGTGTTTTCATGGAGTTTAATTGTTGTATTTGAGGCATTGAGGTGGTATGGGGTGTTGGTTTGGAGTTGGGTGTGAAAAACACCATTAGAACTCGAGTTTTTCGAAAAATCGCAGTCCGCGATCGATCTTGGCGAGGCGCCGATCGATCGCGACATGCTACTGGAATTTGTAGAAGATGTACAGTATCGGCGATCGATCGCGAAAAGGGGGCGATCGATCGCGAGGGTCTCAGCGATCGATCGCGAGATGTGGCGATCGATCGCGGATTGATTTTTTTTCGGGCAGTAGGCTTGCGCGATCGATCGCGCCTGATGGGCGATCGATCGCGGCACTGTTCACCTGCATGGATTTTCGAATATGTTGGAAAATGTTGGGATTTTGGAACCGAGGTCTAAAGGGCCGACTTCCGGAGTGTTGTTCACATTCCAATGAGAATGTTAGGCTTTTAAAATGGTTTGATTGGAACCAAGCTTATTAAACGGAATTTTTGGTTGGGTTTTTGGCTATCTGTTAATCATATAAAATGGAATATTTTGGGTAGTATGCATGCTTAGCCGGGGGGCTTTTATTTTGGTAATCGTCATGGATTGACGATATGATTGGGAGTCTTGAACGTGCGTGGGCACGTGATCGCATGCTTATTCTTGATTTTGAGTCGTTTATGTGTTTTAGCACATATTTCTCTAGGCATGGGACTCAAGGAAGGTTTGGCTTGGACTACGGAGACTTAAGGTACGTGGGACGTACGAGCATAACCTATTATAGTATTGCAACTGTAATATGCATGGTTTGTGATAATGGTATTAAATGGGCATTGGAATACATGGTGTATGGTAATGGTATTATATGGACATTGCAATATCTGGCATGTGGTAAGTATTGAAATGCATGGTGCATTATATTTACTTCAAATGGATAATGATATGCATGGTATATGGTAACTGTGATAAATAGACATACATTGGAAATCATAGGGTGCCGCTTTAGAGCGAGCAACGATTGGGTGTTGTCGCCGTTGAGCACTACCGGTTATGACGCCGCTATTGTTGAGCGTGCGCTGGGTTAAGAATGCCGCTATTGTGGAGCGAGCAATGTTACGGGAACATGGAATCCTTGGTTAAATATATGTGAAATCTATGGCCTATGTATAATGATTTTACATATTGATTATGGAGCTGACATGATAGAACTGTATTAGTTAATCTATATGGTGATTAACTGGCTTTGGGAATTTGATGAGTTTGGTTATTTTGAGAACAGGGACAATGCATGGGATCCCGGATGAGGGTATTGCCATCCAGGGAGTATCATTTAAATTATGGCATTTACATTCTGTAAATTATGAATTGCAATATTATTATTTTGTGATTGGTGGTATTGGTATGCTCACCCCGTGTGGGGGCTGTCTCTGTTGGGGCAGGTAACACAGGTGTAGCGGCTTTGGAGTCGAGCTCGGGCTTTTGGTTAGAGGTACTTCCAGGATCGAGGTACCAGAGCTGGTTGGATGGACGCTCAGATCCAGTGTTGAGATCGAGTTGTGCTTGGAAGGTGCTTCCAGGATAGAAGTACCAGTAGCGGTATCCGGTATAGTGTTTTATGCATCAAATACACGTTTATTCATTGAGTACACCTTACGTGTATATGGGATGTATAAATGGGCTATGGCCTCTTTCTGTTCATTATGGTTGCATGCAATTAATTATGGAAATTGCTAAATGAACTAAGAGCATATTAGTGTATTATGTGGGTGCATGTTATGTGAATAATAATGGTAGGGGGAATTTGAATATTGGGAATTGAATGCAAGAAATTTTCTGGGTAGCATACGGTGTTGCACTTGCATAGGGTTTTTCCCCTGATGGTATGAGTATATGCACTCATGGTATGGCTTAATGCACTAATTACGGGTTAAGGGCACGGGGGTCCTTACAGGGATGCTTGATGATAATCTTGACTTTGAGTTGATTAAATGATTTGATCTTGAATATGTGCATGAAACTTGAGATTGAAATTAACACATGCACACGTTCCGATTTTGAGATGTGTTGCTTGACTTAGGTGAAAATATGTCTTGTCAACTTTTGTATATGTGCATGAGATTTCTGAGATGCAAGTCATGAAATAATTGTTTCAATTATCAAGAATGAACTCTACCTTATGATTTTAATGCTTAATCGAGGACGATTAAGTGATAAGTTTGGGGGAGTTGATAAGTGGCGTTTTTACACTTATTTAGATGCGATTTTCTAATGGTTTTCGTGTTGATTCTTGGATTATTTTCTGATTTTTTGTATATATTTCTATATTTCAGGAATCAATGTTGAAGTGAATAAAAGTAGAGGAAATGAGCCAAAAATGATGAAAAAGGACCGAACCGAGCGAACCCGTCAAAGCCGGTAAAGGAATAAAATAACAAAAGAAAATAAAAAATATAAAAAATCAAGCTCGATCGATCGAGACTCAATTCTCGATCGATCGGCTTGGGCAGAAAATTGGCGATCGATCGAGCTGTCTTCTCGATCGATCGGCCGGAAGAGTTTGCTGAAAAATAAACTCCTTATAGAGTTTGTGTCCAACAAAATAGTCCATGATTCCTATCCCTCTATATTTATACACGAAAAAATCACAACCACAATCAGAATATACAACATAGGAATAGCCTCCACTCCTCCATACTCCATATCACCTTCATACACCATCACCTCTTCATCCTAGGAATTGGAACAAACCAACAAGAGAATCGAGGAGTACGATCGAGAAAGAAGTGAGGAAGGATCGAGAATCAACGAAGAAGTCGACTTGGGAGTTTTCTTTTACTTTTCTATTATTGTTTTAAATGAATAATTGGATTTGTTGTGTTTTTTTATGATTGAGAAATAACAATAACATAGTTTTTCCTATTGATTTTGAGATTTAATTCATATATCTTCTATGTGCATGTTTTATTGTTCTTCATGCTTTTGAAGGATTGATCCCCTTTGAATGATATTTGATTATAATTGAGATCGAGAGATAAAATTATAATACGATATAATAATTCATGCAGTATGTTAAAAATTAGATCGAGAGCTAAAATCACATAGGAGTGATAGCTTTGGGTTGTTTAATCTAAAGTTAGTGGTTTTCATAAAGCGCATTCAATATTAAATTGTTAATTAAGTGAACGAGAGTTACTTGTTGCAATTTGATGTTAGATTTAATACAGCTCGAGAGAGTATATTGAATAAATTCGGAAAACTCGTCACCTTAGAGATGTATGGAGAAGAGAATTGTAAGAGTTGTGTTAGGTGAATAATTGTCTTGATAATTCTTTCTTGTGGATTTTTCTCGTGATTATTGATTGTTTTGGTTGGATTAGAGTAGTTTAATTTATTTATTAGTTTAATTATTAATTAATTATCGTAGGATAAATATAGTCAAAAGTGTCTTATTTGGTACTTGCTTGTTAGTCCCTGTGGGTTCGACAATCTGTATTCTTCCTATCTATACTAAAACATGACACCGTGCACTTGCGGGAATAAATTGCTACACTGGAATTTTCTGTTTAAAATAATATCGATCACATTTATTCCCAGAAAATCTAAGAACATGATGCATAAAAACTCGCATGCACTGAAATTCCCGATTGTACACATTGTCGTACAATGACCATAACATTTTCATCTTAAATCCAAATTAGCTGATTTCGGTGGCCAATTAAAGATAACATAAAATAATACAACTTTTGTTATGGGAATCATCATCAAATTCGAATCACAACTATGCTAAAAACTTGAAATACCATACTATTCATGCACTGGTCTTAGCAGACTACAATTTGACAGCAACTTCATCTATTTCAGCAACAATTCAGCATCAACTCCAATCTAAATGCAATAATTCGACCAAGTTATGTTCATAAACAAAAAATATACATATATACCTTCAAGTCATGAAGATTTGAAGCGTAGAAACCAACTGAAAACGCCCGGCGCTTGCGGAATACGATTAACGCCGCTGTTTTGATTCCCTTCTGATTTCATTGCTTCTTTCTTGATAAATTTCGGTTTTCATCATCTTGCTCCTTCAAAATCCTTATTTGCATGTAATATTGGATGATGTTTGATAATATTTGAAGGCTGGTTCTAGCAGGAATCATGAAGAAGATGAGAGGAAAAGGAAGTGAAGGAGTGTGAGCAAGCTTCGATAGTTCCTAGGCTACCAAAGCTGATTTTGTTGCTTGTTGTTTTGTGTGTATCATATTTTTATATACACATATATGATATTTGGTCCACACATGACCCGTGCCGGAAGTACTCTATGTTTTCATCATTCGGGTTTTTCTCAAAATTCCACTAACTTGTTTATTTTCTTCAATTCAAATTTTTCTAGTTGTTGAATAATTTAACTTGATATTTCAGTTGCCAATTAAATTATCCAGATTCTTAACTAATTAATTATCTGAGTTTGAATAATCATCGTTAATCCGATTAATCATAATTAATTAGCAATGGGGCCTTACACTTCTTCCCCTCTTAAAATGATTTCGTCCTTGAAATCTCAAAACTGAGTATAACTCAAAAATTTAAATCATATGAGATGTCTCAATCTCATTCATAAATACATAAGAATCATCATGTATCCGTGACAACTGATGTGGTAGTGTCAACGATATACCACTGAACCAAGCTTCTCTATGACTCCACAAAGTTCAAAATATCGAGGCGACATCATGTATCCGTGACAACTGATCATCGTAAAGGTAATATCTTCATATTTAGCTGATTCTCAACTTGAAATTCTAACGATATATTTCTCTTGTCGTCATAGCAAACCTGCTTACTTTAAGCCAATTTCATTCGATTTCGCAGAAAACTTATCATTCCTGGCATTTCTTCAACAATCTCAAGTTGTGTCAAATATTACTTATCAATATCAGTGATCGAAAAAGTCTGGCTCTACAAAACCACAACCGATGTCATCCCGGTAGTTGTCTGGAACTTAAATTATAGGAAAAATTCTACTAGTGAATAGTGATTCGGGCAATTCCCACTAAATTCATCACGATTAATCGGGACATAACTTCCAAAGTCTGGGTAATTCTCTCAGTTTGTCCATCAATCCGATATTCATTGCTAACTTAGTACCCATAACATTCTGAGAACATTTTTCGAATTCGAATATTATTCTCGGATCTCTATCAGATATAATAGTTACAAAAACTCATTGTAACTAAACCACATTATCCACATCTTAAACATGTCGGTTTCTCATAGGCATACAGACAATCATATGAAATCAATATCTTGTATTGAATAGTCAACAACTGTAAGGACCCCGTGCCCTTAACCTACTATTAGTGTATTAACCCATGTATTTAGTGCATACAATCATGTAATCAGGGGAAAACCACATGTTACCATAGCATAATATACCAACAATGAAATTTCTTACTTTATTCCATATAATATTCATATCCCCCATACCACTCAACCCTTAAGTATGCATCTTGTAATACACTAACATGTTCTCAATTCATTTAGTAATTCCTTAATTAATTGCATGCAACACATGAATTGTGAGACCCCGTTATCTAACAACGTTATAAGGTACAATTAAGAGAACTAATCATGCATAAATCAGAGTAATAGACCGTGTTGATGCCCTGAGCTTAAGAGTTACATTACCAAAAATCTCAAAAAGGAATTACTTACATTCCTAACAAAAGAGTGTGAAACTATAGTTTTACTCTACTCTATGTAGAAACTATACAAAAAGGGAGATTCTGTTATGCTATCCCTGAAGCACTCCTTACAGCTCACGCATCAACCCTGACCCTGGTTCTCCATGCCAAATGCACCTACAAGGACAACCCCCAACACATGAGCACATAATAATTCATATTCAACACAATATGAATAAAAGCGTAAATGCGTAAACCATAAATACAAAATACTTCATGTATTCCAATGCATTTAAAACACCCCCTTTTGGTTGTCCCTGTACCATAACTCATAATCGAATCAATGAATGACATGACATATTTCAATTCCTCAAATCATCAAACCAATCCCTAGTCTGTTTATCACAATGTATTTTAATACCCCTCGCTTCATATATAAGCGGCATAGAATAACATCGCTTCAATGTGACATGCGGTACTCCCACCCATCGCTTCACATTTTAGCGGCAAATATTTTTTCCTCGCTTCATATGAAAACCTCGCTTCAATGTGACATGCGGTACTCCCACCCCTCGCTTCACATTTAGCGGCACAAAATAAATAGCAGCAAGCATTAAAATCATCAAGATGATAACCATGACTCATGGGATGCGCATCAATCAATCAACATATACATATGCAATCATAATGTATGGATCAACATGTATTTGCATCTACCATGCACAAATCAATACACACTTGCATCTACAATGCATCCCAATGCGTATATAAATTACATGTTACCGTTGGGTGCCCGTACGTCTTCTACGTACCTTTCCAAAATATGGTATGTTGCAGGACTCTATCCCCTGCGTTGTGTGGCTATCTGTGAAGGCTCTACACAAGTGTACAACACAATATTATATGCCAATAATAGCCCGATACCAAAAATCCTACAATAATTAATCAAAACACCACATTTGGCTTCTCGCGATCGATCGCCAATAAGCCCCGATCGATCGCGAGATGCTACTGCCTCAACATTCAAAATTTTGTCTTCCGCGATCGATCGCTGAAGTTGTGCCGATCGATCGCGGCATCGCCGATCGATCGCGCCAAACTCGCGATCGATCGCTGAAGTCTTCTGTCTCGCACCCTGGTGCTCGCAATCGATTGGGAAGAACGCGCCGATCTATTGCCGAAGTCTGCAATCGCGAGAAATAGCCATTTTTGAGCACCTTCCGAAAGCTACCATAAAACACCCCAAAAACCATCATATTCCAACAACTCAACACACCAAATACACCAATATACTACCATGTAGCTACCCAAATAATATTCTCAACAAAAAGCTACTACACATGCCATTTCTCACTCAAAATAAACATAAACTCAACAAAAACTTAAACCATAAACATAACATGATTCCATACCCTTTTTGCTCCACTTTTGCAAGGTTTTTAAGCAATTAAATACCAACCCTCTTCCTCCTCCTTGTGGCTCAGATGATGGACGAAAAATTGAGGATAGAAATGGGTTGAGAATGAGTGGTGGAAGGTTGAGTGAGAGGGGGTCAAATGAGGTATGGGGGCAGCTGAAATCTGCAGAATTGGGTATGGGTTGAGGGGGGGTGGTTGGATGGTGGGTTATGTTTTTGTCCCGGTATTTAGCATGATGTATTAAAATATCTCACATGATATTTTATAGTATTTATTCAATAAAATACTTCAAATTCCAATTAAATATGCTTCACCAAAACGAACAACACCCACCCCAAAATAATCATGCCATAACCCAAATTCCCAACATATATCACATGCACCCTGAAATGCATTACTAGGCCATGGCCACCACATGACTAAGCATTTCCCAATATTAATAAATCATCATCAATAAATTAACACCATAATCCTCACATAACGTAATTCATGTTCAATTATACATAATCATTTTGGGGATATCACATAAATGAAAATAGAAAGGTCCTTGCCCTTTTGTACAGACCATATACACATATAGTAGTGCTCACATGCGAGCATCTAATGAGTGAATGTGTATTAAGTGTATAAAGTACCCTAATCAATACTGGTACTGGTACCTCGATCCTGGAAGTACCTCCAATCCATAGCTCGATCTCTACACGAGAGCTACCGTTGGACCTGTTCCACATGTCCCAACAGAGACAGCCCCCACACGAGGTGAGCATACCAATCCATCATCTCAAAAACAGCAAATATTATAATTCATAATTTACAGAACCTAAAGCTGTAACGTAAAAGATACTCCCTGTATAGTATCGTAATCCCATAGGATTCCCCGCGATGTTCCTGTTCTCACAACCAAACCATCAAATTCCCAGAATCAGTTAATCATCACATTGATTAACTATGCCCGTTCTTACCATGCCCATTTCATAATTAAGTATGAATATGTGATATCCCTGAAATAATTATGTGCAATTGGGCCATTAATTATGTTTATGTGATTAATACGGTGTTAAATTAATTATGGTGGTGAAATGTATAGTTATGCGGTGGACATGACCTGGTAGTACATTCAGGGTGCATGTATTGCATGTAGTAGAAATTGGGTTTTGGCATGATTATTTGTGGTGGATATTAATTATTTTGGAAAAGCATGTTTAATTGGAGTTTTGGTGCATTTTTGGAAAATGTTTTTAAAATATCATGTAGGGATATTTTACTACATCATGCTAATTATTGGGTGCGATGTTTTAATTAACCCCACACCCATTATACTCCCCTTACCCTCACTTCCCCACCACTCTTCATTTATCACTCAAACCCTTTCCCCCAAACCCAAAATATCGATTAAAGGAAGAGAAGAGGAGGAGGGATTCCCAACCTTGGTTGCTTGATTTCTTGCTAGTCTGAAGCTAAAGTGGTAAGCAATCTTCCTTGCTAGGTGTTGGGCATGTATTGTTGATTTTTTGTTTAAGAATTGGGGGAAATGGCATGTGTTGGTATATTTTGTTGGGTTGATGTTTTTGTGTTGCTTTTTGGTAGTTTAATGGAGTTTATTATGTGTTGGGAGGGTGAGATTAATTGGTTTGTGGTATATGTTGGTGTAGCATGAGGTTTATGCTAAAAAATGGCGATTTTCAAAATTATAGTACGCGGCGATCGATCGCCGAAAATGGGCGATCGATCAGGCGAAGCCAGTAGCGGGCAGAAGCATTTGGCGATCGATCGCCAAGTTGGGGCGATCGATCGGTGAGTCTCGCGATCAATCGCCCCAAACTTGGCGATCGATCGCTGATTATAGAATTTTGGAGATTCGAATAGTGGGATCTCGCGATCGATCGGGGCATGATGGCGATCGATCGCGAAATGCCAAGTTATGGATTTTTGGTTATTTTGATGGGATTTTGGTATTGGACTATTATTTGGCTTCTAATATTGGATTGTGTGATTGTGTAGAGCCTTCCCAGGTGGCAACACAACCAAGGATATAAAGTCCTACAACATTTCCACTTCTGGAAGAAAGGTACGTAGTGAAACTTACGGGCATCGGACGGTAAAATGTATTGTTACATTTGGATTATGCATTATGGTTGCATATATATATTTGGATTATGCATTATGATTGCATATACATATTGGATGCATTGGTGCATGTTATTATAAGTCGAGGTTATATTCCAGTAAATGAAGAATGCTCGCCGCCTTCATGTCGAAGCGTTGATAGAATACTTGCCGCTATCATACCATAGTAATGAAAGAATATTTGCCGCTAATATGTAGAAGCGAAGAACACGCCGCTGTCATATTATAGCAAGGGATATTAATTGCCGCTGGTATGTCGAAGCGAGGGGGTATTAATGTCGCTGTCATGTCAACGCGAGGGGCATTATGCCACTTATATAATAAGACTTGGAAAATGGTTATCGGTATTGATGGAACGGATGCATGTCATGACATATATTATTGGTATTATAATCTGTTGATTATGATTGTGGTACATGGACAGCCAAAGGGAGCATTTGAATGCGTTAAATACAGGAAGTGATTTGTATTTACGGTTTATGCACTTTTATATGATAATAATGTTGTTGCAGATATGATTTATTATATGCTCATGGTTTTGGGGTTGTTCCTTTAGGAGCTTTTTGGCATGAAAGGCTAATGACCGGGTTGAAGCGGTGAGCTTGTGAGGAGTGCTATCGGTATAGAGGACATGATTCTTTTATATAGTCTCTACTCTAGGAGTAGTGTAAAGCTATAACATTAACATTCATTTACTGGGAATGTAATTAATCCTTTGGAATTTTATTTTTGGCACTGTAATCCTTAAGCTCGAGGCATCAACACTTATACTCCGATTTATGCATGTTTATGCCTTTAATCCGCACTTAAGGTATCGAGGCCTTACAGAATAAATCATTCAACTATTGATTACAGATAACACATGGATCTATACCATGATTCCATAATTCTATCAAATCATATTTCATCGTTCGCTCAATAGCGACGGCATTCCATACTCTCGCACGCTCAACAGCGGCGGCATCGTGATCGATGTTCGCTCCGTAGCGACAACATCCTAACCATTGCTCGCTCCATAACGGCACCATATAATTTGCAATACCAATTTATTGCATTAACTGTATATCATGCATTTCACAGTTGCAATAATATAAAAGGCTATGCTCATACGTTATACGTACCTTATAATTTCGTAGTCAGAATCCAACCTGGCCTTAGTCCCGTGACCCGATGAATTATGTGCAACTTTTCTTCGAGAAATCCCGCTCCGAAATCGAGCCTCCAACGATTTTGCTCCAAAGAAGAAAAGGGAAAGGGTTGGGGGGAGAAGGGAGCGCGAGAGAGAGGTGAGAGAGAGGTGAGAGTCCGTGCAATGACTGAACACCGAGTCCACTTGGTATATATATTACCAAGGCTCAAAAATCCCGAGTCCTCCACAAATATATCATGACTCATTAAAAATCATCTGTGTTCAATAATTTCCTCTCAGTCTCAGATTGCATTACCAGCCTCAACATAAAGCACCCGAAACCCCAGATCCCACCGAAAACACAACTCCAAGGTTTATCGCCACGATGAGAATACAATCTCAACCCTTGGATCTAACGACCCCAAATACCGGATTTTAAAATCCTCGGGAGTCCCAACAACACAATTAAATCATAATTGCCACAATTAAAAATCCATTAAGGATCAATACCACATCGGGATTTACACCATTAATTCCCGGGCATCACAACAACCTTGATTCAACTTGTTTCACAATATCTGTTTGATTTAAACAATTGAGTTATAAAACTCAAAGCTAGAAATTTCCCAAGTTCATTGTGGTACTTACAAATTTTGTAGTATTCCATTAGGTCTCGTATTTTTATCTTGACCTGCTGGCATGTCAAATAATTTGCCACCAAATTCCAAAATTTCTTTCTTCATACCATCCGATCAGAAATAGGATCTCAAGAATGATACATCTCATCATTCCCAAAATAACACTATGTCATCTATAGTGTGCTTTCTGCAGTAGTACTTCTTCCGAATAAGTAGGATTCGATGTTATTTACTGATTGTTCAATCGCAACCCGCCACTAAATGACATACTAAAATCTAGTTGGTTGATGAGACAGAACCAATTTGTTCACTCAATATCTGTATGGGTCTTTCCTTCGAGTCTTTCTGATCTTCAAAATCATAGGTGACTCAAACTGCAAAGCATATATTGATGCTGCCATTGCACCTTGCACTTTTAGGTTCAGTGCATCTGCTACTAGTTTCATTTTCCCTGATTGATATTGATATGGGAGTCAATAATAAATCTAGTCATCGCTTCTATCTCATGTTCAACTCTGACTGGATAATAGATATTTTAACTCCTAGAATCAGAGTATATCATGAATTGTTCGCCATACAGATAACGTTGCCATATCTTCAAGGCAAAAAAAATAATGACTACAAGCTCGAGTTCATGAACATAATCATGATTCTTTCAGCTTCAACTATCTCAAACATATGCAATCATCTCCTCATGATGCATTAGAACATATCCCAAATCTTTGACCAACGTATTCGCACAAACTATCTATTCTCCCGAACCAGTAAAAAAATCAACATTGGGGCTGTAGTCCACTTCTGTTTCAGTTTATGAAAACTGCTTTCTCATTCATCTGACCAAACAAAACTCAAATTTCTTCTTGGTCAATTGGTTAATAGACCAGGTTATCCTACAACATCCTTCGATAAAAGCCTGTAATAACCGGCTAAACTCATAAAACTTCATATCTTGAGTACATTGGTTACTCTTGGCCAAATTATTACTACGTCTACTTTACTGGGATTAACAGGTATGCGGTGAGCTGGTATCACCAATCCCAAAATAACAATCGGTTCAACCAAGATTTACATTTCGATAACTGGGTATACAATTTGAGCTTCACGAAGCGTCTGAAGAACCAATCGTTCTTGTGTGGTTTCTTTCTGGATCTCGAATCTGTAAGTAATCCATCATGCATAGCAACGCAGCGGAATAAAATTTTTATGGATTAAATGACACCGGATCTATACATAGGGGTTCATATCGGATAAAGGAACAAAGGTCTCACCCTTGTAGGGTGTTTGACCAGATTCCACGAAGCAGCACGTCCAACGAACTCCGAGTCACAAGCAACACCTCCAAGGTCTTGCCGCAACGGTATCCACACGATAAAATCGGGCAAGGGATGTTCAAGAACAAGTTGCTAGACTTATTCTTGAACCAAAAACCAAATCACGGTTCAAAACCGATTTAAACGGCGGCCAACCAATTCCACTAAGATCTCGACGGCGGCCATGAGGTCTTGAGGAGGAAGGAGGCGGCCGAGAGTTAGGTTTTAGTGGCTAGGTTGGAATGAATTTGATTAACTCTTTAATCTTCACTTAATTAGCCTTTTATAGGATTTAATTAAGAGGTTCAAGACTTTCTTAAAGCTTCATGGGCCCAAACCCATGATTTAATTAAATCCTCATAATCCTTTAATTAAGACTCTTCTTAATTAATTAATTCATCCAATGAATTTAATTCCCTTTATCGATTTAATCTTTTGTGCGACCCGATAGGATCTTGTAATGTTGGCAGTGACATAAAATCTCATTTTACGTCACAAGCAAAGAGCGGTATCTAGCAACACATCAAGGCTACCCAAATTACAAGAATGTCAATGACTCGACATAACCTTTAGAACTTGTGATTTATTAACTATGTAACTTAATCCCTTTGTCCTTTGTGTTTAGATTGAACACGAGTCATGGAATAGTCATACTCGTATATTCAATCTTTATTTCTTGATCCCCAAGTAGAACTAGAATAAACGAATAAGCTCGATATCTCCTATCGACTCATTCGAGCATGGCCATGCATTTTAGTTCTCACTTGATCAAGGGCCAAACACTTCTCCTGTTATATAGGAGGGACAAATCCTATCTCGATCAGTCAACATCCCTCTACATAATTCGTAGTGTATCCAATAGTCGCCTTTATAGTTTACCCTGTTACGGTAACGTTTGACAATATCAAGATACATAACTCCTTATGTTGGGATCTCTGATGATCACAAGTCGTAAGAATTACATACATTATTATCACTATGAGAATTGCATATGACAATCATATAACTATCCATGTTGCATTCTCATGGTGGGTCTGTCCATTACATCGTTCTCTAATATGTGTTGATTTGATATCTCATATCAATGAACAATTCATCAATCAATACATACTAGTCTCTATGTATTATCATTATCCTGATTCATGATAATACTTGACTAGGGACAATGTTTAAGAATAATACAATATTATTCTAAGGACATTAACATATATATTAATTCACATTCCACAGTTAAACGAATAATATATAATAATGAATTGCCATTCATAAAATTATAAACATTGTATGTCAAAACAATCATCCAATGACATGTCTTAGGGCATATCCCAACAAATCTCCCACTTGCACTAAGACCACTCAGACATATACCTAATGCCTAGAGATCTAGTATGACGATCATGCTTCTGCTGTGATAATGTAAGGCCCCAACACTTAAACTCGTCATTAGTTCATTTATGACGTCGTATGTGTATAAATTTTTCATTTTCTTTTCATTCTTTAAAACGAATCATTATTTGTTTCCCATCATCCCAAGACACAAACAAATGCTCAACATAATATGTTCGTCTTTGCCAACAAATAGACTCAGGGGTTTCACCCAATATCATCCCCATCATACCACTTTTGCGTTGTGGGTTTTTATAAAAATTTGGGCAGAGTCTCCCCATAAACTAGGCTATCCGGAAATAAAACTCATCACATAATATAATTCCCGACCAGGGACAACGCAATATTAAACAGAATATAGAAACACAAGTAAATTCCCGGCCAGGGAAGTCACTACACTAATAAGACAACGAAAGTGGGTTTCAACACCCTTATACAGTCCATATACACATACAAGTGCTCACAGAAGAGCAACGAATAACGGATATTCATCCGGATGCATAGTTAGTATAAATACCAACCGCTCAACCTCGTATATCGGCTCAATCTCATACTATGCTCCTGGAAGCATCATCCAATAAGGTGCGAGCCTAGCACGCCAAAGCAGCATCGTACCTGTTGTACCTGTTTCAACAGAAACAACCCCCACACAGGGTGAGCACACTCCAACTCAATATTCGATCACAAATCAACATATGAAATCATAATGCAACAATTTAGATTATTCAAAACTCATAAAATATACTCCTGTACAATTCCGAATCTGTATAGCTTCCACACACTGTTCCTGTTTCAAACTCACGGACTTTCATAATGTCAAGTTCAGTATTATCATCAAAAATATGATATCCAACAACATTATGAATTCAATACAACAACAATGCATCATTTATGCTCAACATAAATAATTCAACATCATGTAAACCTGGCTATCCCAATGTAACCCTGGTTATCCCACTATCTCGTTCTCGATATTTTCTCATATCGTTCATGCCCACGGCATCACTACTCAACAAGTAACATTGGATCACGTACCACTACGTGTCCCCCATAACTCATATATGGAGCTCAATTATTAAAGTCAAACACATACCTGAATCATCATATTCAAAATTGCATGTATACATGAATGTATAGATACTAGATATACCTGCTCGTACGTCACCACGTACCTTATAGTAGACAACATGAATAAGCTATCATCAACGTCCGAAGTCTCCTGTAGAGTCTATATCGAACATCAATTCAATATTAGCTCATAATCCGAGCAATGAACATCCATCAATTAGTTCTTACTTTCATTTCTATATCACAAATCAATAACTCAATATTATGAATCAAATCATAATCAATACTTTGGATGCACACATCCTCACATGAATCATGATATCACATTGGTAATGCAAAACCCCATCATCTCCCATCACCCGCTACATCACACACATGGTGCGGGATACACACACCCATACGTGCAAGATCACGCCAAACTCACATAGTAGTTCACTAGACACGCAAGTTCAACAGAGGGAAGAAAGTGCAAGGGTGTATGTATAATAATATCCAACTGGTGTCTAACTAAACAATCCAATTAAGCCAATTAACACGTTCCACAATTATTCAAACTCACACCGAGGTGATTCAAACCAAGACACGAAAGAAGGGATCCATGTAGATAAGAGATTCTATCCCTTTAATCCAATTCCCTTAATCCCAACACAAAGTCATTTATTGATTAAATTCAACTTTAACAATTTAAAGAAGCATTGGTTCCATAATTCTTGATTTAGAACTCACTACTAAGGGTGGTAATTCAATAAAGTGACATAAATCATTAATACATGTCATGCTATCCACTTGAGCATAAATATCACCATAACTCTATTCCATGTCAACACATACTAGCATGAATCTAGTCTTCACCTTTTAACAACAATGACTCTAAGTCACGACATTTAATCACCAATTCATTTTCAACAATTATCCGTTCAATAATGTGAGTTATGATTAAATCCCTACAATTAAGAACATTTTCATGCTATCCAATTCCCAATTGTTCATACTCAATTTATCGTCACATAACCGCCTTAACCCATTACACTAATTTAAGTTAACCTTTTACATGAACAAAACATCATCCAACCACAAGGCACAACATATATAGAAGCCTTGTACCTATACCAATACATGTTGGAACACACATACACACCATCTTCATCCACAAACACATGCTGGACACACACCCACATGCAGAAACACACACACTCACACACACTGCTGCACACACTGCACACACTCGAGCAACCCTACCAAAAATGCCATCAAAATCGAACCAAAGTTCATCAAAAATTCGTGGGATTTCAGGGGAATGACGACTAAGGGACGACGAGAATTACCCACAAAACAATCGGAAGAAAATCGCTCCAAAATTGGACGAAATCGTGATTTTGAACCGCGCACTTTCTTGCAAGATCCGGACGCGATCGGCGACGAAACTTCACGATATTGGTATGGAAAGAAGCGCCTGGGAGATACGAAGGCGGCGGCGGTTCGGACGCGCCGGAAGGAGCTCGGACGGCGGCGGGCGCGGCGGTTTAGTGGCGAGGGGTCAGGTATCGCGCGGGAGGAGAAGGGGTTCGGGATTTCTGTGAGCGATTTTACACCTTTTAATGTGTGTCCGAAAATGCCAACATAACATATTTATTTTTTTTTGTATCCTAACCCGGTTTTGTACATCGAAGTGTCACCGGTGCACTGATAAATTATTTTTAGACAATGATTGGGATTTATACACACCCCAAAAACCCAAAACTTAAGTTCTTCATTTTAATTAATTTATCTCTAAAATATTATCGGAGTATATTTTACAATCTCAAAATATTTTAGGATCCGATTAATTTGCCAGTTGACCTTCACTTGGTCAATTCCACTTCTAATTAATTCTAAAATTAATTATCAATAAAATTCAAATCATATTTAGTCCAACAAATGATTAATAATAATCTGGACATCACAATTCTCCCCAACATATAGAATTTCGTCCTCGAAATTTCAACGCATGCTTACCATAAAAGCCAACTGTAAAATTTACGTACCGTATATAGCTCAAGATAGAGACTTTACCATCCGTAGGATGACAGTCATCGGAATCATCGTGGCTCACACATATGCCCCATTGCACCAACGATCGCAATACTGCAATTCACATCACTTTACTCCATCCCAACATTAGTATTTAATAATCTAATACATGAATTCCTCTATTCATGTAATCAATACGAGGTTAACATCATACTTGCCTTGTTCAATTTGTTTACATTTCAAAAGTTCATTCCTATAATTAACTTATCAAGGAAATTGCTAACAGTTCATAAAAGTCAACACTTACACCGTTTAGCAATCAAGCACTTCTTGTCATACTTCAGTACCTGTGTAATCGCATCGGTACAGTTTCCTTGCACAAGATCTAAATCCGTCACAGTTTACTTTCATCATAGTACACATCATAAAATCGATAAATCATGCAATCCATGCATATCATGTATATTCAAGAATATATGACCATACATCAACATTTATCTTAACTAACTTCATACCTATGTCGCTGCAAATGCATGCAACTTATCCGCACATCATCACCATCGTCCGTATGAAGTAACGGTACTCTTGAGCCTTTATGCATCAATCTTTCATATATCATCTCCTGGCTATTATCTGGTGCAAGGTAATGACTAGAAAACCCATTAGTCATTCTCACATACGCATATACACATTATACACACCAATAACCACAGACCATCAGTATCAAATCATGATAAATGGCTTAACACCAATATTTTCATGTCACAATTATACTCATCTAACACAAGGCATCAACATCAATATCGAATAGTTCGTGACATACCTTTGTAGATGGAATCATCTACAATACACAATGGCACCATAATATCATGTTAATCACAGCACTCACATACTCTTAAGTATCAACATTTCCATATTACTACACCCAATTATTATCTGTCATAGGACAAGTACCAAAATAATCCCGTTAGTATTTCTCAAATACTAGTAACATAACACGTACCTTGTCATTTACGCATTTCGACATCCATAATGTTTCTGTCATCAAACACTAATTCCTGTATCATAAGTTTCTCGCAGTTCTATACACAACATGTTACTGCACACTATCACATAGGGTGATTGAAATTTAACATAAGAATCAGTTGCATGCTTTAATGACGCAATTTATATCAATCTTTAACTCATCCTCGAAACATAATAATTCATTAATCATGAATATTCACAATGAACACATGTCCACACACGACATTCGTAGTAATCACGCGTCATCCCGTGACATACTCATGCCATCCCGTGACGACACATGCCCACTCATGGCATCTAAGGTATCGTCAACTAGTGACGATACATGTCAACAATGACATCTAAACAACCCAGTCAACTCGTGACGGTCCATGTACATCAACATATGTCATCCATCATCATGCTAGTAAAATAGTCATAATAAAACATGTATAACAACGCATGCCAGCTATAATAATGGTAGATAGAATAGCAATATCTCATACCTCATCGCCAACAAGATAGCGGCATACCTATCTCCGTCGCTCAATAATAATACGTAATCAGTACCCATCGCTCGAAGGCGGCAAATCCTGTGCTGTATATATAGCGGCACAGTCCATCACTATAGAATCGACGGCATGATACCTCGTCATATAATAGGTGGCATGAAACCTCGCTATACACCTGAGCATGAATCATCGTCCACATAATAGCGGAGAGAGGCATCGCTATCAATACCCGGCGGTATAACTCATCGCCAATCAATATAGCGGAATGGACCATCGCTATCAATACATCTGGCGGAAAGAACCATCGCCAATCAATATAGCGGAATGAGGCATCGCTATCAACACATCTGGCGGAAAGAACCATCGCCAATCAATATAGCGGAATGAGCCATCGCTATCAATACATCTGGCGGAAAGAACCATCGCCAATCAATATAGCGGAATGAACCATCGCTATCAATACATCTGGCGGAAAGAACCATCGCCAATCAATATAGCGGAATGAACCATCGCTACAACATATCTGGCGGCACTAATCATCGCCAATCCTCATAGAAGAATGAGTCATCGTAAATCCACATAATAGCGGAATGGGGCATCGCTATTAACATATCCGGCGGCATAAACCATCGCCAATCCTCATAAAAGAGTGAGCCATCGTAAAATAGCGGAATGAGGCATCGCTATCATCATAAACATCATCATAATCATCATATCATCTTTACTCATCATAAACATCATCATAAACATCATATTCACATATATACTCACAACAAACTATGTTAATTAGAAATGGGACTGTCCGGGTTCCATTATGACAGCGGCACAATTGGCCCCCTCGCTCGACATAACACATCGTATGATACCCATCGCTACGCCTTGATAGCGGATGTATCTCTTTATTCAGCGGATGATACCCATCGCTACGCCTTGATAGCGGATGTACCCCATCGCTCAGCGGATGATACCCATCGCTACACCTTGATGGCGGATGTACCCCATCGCTCATCAGCGGATGATACCCATCGCTACACCTTGATAGCGGATGTACCCCATCGCTCATCAGCTATGTGAGCGGCAAGACCTTCCTCGCTTGCCCATAATGACCACCGGACATTCAACCATTCTAAGTAACATAGTTAAACATACATTATCATCTTGTAACATCATCATCATATAAACATCATCATCTTATAGCATCATTATCTTAGAGATATAACAGTAAATGTACGAAATCATAGTTGAGTAAGCTTGTTGGTTATTCATTAACTTCTTTTCATTTTCCCTGGTTCATATTCATGCATATGGGCATCTTACCCTGTGGCATCTTACCACCTTATAAACATCATATCATTCTATAAACATCATATTAACATCATCATTACTTATCATAGTCATCATCGTAAATGTCATACCATCTTCATTTATCATAACATAATCATCATAAACTTATTTATAATAACATCATCGTAAACATCTTGTCATCTTTATTCATCGTAGAAATTATCTTCATCTATCATAATATCATCGTAAACATCTTGTCGTCTTTATTCATCATAGACATCATCATCATAAACTTACTTATCCTAATCATCATCATAAACATCGTAAATACTTCTGTAATTATAGCATAGTCATAGTGTAAGAATATGTTACCGTCTGATGCCCGTACGCGTCTTACGTACTTCCTTGCTTGAACATTACATGAACAAACGCATTAGTATATTCAATAATAATTGAGACCATACCGAAGTATTCCATGTCGGTTGTCCACCCAGTCTGTCCTCAGACAATACATCATATCTTTCTTTTCCCTGATTTTCTTACCAATCAGATTCCTTGGCACGTAACATATAGAGTGTTAGACATTACTATTAATGCCATCTCGTGTTCCACACGATTCCTGCAACCACAATGGTTAGCAATACCACTTTTCATAACATAAAAGCACATAAACAAATAGTCATGTCGTATAACATTAATGCCATCATGCATAAATATGTGCTATCAATAACTTCCTAGGCCCTCAACAACCCCAATGAGCAACCACTGCTCTGATACCACTAATGTAAGGCCCCAACACTTAAACTCGTCATTAGTTCATTTATGACGTCGTATGTGTATAAATTTTTCATTTTCTTTTCATTCTTTAAAACGAATCATTACTTGTTTCCCATCATCCCAAGACACAAACAAATGCTCAACATAATATGTTCATCTTTGCCAACAAATAGACTCAGGGGTTTCACCCAATATCATCCCCATCATACCACTTTTGCATTGTGGGTTTTTATAAAAATTTGGGCAGAGTCTCCCCATAAACTAGGCTATCCGGAAATAAAACTCATCACATAATATAATTCCCGACCAGGGACAACGCAATATTAAACAGAATATAGAAACACAAGTAAATTCCCGGCCAGGGAAGTCACTACACTAATAAGACAACGAAAGTGGGTTTCAACACCCTTATACAGTCCATATACACATACAAGTGCTCACAGAAGAGCAACGAATAACGGATATTCATCCGGATGCATAGTTAGTATAAATACCAACCGCTCAACCTCGTATATCGGCTCAATCTCATACTATGCTCCTGGAAGCATCATCCAATAAGGTGCGAGCCTAGCACGCCAAAGCAGCATCGTACCTGTTGTACCTGTTTCAACAGAAACAGCCCCCACACAGGGTGAGCACACTCCAACTCAATATTCGATCACAAATCAACATATGAAATCATAATGCAACAATTTAGATTATTCAAAACTCATAAAATATACTCCCTGTACAATTCCGAATCTGTATAGCTTCCACACACTGTTCCTGTTTCAAACTCACGGACTTTCATAATGTCAAGTTCAGTATTATCATCAAAAATATGATATCCAACAACATTATGAATTCAATACAACAACAATGCATCATTTATGCTCAACATAAATAATTCAACATCATGTAAACCTGGCTATCCCAATGTAACCCTGGTTATCCCACTATCTCGTTCTCGATATTTTCTCATATCGTTCATGCCCACGGCATCACTACTCAACAAGTAACATTGGATCACGTACCACTATGTGTCCCCCATAACTCATATATGGAGCTCAATTATTAAAGTCAAACACATACCTGAATCATCATATTCAAAATTGTATGTATACATGAATGTATAGATACTAGATATACCTGCTCGTACGTCACCACGTACCTTATAGTAGACAACATGAATAAGCTATCATCAACGTCCGAAGTCTCCTGTAGAGTCTATATCGAACATCAATTCAATATTAGCTCATAATCCGAGCAATGAACATCCATCAATTAGTTCTTACTTTCATTTCTATATCACAAATCAATAACTCAATATTATGAATCAAATCATAATCAATACTTTGGATGCACACATCCTCACATGAATCATGATATCACATTGGTAATGCAAAACCCCATCATCTCCCATCACCCGCTACATCACACACATGGTGCGGGATACACACACCCATACGTGCAAGATCACGCCAAACTCACATAGTAGTTCACTAGACACGCAAGTTCAACAGAGGGAAGAAAGTGCAAGGGTGTATGTATAATAATATCCAACTGGTGTCTAACTAAACAATCCAATTAAGCCAATTAACACGTTCCACAATTATTCAAACTCACACCGAGGTGATTCAAACCAAGACACGAAAGAAGGGATCCATGTAGATAAGAGATTCTATCCCTTTAATCCAATTCCCTTAATCCCAACACAAAGTCATTTATTGATTAAATTCAACTTTAACAATTTAAAGATGCATTGGTTCCATAATTCTTGATTTAGAACTCACTACTAAGGGTGGTAATTCAATAAAGTGACATAAATCATTAATACATGTCATGCTATCCACTTGAGCATAAATATCACCATAACTCTATTCCATGTCAACACATACTAGCATGAATCTAGTCTTCACCTTTTAACAACAATGACTCTAAGTCACGACATTTAATCACCAATTCATTTTCAACAATTATCCGTTCAATAATGTGAGTTATGATTAAATCCCTACAATTAATAACATTTTCATGCTATCCAATTCCCAATTGTTCATACTCAATTTATCGTCACATAACCGCCTTAACCCATTACACTAATTTAAGTTAACCTTTTACATGAACAAAACATCATCCAACCACAAGGCACAACATATATTGAAGCCTTGTACCTATACCAATACATGTTGGAACACACATACACACCATCTTCATCCACAAACACATGATGGACACACACCCACACGCAGAAACACACACACGCACACACACTGCTGCACACACTGCACACACTCGAGCAACCCTACCAAAAATGCCATCAAAATCGAACCAAAGTTCATCAAAAATTCGTGGGATTTCAGGGGAATGACGACTAAGGGACGACGAGAATTACCCACAAAACAATCGGAAGAAAATCGCTCCAAAATCGGACGAAATCGTGATTTTGAACCGCGCACTTTCTTGCAAGATCCGGACGCGATCGGCGACGAAACTTCACGATATTGGTATGGAAAGAAGCGCCTGGGAGATACGAAGGCGGCGGCGGTTCGGACGCGTCGGAAGGAGCTTGGACGGCGGCGGGCGCGGCGGTTTAGTGGCGAGGGGTCAGGTATCGCGCGGGAGGTGAAGGGGTTCGGGATTTCTGTGCGCGATTTTACACCTTTTAATGTGTGTCCGAAAATGCCAACATAACATATTTATTTTTTTTTTGTATCCTAACCCGGTTTTGTACATCGAATTGTCACCGGTGCACTGATAAATTATTTTTAGACAACGATTGGGATTTATACACACCCCAAAAACCCAAAACTTAAGTTTTTCATTTTAATTAATTTATCTCTAAAATATTATCGGAGTATATTTTACAATCTCAAAATATTTTAGGATCCGATTAATTTGCCAGTTGACCTTCACTTGGTCAATTCCACTTCTAATTAATTCTAAAATTAATTATCAATAAAATTCAAATCATATTTAGTCCAACAAATGATTAATAATAATCTGGACATCACAGATAGTGGCTTCGTCAAATGGGTCGGATACATTATCATCTGTTGGTACTTTGCATATTTAACATCTCCCCTTTCAACGATTTCTCGAATGAAATGAAAGCGCCGAAGTATGTGCTTGGATCTTTGGTGAGATCTAGGTTCCTTAGCAAATGCGATCGCTCCATTGTTGTCACAATAGAGTTCTATCGGATCTTTAATGCTAGGCAGCACTCCAAGTTCAGAAATGAACTTCCTGATCCAAACAGCTTCCTTTGCTGCATCCGAGGCAGCAATATACTCAGCTTCCGTTGTAGAATCGGCAAATGTCTCTTGCTTTGAACTCTTCCAGCTCACAGCACTTCCATTTAGGCAATACACATATCCAGTTTGTGATCGAAAATCATCTTTGTCGGTTTGGAAGCTTGCATCAGTGTAACCCATTACATTGAGCTCTTCCTCACCTCCATAAATCAAGAATGTATCCTTAGTTCTTCTCAAGTACTTCAGGATATTCTTGACAGCAATCCAGTGACCTTCACCCGGATCAACTTGATATCTGCTCGTCATGCTCAAAGCATACGATACATCGGGACGAGTACATATCATGGCATACATGATAGATCCAATAGCTGACGCATATGGAATCTTACTCATGCGTTGTCTCTCATCTGGTGTTGAAGGACACTATTCCTTCGAGAGATATATACCATGTGTCATAGGCACGAATCCTTTCTTTGATTCTTGCATGCTAAACCTTTTAAGCACTTTATCTATGTATGTACTTTGACTTAGGCCGAGAAGCCTTCTCGATCTATCTCTATAGATCTTGATTCCTAATACATAGGTGGCTTCTCCCAAGTCTTTCATCGAAAAGCAGTTCCCTAGCCAAATCTTTACAGATTGTAAGGCAGGGATATCATTCCCAATGAGAAGTATGTCATCTACATACAACACTAGGAAAATGATTATGCTCCCACTGACCTTCTTGTAGACACAAGGTTCATCTATGTTTTTGATAAAACCAAACTCTTTGATTGCATCATCAAAACGAAGATTCCAACTCCGAGAAGCTTGCTTCAATCCATAAATGGATCGTTGTAGCTTGCATATCTTTCCAGCATCCTTTGGATCGACAAAACCCTCGGGCTGTGTCATGTACACATCCTCGAGCAGATTTCCATTAAGGAAAGCTGTTTTGACATCCATCTGCCAGATTTCATAATCATGAAATGCAGCTATTGCAAGTAAGATCCTTATGGATTTAACCATGGCCACTGGTGAAAAGGTTTCATCATAGTCAATACCATGA
This sequence comes from Haberlea rhodopensis, assembly GCA_907163345.1. NCBI lineage: Eukaryota > Viridiplantae > Streptophyta > Magnoliopsida > Lamiales > Gesneriaceae > Haberlea > Haberlea rhodopensis. The sequence continues at coordinate 2,087,859 of CAJQUN010000100.1, forward strand.
ATTTGTTTGAATCCTTTTGCAACCAGCCGACCTTTGTAGGTTTGTACATTACCATCCATATCGGTCTTTTTCTTGAAAATCCATTTGCACCCTATGGGTCGTACCCCTTCAGGTGGATCAACCAAAGTCCATACTTGATTTTCATACATGGATTCCATCTCAGATTTCATGGCCTCTTGCCATTTCTCAGAATCAGTGCCCATTATAGCTTGTTGATAAGATGACGGCTCATCCTCATCAATAAGTAGTAAGTCACCTTGTTGAGTCACAAGAAATCCATATCTCTGTGGCTCCCGGTGTTCTCTTACAGACCTACGCTGGGCTTGTGTCTCTTGAGCAGGTACTTCTTCCACAACGTCTTGCGGTGCCTGCTCTGTTTCCATCTCAATCTCAGGTTCAGTGTTTTCTTGTGGTTGAATTTCAGTAAGTTCTATTTTTCTCTCACTGGTTTTTCTAGAAATAAATTCCCTTTCAAGAAATACACCAGTCCGAGCAACAACTACTTTGTTCTCGGTGGGATAATAGAAATAGTATCCTTTCGTTTCCTTAGGATACCCCACAAATAAACACTTATCAGATTTGGGTCCAAGTTTGTTAGTGGCGTGACGTCTAACGAAAGCCTCACAACCCCAAATCTTCATAAAAGACATACTAGGACGCTTCCCAGTCCATATCTCACATGGTGTTTTTTCCACTGATTTAGATGGAACACGGTTCAGTAAGAAAATCGATGTTTCTAGAGCGTGTCCCCAAAAAAATATCGGAAGATCTGCATGACTCATCATTGATCTAACCATGTCCAACAAGGTTCGATTTCTCCTCTCGGATACACCATTCCATTGTGGAGTATACAGAGGAGTGAGTTGTGGGACTATCCCACACTCCTTTAGATAGTCATGAAACTCTTGGCTTAAGTATTCACCTCCTCGATCTGATCGAAGGATTTTGATACTTTTGCCAAGTTGGTTTTGTACTTCATTCCTGAAATCATTGAACTTTTCAAAGGTTTCATGCTTGTGCTTCATTAGGTACACATACCCATATCTACTGAGGTCGTCAGTAAATGTAACGAAGTACTGAAAACCACCTCTAGCTTGTGTACTTATTGGTCCACATACATCACTATGTATTAGTCCCAATAACACATTTGCCCTTTCAACATGTCCCTTGAAAGGGGCTTTAGTCATCTTGCCCATTAAACAAGATTCACATGTTTCATATGATTCAAAATCAAATGAATCTAATACTCCATCCTTATGAAGTTTAGATATGCGGTTCTCGTTTATGTGGCCCAAGCGACAATGCCAGAGATAAGTCGGATACAATAATTATTTTTAATCCTTTTAGTATTTATGTTATAGATAGGCATATCAAGATTTAGTAAATAAAGACCATCAATTTGTGCACTAGCATAAAACATATCATTTAAATAAATGGAACAACAGTTGTCCTTTATAATAAATGAGAATCCATACTTGTCCAAACAAGAAATAGAAATAATGTTTTTGTAATTGAAGGCACAAAATAACAATCTTTTAAAATCAACGATAAACCAGAAGGCAAAGATAAATGATAATCTCCTATATCTAATGCAGCAACTCTTGCTCCATTTCCAACTCGGAGATCTACTTCGCCTTTCGCCAACAATCTACTCTTTTTGAGGTCCTGCACATTTACACAAATGTGAGATCCACATCCAGTATCTAATACCCAAGATGAAGAAGTAGATAAATTGACTTCTATAACAAAAATACGTGAAGTGGAAGTCACACTTCCTTTCTTGAGATCCTCCAGATATACTTTGCAGTTCCTTTTCCAATGACCGGTCTCACCGCAATGGAAACAGTTCCCTTCCTTTGCTATCCCTCCCTTTGGCTTCAGTGCATAAGACTTTGGCTTAGATTTAACAAAGACCTTCTTTGCTTTCTTATTGCCTTTAGCTTTGGCCTTTCCTTTGCCCTTATTCACAATAAGAACATTTGTGGCCTTAGTCTTCTTTGTATTCACTTCATATGTTCTCAACATACCAAGTAATTGTGGTAGAGTCTTTTGTCAGTCATATTGTAATTTACTACAAATTGACTGAAGTTCTCAGGCAACGATTGCAAGATCACATCGGTGGCCAACTCTTGGTCCAATGGAAAACCCAGCTTCTCCAGATTCTCAATGTACCCAATCATCTTGAGTACATGAGTTCCAACTAGGCTTCCCTCTACCATCCTGCACTGGAACAACGCTTTAGAGACGTCATACCTCTCTTGTCTAGCTTGTTGTTGGTACAATTGCTTTAAGTGTTCGATCATATCGAACGCCTCCATTTCCTCATGTTGCTTCTGAAGCTCAGAGTTCATGGTGGCAAGCATAAGGCAGCCAACATCAAGTGCGTCATTCTGATGCTTCTTGTAAGCATCTTTATCGGCTCTCGTAGCCGTCAGGGGAGGTTCCTCAACAGGTAAGGGTTCCTCTAGGACATATTGTTTCTTTTCTTGCTTGAGGACTATCCTCAGATTCCTATACCAGTCTAGGAAGTTTGTCCCATTTAATTTGTCCTTCTCAAGGACCGATCGCAGTGATAATGTGCTTGTTATATTGTTAGTTGCCATGGATATCTACAATATAAATATGCAAAATAAGTTTATGATTTAATCATTTAACATGGTCTTATATTAAATGATACTCCCACTATTTTGTTTAAAAAATATCAACCCTCGAAACATTTAGTGGGCCAAGATCCATATTTCGCCTAATTTTGAGTTAGCTTTGGCTAATCACCCAAGACTCGGTTATTTAGGTAGACAACACTTTGTCAATTACGTCACATGTAATTCTTGGATAGTTGGACGAACAACACTTTGTTCAATTCATCAAATGAATTATCCAACCCATGCCTCTAGGTTCCCAATCCTATTGAGATAACCTAGTTAAGTCGTACCCAATTTAAAGTATAACGGATATCACTTTTATCCTTTCGCGCCTTACTAAGATTGCCACGGTGCTTTGCTTTGGCAAACCCACACATGTACAATCGAAGTTTTGACGAGTACTTTTAATTTTGGAAGGCATCTAAAACTTAATATTTTAGAGGGATTTATTGATCTCATGATTAGTTTGATAATTTAAAATATGTCCACTACATATAGGTGTATACATATCTACATATATGTGTAATACAATTATCAATCTAAAACATAAGATAAATCATGCATCAACATACATAATTAAACGTGACATGGTTATAGCCCCTACTAGCGATTTTCTCAAGCCAATCAGAAAATCCTAAGAGTCAACGTAAGGTAACTTCACAAGCACCTTCCTTTGGCTCCAATTTGTGAATGGCCTCCTCATCCCGGAACGATGCTCCATCTTCGTTGATCACCATCAACAAATAAACTACACTATTTACAAGATATAGAATTCCTCGATTCACATTCGAGGGGAACATAGGGGAGGGATAACATTTAGAATAAAATAGAGAAGCACGACACGCAGGTCGTATTATAAATTACAAACATTCACAAATCCTATCTAATAGGTCAAAGGGCTATAACCATGCACCATGCTCAAAAAACACATAAAACATGCTTTAACATTTAATTAATTAAATTCTAAACATTTTAAAATTTAATTCTAATTAAAACTGTAAAATAAATTTTGAAAATTTATCGTACGCTCGGAACATCACATGCCACGAACTTAATGCGACTCAAACCATGAACCAAATGGGTCCGACCCATCTAACCACACGGCTGGACCATGCATGGGCCTAGGGTTCGAAACCCTAGCCCAAGCCATGGTTCGAGCACGTGCGGCGCCGCTAGGGTTCCAAACCCTAGCCGCCGCCGTGTGGTTTTTCATGTTCTTCGAGCCTAATGGTTCGAAGTTCTTTGCCACGAGCCACGGTCCAATCCATGCACGGTTCATGACGGTGATGGCTTGACCATCTCGAGCCAAGGGTTCAAAAACCCTAGCCCTCATGTGGTGAAGCCGTCGACCCTCATAATTCCGTGGACCATGATCGAACCAACTTGCACCTCCTCAATACTTTATCGAGCCAATAGAGTTCAAAACCCTAGATAGTGCGATGGCTCGGACCATGCTCGAGCCAAGGGTCCGAACCCTAGCTCTTGAGCGGCGGCCGAGAGTTGTGGTTTGTAGTGGCCGAATATTTGAGCCACTTTTCGATTTATGCGCATTCGTGTATCGTATACAATTATTCGCCAATTATATCAAATACAACTTTACGATGATTTTCACAAACTCGATTTATTTCATATCATATATGAATTATACAGTTTTAATAGCATCCAATATTAATCCTAATATGATTAAAACAATTTAAACACATAAATCCGATATGAGCCTAGTACACGGCTATGATACCGCTGTAAGTAATCCATCATGCATAGCAACGCAGTGGAATAAATTTTTTATGGATTACATGACACCGGATCTATACATAGGGGTTCATATCGGATAAAGGAACAAAGGTCTCACCCTTGTAGCGTGTTTGAGCAGATTCCACAAAGCAGCACGTCCAACGAACTCCGAGTCACAAGCAACACCTCCAAGGTCTTGCCTCAACGGTATCCACATGATAAAATTGGGCAAGGGGTGTTCAAGAACAAGTTGCTAGACTTATTCTTGAACCAAAAACCAAATCACGGTTCAAAACCGATTTAAACGGCGGCCAAGCAATTCCACTAAGATCTCGACGGCGGCCGTGAGGTCTTGAGGAGGAAGGAGGCGGCCGAGAGTTAGGTTTTAGTGGCTAGGTTGGAATGAATTTGATTAACTCTTTAATCTTCACTTAATTAGCCTTTTATAGGATTTAATTAAGAGGTTCAAGACTTTCTTAAAGCTTCATGGGCCCAAACCCATGATTTAATTAAATGCTCATAATCCTTTAATTAAGACTCTTCTTAATTAATTAATTCATCCAATGAATTTAATTCCCTTTATCGATTTAATCTTTTGTGCGACCCGATAGGATCTTGTAATGTTGGCAGTGACATAAAATCTCATTTTACGTCACAAGCAAAGAGCGGTGTCTAGCAAAACATCAAGGCTACCCAAATTAAAAGAATGTCAATGACTCGACATAACCTTTAGAACTTGTGATAATATTAACTATGTAACTTAATCCCTTTGTCCTTTGTGTTTAGATTGAACACGAGTCATGGAATAGTCATACTCGTATATTCAATCTTTATTTCTTGATCCCCAAGTAGAACTAGAATAAACGAATAAGCTCGATATCTCATATCGACTCATTCGAGCATGGCCATGCATTTTAGTTCTCACTTGATCAAGGGCCAAACACTTCTCCTATTATATAGGAGGGACAAATCCTATCTCGATCAGTCAACATCCCTCTACATAATTCGTAGTGTATCCAATAGTCGCCTTTATAGTTTACCCTGTTACGGGTAACGTTTGACAATATCAAGATACATAACTCCTTATGTTGGGATCTCTGATGATCACAAGTCGTAAGGATTACATACATTATTATCACTATGAGAATTGCATATGACAATCATATAACTATCCATGTTGCATTATCATGGTGGGTCTGTCCATTACATCGTTCTCTAATATGTACCCATGTGTTGATTTGATATCTCATATCAATGAACAATTCATCAATCAAGATATACTAGTCTCTATGTATTATCATTATCCTGATTCATGATAATACTTGACTAGGGACAATGTTTAAGAATAATACAATATTATTCTAAGGACATTAACATATATATTAAATCACATTGCACAGTTAAACGAATAATATATAATAATGAATTGCCATTCATAAAATCGTAAACATTGTATGTCAAAACAATCATCCAATGACATGTCTTATGGCATATCCCAACAGAATACACTAGTATACCACTGATGAATATTATTACAATTCCACCCAGAAAGTTACGGAATTCACTATTCATCAAATTCATAAACTCTAATGGTTGTCAGACCACACAGCATTACCAAAAATTCAACGCTATATCTGGTTTGACTAGTTGCCTAGAGAACATTTTCTCTTCTGACTCAAATTGATGGTAACCAGATTAAAATTCATTCTTCTTATTCATCGCAGTTCCTTACAACTGATCAAATACTTCTCGATCTTAGGCAGTGGGTATTTATTCTTGACAGTAGCCCCGTTCAACTACCTTTAGGTGATACACATCTTCACAATACCATCTTTCTTCTTCATGAACATCACTGATGTTTCCCCAAAGTGACATACTCAGACGTATGTACTCTTATCAAGGATATTTGGTAACTATTCTTGGAATTCTGTCAACTATGCTGATGTCATTCTGTACAGTACTTTCGATATCGAATATATTCCTTGGCATCAATGAACAGCTTAAATTGATTTCCTCCTCTATTGAAAATTCTGTTATTTCCTCATGAAAACCTTGATAAGTTTCTTACTACCAGGATATCAGTCAACCTCGACTCTTCCTGATCAGCATTAACTGCTTATTATCAAATATTCTTCATTTTCCAAGTATCGCAACCACAATATTTTCATAGCTGAGACTATCAGTATCTTAGCTGGCTATTGTTGGCTATAAACATTTCATTTGGAGCCATAATACAGTCGAAAATTCATTATACTCTGAAGTCAACTTACAACATCTCAAAGTTTATCAGAGTATCCATGCCCTCGATACAATCAAATTCATATCTCGGCAACACCATTAATTCAAATCCATAATACTATTATCAAACTGTAAGATACAGTTCACTAATTACAAGTGTGGATAGTATATTCATCACTGTTGGTGTATTTTTTTTCCACATCGTAATAATCAATGCACATTTGATGCAACGTATGGAAACAATGCTTTTGTCTCAATAAAACTTGTGCAATGATCAACTACATGACATGTATCTGCGATCACTAGTACTGAAACATTTCTAACCTTATCCTCTATCAAGGTATACTCTCTGATGGGAAACCAAAAATAACTATCAGGTAGTACCTCTGGTCTGCAGGTAACTAACTATTGATGGACTGGGTGGTCGAAAAGAATAACCACTCTGATATCTACCCCTAGCTCAGGGTATTTGTTGTTATGGCTGCATCTTCCTGAGCACGAAATGGACATGCTCTAACTGGCCACAATCGATATCAGTTCCTCTTATTCTTTCACATGGATCAGTAGATACCTACGTCCACAGTGACCTCGAAAAGATCTGGTATCCCACAATATCTTAGCATCTCTAGACTTACTAGAGCTGGATGAACTAGATACTTCTGAAATTGTTCTAGGACTACTTGGATTATTCCAAATGATAGTCACTTCATTAACATTTAATCCAATCCTAGCTACTTCATACCACCTCGGTGTCTTATCCTTCAGCTGAAACACTTCTAATTTCTTCGCTAGTGAATAGGTATCAAGATTAACCACATACTTCCATTTCTCAAGTCCACGATAATCGATTAGTATTTTCTATGTAATCAATATGGCCTTCTCGTAAACATCTTTTTCTCGTATCCGAAAGAGGGAAAATCGTCTTCCATCACTACCCTTACTCTAGATACTCTCATCTAGAAGAGTTCATAGTGTAGTTTTTATTCATAGTTCGAACACAGACTGGAACTGAATTACGACAGTCCCGATATCACAGTCCTCATTTAAACCAATTATCGTTGTTTCTCACAACAACTATACTCTATTCTTCAATTGAAATATCACTAATTTCAATATCATCATGTTCTAAATTATCATATCGACGTGCACAGGTTTTGACGTAAACTTATACGTATTACCCTGGTCTTTCGGACTCAAATCCCAATGTAAAATGCGTATTAAATAGTTCTTGTCATCCACTAATCACAAGGATTAAGTCCAAAGTGATAAATAAAAGTCTCAATAATGGACGCATTATCACTAAGTTATAATTCAAGTAACAGTTTACAGTGCCTACAGGTACGATAGATAGCTATTAAAGTTCATATCACTGCTACCTGTCCAAGCACTACTATCCATCATAAAATCAAAACATTATATAAATCTCAAGTCATAGATGTTCTCATCGTTTACTCTGCATCATCATCCGATCAGCAACTGTCAGTGCTAACAGATAAAATTCTCAATTTTTCTCAAAATTATATGCAATTCAGCATATTATAATACTCAGAGATATGATATCTAGCTGTCCCTGCTTAGTAATGCATTACATTTCTAAAATCTTGTGATGACCAGGGATTATAGGTGTTAATCCCGTAGTGTTAATAATCCCTAAAGTGGTTTTACGTGGCGATTTGGAATTTAATCGAGGTGTTGGGCCTTCTGGGCTCGTTTATTTGGGCAGTTGGGATCGTTGGATCCAGAGGTAGAGATTGTATTCACATTACGGTGTAAAACCTAAGAGTTGGGTTTTTGATGTGTCTCGGAATCTCGGGTGCTATGTGAGCACGGTAGAGGGTTTTGGAGTTAGAGAGAGAGTTTTTGAAAACAGATGATTTTTAAGGAATCATGATGTATTGGTGGGGCTATTATTTTTTCGGGGTATTTTTGCTATAAATAGCAGTTGAACCCGAAATTTTAAGAAAATTATCATTTCAGCCCAATTTCTTTCTCCTCCCTCTCTCCCGCGCGATTTCCCGCTGCTACAGCACCCCCGCCGCTTCAAACGCTTCGCCCGCCGCCGTCCCGCCCCCGATCGGCGCGTGCGACCTGTGACATCCCCGAAATGATTAATTGCTAATTGGCTTTAAATTGTGAGTACATGATTAATTATGTGGTAATTGATTATGTGTTGAGATTTATTTACCTTATGTGTGGAAATGCATGGCCATGTGGGTAGGGTGACCCGGGATTGCATTTCAGGGTGCATGTGGTGCATGTTGGGTAAATATTATGGGAAGCATGATTTATTTGCCTTGGTTAGCAATTTATGAGAAATCATGTGTTAATTGATATTTTGGTGCATTTTGAGTAAGTGCTTTGAAAAATATCATGTTGAGGTGTTTTATACACCATGGAATTGTTTGGCATGCATTTTAATTTAAAACTCACCTTTATACCCAACCCCACCCCATCCACTCTTTTTACTTTACCAAATCAACTCCCACACAAACCCTTCTTCCAATTTTCGAGTTCCAACTTTGGGGTAAAGAGAAGTGCTTGCAAAATCTTGTTTTGAGGAGATTGTTGGGTGATTTGAGATCCCCAAGAGGTATGGGTACCTCATGTGTTAATTTTGCAAGGTTTTATTTGAGTTTGGTATGGTTTTAAATGGGTTTTGTTGGGTTGTTGTGGGTTTGGTTGTATGTTGGAATTTATACTTGTTTTGAAGTATATTTGGGTTAGATGTTGTATACTTGGGTATATAATGTTGTTTATTGTTGGTTTTGAGTAGTTGGGTATGGTTGTTGTTGAGTTATGTGGGTTTGTTTGGATTTGGGAAGGAGAAGGGTGAATAGTGCCCGAATCTCGATTTCCCGCAGCTCGGCGATCGATCGGCGTCCGCTCGCGATCGATCGCGAGCAGCAGGGCTGAGGCAGTAAGCCTCAGCGATCGATCGCGAGCTTGGCGCGATCGATCGGCGAGGCCGCGATCGATCGGCGCTAGCTCCGCGATCGATCGCGGATTGTGCAAAATTGTTGGGCGAGACAGTGTGTTCTCGCGATCGATCGGGGCTTGATGGCGATCGATCGCGAGACACCAAAAATGATGTTTTTGGTTATTTTTGTGGGATTTTTGGTATTGGACTATTATTGGGTTCTAATATTGGTATTTGTGAATATGTAGAACCAAACCCAGGTGGCAACACAGCCAAGGAATTGAGGTCCAACCACATTCCACATTTCGGAAAGGTACGTAGTGGACGTACGGGCACCCAACGGTAACATGTATTTTATATACTCATTGTTTATGCATTGTGGATGCGAGTATATATGTGGTATTGCATTGTGGATGCATATACATGTTGATTTATGCCATATGAGGTATTGCATTGTGGATGCATATACATGGTAATTAATGCATATTGATGTTAGATGCATATTATGATTATTGGATGCACATCCCATGAGTCGTGGTCATCCTTTGATGATTTTAATGCTTGCCGCTTTTTGTATTGGTTCCGCTAAATGTGAAGCGAGGGGTGGGAGCGCCGCATGTCACATTTGAGCGTGGTTGTCATATGGGGCGAGGAAAGGGTATTTGCCGCTCTCTGTGAAGCGAGGGGTGGGAGCGCCGCATGTCCATTGTAGCGAGGTTATCCTATGCCGCCCATATGAATATAAGCGAGGGGCATTAAAATACACTGTGATGGACAGACTAGGGAATGGTGACCAATATGTGGTACAGTTGAGATGGTATATGATATCATGACATGTTTTGGCCATTAAAAATAATCTGTTGATTATACTCATGAGTTATGGTACAGGGACAACCAAACGGGAAGCGTTTGAAATGCATGGGAAAACAGGAAGTGTTTTATATTGATTATGCATTTACGCTTTATCTTCATATTGTGTTGAATATGAATGATTATTATTGCTCATGTTTGGGGGTTGTCCTTGTAGGTACCTTTTTGGCATGATAGATGGGCTTGAACGGGTTGAGGTGGTGAGCTTATGAAGCATTCTTTTGAGGCAGAAAGGACAGGATTATTTTTGATAGTATCTACTCTAGGAGTAGTATTAAACTATAGTTGAACATTCATTGATTGGAATGTAATTAATCCTTTTTGGTAGTCCTTATTTTGGCATGTAAAGGCTTAAGCTCATAGACTCAACTTGTTTACTCTACTCTGATCATTTATTTAGCTCTATTATGCCTTTATTCCGCACTTAAGGATTAGGGTCCTTACATTAGTGGTATCAGAGCAGTGGTTAGAGAACCCGGGAACGAGTGAAGGGTAGCCTTAGCATGGTTGGCTAGGTGCTTACATTTGAAGCATGTTTATGCATGTGGTGCATATTACTGTATATCCTGTTATACTAACATGCTTATATCACTCCTGTTATCTAACGACATGTTATATATTGCTTTGGATTGTTGTTAACATTTGTGTTACAGCATGGCTGCTAATGAGGAAGTCGGAGATGTTGGGAGTGTAAATGCGAGTATTGGACAGGCTAATCCTCTACCTCCACCGGCTGTAGGAATGGAACCAGTGGTCCAGTTATTGCTACCGGGTGAGATTAGCTTGACTCAGTTTCTGTCTTACCATCCGCCCCGGTTTGAGGGGACAGAGTCCGGAGAAGAAGCTGAAGAGTGGCTGGAGAGACTTGAACAGATCTTTGTATCGGCTCCGTGTGCTATTACTGCTTGGCTGAGGCTGGCGGAGTTCCAGTTGGCTAAGAAACCATTGATGTGGTGGAGGAGCACAGTGATGGAGATGAGAGCACTGGGTGCTGTGATTGACTGGACGCTCTTCAGGACCAGGTTCTTGAACCGATACTTCTCCGCGGCAGCAAGACAGACAAAAGAGGATGAATTTGCAAGCCTGAGGCAGGGGAACATGACAGTGGCAGACTATGCCACACAGTACTCATCACTACTTAGGTACGTCCCCCATATTGCCTCTGATGGACGTGCCAAGATGAGAAATTTCATGAAAGGACTGCGACCGGAGCTCTATGACCGGGTTATCATCAATAACCCAACTTCTTTTGATGATGCTCTCACAAGAGCGGAGCTTGCTGAGCTAGGAGTGGGAGCTTATGCCATGCCACCACCGGTACCGCAACAGAGGCAGACTAGTGACAGTTTGAGGCCTCGGGGTGAGCCATTTAAGCCCCGTGGTGCCTCTTCATCTTCGCGGTATGGTGGGAAGAAACACTTTGGACAGAAGCAGGATAACAAGAAGGGTAATTGGTCAGCCAATCGAGGATCTTCACAAGGGGAGAGGCCGGGAGAGCCTAGGTGCAACAATTGTGGAGGACCGCATTCTTCAAATAAGTGTCCTGCATGTTATGTCTGTGGCAAGATGGGCCACATTGCTCGGTATTGTCCCACCAGGGGAGGCCAGTCAGAGTATCAGGGCAACAGGCCAAGGTTTGAGGACAGGACAGTGCAGCAGAGGCAGCAGTTTGGGCCTCGTCCATCGGGAGGTCAGACAGTGGGACCACCCCAGGGGCAAGTATATGCACTGACCAGGGAGCAGGCTCAGGCAGCTCCAGAGGAGGTGATTGCCGGTACGTGTCATTTATTTACGTACCCTGCTTTTGTTTTGATAGATACAGGTGCCTCCCATTCCTTTGTGTCTGTGGGATTTGTGGAAAGACACCATATGCGCACGTCTTCTTTACCCACGCCTCTCCTTGTCTCGACACCCACTGGAAGAAATGTCGTTGCGGATCAGTTTATGGCAGACTGCCTCATTTATTTTGAGGGCAACGAGTTGAGATCAGACTTGATTGTGCTGGGTATGTCAGACTTCGACTGCATCTTGGGTATTGATGTTCTGAACAGATATCAGGCAGTGGTAGATTGCCGGCAGAGAACAGTGAAGTTCAGACCTGAGTTGGGCAGTCAGTGGACTTTCTTTGGCAACGGGTCTCGTGCGAAGATTCCGTTGATTTCAGCGATCAAGATGTCTCAGCTGTTGGAACGTGGGCACACGGGCTATCTTATTTATGCCGTGGACACGTCTGGAAAGAGTAAAGAACTGAGGGTTGAGGATGTACCAGTTGTGGCAGAATTTGCTGATGTATTTCCAGAAGAGATCCCAGGATTTCCACCGGCCAGGGAAGTTGAATTTGGGATCGAGTTGCTGCCAGGGACATCCGCTATCTCTCGTGCACCTTATAGGATGGCACCGGCTGAGTTGAGAGAATTGAAAGAACAATTGCAGGATCTCTTGGACAAGGGGTATATACGCCCGAGCGTGTCGCCATGGGGCGCACCAGTTCCCTTTGTGAAGAAGAAGGACGGTTCGATGCGGTTGTGCATCGATTACCGGCAGCTGAACAAGGCTACAGTGAAGAATAAGTATCCTCTTCCAAGGATAGACGATTTGTTTTATCAGTTGCAAGGTACCAGGGTGTATAGCAAGATTGATTTGAGATCCGGGTATCATCAGATTCGGGTCAGAGAGGAAGATGTGCAAAAGACATCGTTCCGGACTCGATACGGGCATTATGAGTTCTTAGTAATGCCGTTCGGTGTAACGAACGCCCCGGCCGTCTTTATGAGTCTGATGAACAGAGTGTTTCAGCCGTATCTTGATCAGTTCGTCATCGTGTTCATTGACGACATTCTTATCTACTCCCGGAGTGAGGAAGATCATGTGAAACACTTGAGGACAGTGCTTCAGATTCTCAGAGAGCATCAGTTGTATGCTAAGCTCAGTAAATGCGAGTTTTGGCTGAGCAGTGTAGTGTTTCTGGGGCATGTCATTTCGAGCAGCGGGATATCAGTGGACCCGAAGAAGATTGAGGCTGTGATGGAGTGGGCTGCCCCCACTTCTGTGCCTGAGATCCGGAGTTTTCTCGGTTTGGCCGGGTATTATCGGCGCTTTGTTGAGGGCTTTTCGAAGATGCCAAGCCGCTGACTCAGTTGACTCAGAAAGGAGTGCCTTTCTTTTGGTCAGAAGCTTGTGAGGAGAGCTTCCAGGAGTTGAAGCACCGGTTGACGACGGCGCCAGTGTTAGTGATTCCGACGGAGAACTCCAGATTTGTTCTGTATACTGATGCATCACTGCAGGGCCTTGGATGTGTTCTGATGCAAGATAAGCATGTGGTAGCTTATGCATCGAGGCAGTTGAAGCCGCATGAGACCAGATATCCAGTTCATGACTTGGAATTGGCGGCTATCATCTTCGCCCTGAAGATCTGGAGGCACTACTTATATGGCAATTCATTCACCATATACACGGATCACAAGAGCCTCAAGTTTCTATTTACTCAGGCGGAGCTGAACATGAGACAGAGGATATGGATGGACCTACTCAAGGACTATGACTGCGAGATTGAGTACCATCCGGGGAAGGCCAATTTGACAGCAGACGCTTTGAGCCGGAAAGTGAGGAGTTCTGCTGAGGATGTCATCCATTTGTCGGCTATGATGACCTCCTATTGTCATCTCGGCTATGATTTTGACATAGATGCATCACCAGTGTATGTCTCTACCTTATTAGCTGAGCCAGATATTTATGAGAACATCAGGAGAGCTCAGAGATCAGATGCTGAGGTTCAGAGATGGTTGTCTATAGTGCATCTTGGTCAGCCGACGAAGTTCAGAGTGGCCGACGACGGATCTTTGAGTTGGGTAACCGCTGGGTAGTTCCGAGTACGCCGGAGTTGCGTAAGGGAATCTTGGAGCGAGCTCACAGTAGTAGACTTAGCATCCACCCAGGCGGGAAGAAGATGTACAGAGATCTGCGTGGTCAGTTTTGGTGGAAGAGAATGAAGTCCGATGTCGTCGCTTTTGTGAAGAGGTGTTTGATCTGCCAGCAGGTTAAGGCAGAGAGACAGAGACCTGGCGGCGAGTTGAGAAGCTTGGAGATACCGAAGTGGAAGTGGGAGCACATTTCCATGGACTTCGTGACTCATTTGCCGAGGAGTGCTTCAGGCTTCGATGCTATTTGGGTGATTGTGGACAGATTGACTAAGGTAGCCCACTTTATCCCCTATAGCATGACATTTACATTCCTGAGGATGGCGCAGTTGTATATTAGAGATGTGGTGAGATTGCATGGGATCCCCGTTTCCATTGTGTCAGATCGAGATCCGCGATTCACATCTCATTTCTGGGAAGGCCTTCAGTCAGCTTTGGGAACTGAGGTCAGATTGAGTACTGCTTATCATCCTCAGACGGATGGCCAGACCGAGCGCACTATTCAGACGCTCGAGGACATGTTAAGAGCTTGCGTTTTGGAGTTCGATGCCTCTTGGCAGGATTCAGTGCCTTTGGTAGAGTTTTCGTATAACAATAGCTACCAGGCAAGTATTCAGATGGCTCCGTTTGAAGCTCTTTATGGCAGACGATGTAGATCACCCTTATGTTGGGATGATTTGGACAGTAGATCAGTCGGAGGGCCTGAGTTGATCCGGGAAATGGAAGAGAAGATAAAGACTATAAGGCAGAAAATGAAAGCAGCCCAAGACAGACAGGCAGCTTATGCAAATAAACGGCGGAGACCGTTAGAGTTTCAGTTGGGAGATAAGGTCTTTTTGAAGATCTCGCCTTTCAGAGGCGTTGTGCGGTTTGGGATGCGCGGGAAACTGTCTCCGAGGTTTGTGGGACCGTACGAGATTTTGCAGCGCATTGGCACATTGGCTTACCGACTGGCTTTGCCGCCTTCTTTATCTGGTATACATGATGTGTTTCATGTATCGATGCTGCGGAAGTATGAGCCGGATCCGTCTCACGTGTTACAGCCTTCCGAAGTTCAGTTAGAGTCAGATGTATCTTATGTGGAACGGCCTGTTAGAATTCTGGACAGAGCAGACCGTAGACTTCGGAACAAAGTGATACCGATGATCAAGGTTCAGTGGGATCGCAGGGGTGTCGAGGAGGCCACGTGGGAGACGGAGCAGCATATGGTGCAGCACTACCCGGAACTATTCTCTGGTATGAGTTTATGTTTAGTTTCTGTTGGGGTAAGTGCATGTGATTTCGAGGACGAAATCTTATAAGTAGGGGAGTATTGTGACATCCCCGAAATGATTAATTGCTAATTGGCTTTAAATTGTGAGTACATGATTAATTATGTGGTAATTGATTATGTGTTGAGATTTATTTACCTTATGTGTGGAAATGCATGGCCATGTGGGTAGGGTGACCCGGGATTGCATTTCAGGGTGCATGTGGTGCATGTTGGGTAAATATTATGGGAAGCATGATTTATTTGCCTTGGTTAGCAATTTATGAGAAATCATGTGTTAATTGATATTTTGGTGCATTTTGAGTAAGTGCTTTGAAAAATATCATGTTGAGGTGTTTTATACACCATGGAATTGTTTGGCATGCATTTTAATTTAAAACTCACCTTTATACCCAACCCCACCCCCATCCACTCTTTTTACTTTACCAAATCAACTCCCACACAAACCCTTCTTCCAATTTTCGAGTTCCAACTTTGGGGTAAAGAGAAGTGCTTGCAAAATCTTGTTTTGAGGAGATTGTTGGGTGATTTGAGATCCCCAAGAGGTATGGGTACCTCATGTGTTAATTTTGCAAGGTTTTATTTGAGTTTGGTATGGTTTTAAATGGGTTTTGTTGGGTTGTTGTGGGTTTGGTTGTATGTTGGAATTTATACTTGTTTTGAAGTATATTTGGGTTAGATGTTGTATACTTGGGTATATAATGTTGTTTATTGTTGGTTTTGAGTAGTTGGGTATGGTTGTTGTTGAGTTATGTGGGTTTGTTTGGATTTGGGAAGGAGAAGGGTGAATAGTGCCCGAATCTCGATTTCCCGCAGCTCGGCGATCGATCGGCGTCCGCTCGCGATCGATCGCGAGCAGCAGGGCTGAGGCAGTAAGCCTCAGCGATCGATCGCGAGCTTGGCGCGATCGATCGGCGAGGCCGCGATCGATCGGCGCTAGCTCCGCGATCGATCGCGGATTGTGCAAAATTGTTGGGCGAGACAGTGTGTTCTCGCGATCGATCGGGGCTTGATGGCGATCGATCGCGAGACACCAAAAATGATGTTTTTGGTTATTTTTGTGGGATTTTTGGTATTGGACTATTATTGGGTTCTAATATTGGTATTTGTGAATATGTAGAACCAACCCAGGTGGCAACACAGCCAAGGAATTGAGGTCCAACCACATTCCACATTTCGGAAAGGTACGTAGTGGACGTACGGGCACCCAACGGTAACATGTATTTTATATACTCATTGTTTATGCATTGTGGATGCGAGTATATATGTGGTATTGCATTGTGGATGCATATACATGTTGATTTATGCCATATGAGGTATTGCATTGTGGATGCATATACATGGTAATTTATGCATATTGATGTTAGATGCATATTATGATTATTGGATGCACATCCCATGAGTCGTGGTCATCCTTTGATGATTTTAATGCTTGCCGCTTTTGTATTGGTTCCGCTAAATGTGAAGCGAGGGGTGGGAGCGCCGCATGTCACATTTGAGCGTGGTTGTCATATGGGGCGAGGAAAGGGTATTTGCCGCTCTCTGTGAAGCGAGGGGTGGGAGCGCCGCATGTCCATTGTAGCGAGGTTATCCTATGCCGCCCATATGAATATAAGCGAGGGGCATTAAAATACACTGTGATGGACAGACTAGGGAATGGTGACCAATATGTGGTACAGTTGAGATGGTATATGATATCATGACATGTTTTGGCCATTAAAAATAATCTGTTGATTATACTCATGAGTTATGGTACAGGGACAACCAAACGGGAAGCGTTTGAAATGCATGGGAAAACAGGAAGTGTTTTATATTGATTATGCATTTACGCTTTATCTTCATATTGTGTTGAATAGAATGATTATTATTGCTCATGTTTGGGGGTTGTCCTTGTAGGTACCTTTTTGGCATGATAGATGGGCTTGAACGGGTTGAGGTGGTGAGCTTATGAAGCATTCTTTTGAGGCAGAAAGGACAGGATTATTTTTGATAGTATCTACTCTAGGAGTAGTATAAAACTATAGTTGAACATTCATTGATTGGAATGTAATTAATCCTTTTTGGTAGTCCTTATTTTGGCATGTAAAGGCTTAAGCTCATAGACTCAACTTGTTTACTCTACTCTGATCATTTATTTAGCTCTATTATGCCTTTATTCCGCACTTAAGGATTAGGGTCCTTACACGACCTACCCACGGCTTCGTCTCGTCCAGGCGCTCCTTTCCCCTCCGTCAATTCGAAGTTTCGTCGCGTCTTGGAGTCGGATTTTGCTGGTAAGCGTCGATCCCCAATTTCTAGGGTTCTTCGTTTTTCGTTCGATTTTCTTCCAATTTTCGTATGGATAGCCTCCCTTACCCCTTTTGCATCCCTCTCATGTTATTCCCTACTAAATTCGGTGGTTTTGGTTCGAAATTATTTTCGAAAATTGGTAGGGTTTGGTTCGAATTTTGGGGGTTTTTGGCAGGGGTATTAATTCGTGCAATTGATCGATTATTGCATGTTTTAGGAGTATTATGATGCTTGATTGAGATCGAATTGAGAAGCTATGGTTCGAATTTGAAGAATTTTAAGGGTTCGAATTTAAGGGCTTGTTTGGGTTCGAATTTAATGGTTTTGAGTTCGAAAATTGGGGGTTTTTGTCAAGGGATGTTGATTCTTGCTTGGATAGCTTAATTGACATTTTAGATGAATTATGGTATTTAATTGGGTTCGAAATTGTGAGATTAGGGTTCGATTTTTGTAGGGCATTCTTGAACAAATTTCGATATTGTCTCATTTATTTCCTTCCCTGCATGTACCCTGCCCCGGGTCTTTTAAGAGGATAATTGTCGTGTGTTGACAATATTTTGAGGGATATGGGTGTGCTTGAGCATAGGTTACATGTTCGTAAATAATTGTGAATTATTTATCGTGTTAGCACATCATTCCTCGGGGCATGGAACTCGAGCAAGGTTTGGCTCGGACTTCGGAGATTTAAGGTACGTGCGACGTACGAGCATTACTATATATATGTGAAATGCATAAGGTGTTTTTGATTGCATTGAATGTTTTGCGTATGGTTATACATATATGTTGATATGGCCAAGGAATGACCCAAATCTTGATATCGCAGCTTGTAGCGTGCGTGACACTAGAGTATGATGACTCTTACATGATATAAGGGGTACTGGGTTTATATGACTATATTATGAGACATTTGAGATGTCTAGGTTTGTAGAATCATGTATTCTTCGTGAGACATTGAGATGTCTAGGTTCGTAGAATCATGTATTCATTATGAGACATTTGAGATGTCTAGGTATAATGGAAAGCGAGATTATGAAATCAATATTAGATATTGATATATCTATATTTGCATGTATATGAACTTGGAATCATTCATTATTGATATTTGAGAATCAGGCATGCGATGTGTAAATCAATGTGTTGATTTACTGATTTTGAGATTTGATGAGTTTGATGATTGTGAGGACAGGGACAGTACACGGAATCCCGGATGAGGTTGCCATCCAGGGAGTATCATTTAAATTCATTAGCATTTACCTTTGTTGTAAATTATGAATTTCATTATTATGATTATGGGATTTTGTGTATTGGTATGCTCACCCCGTTGGGGGCTGTCTCTGTTGGGACAGGTGGACAGGTACATCGATGGCTATGGAGCTGAGCTCGAGCTGTTGATTTGAGGTACTCCCAGGATCGTGGTACCAGGGCTTGATGGAGCACGGTATCGTATAGAGTACCTATATATACACCTGAGGATTTATACATATTCATGATGCTCGCATGTGAGCACGATTATACTTGTATATGGATTGTATATAAAGGCATGAGCCTATCTCTCTTTCATTTAAGGTTGCATGCAATTAGAGGTTGAATTGCTAGAATGATATGAGAGTCATTGGTGTATTATGTGTGGTGTCTTCCCTGGCTGGGAATTTACTTGTATTGCTGCTTTCTGTTGAGTATTATGCTTTCCCTGGCCGGGAATTTTGTTATGTGTTGTACTCTTTTTTTTGGGATAGCTCTATTTATGGGGAGACTCTGCCCAAATTTTTATAAAAGTTTACAATTTGAAAAGTGGCACCAAGGGGTTGGTAAAGGGCAAACATATGAGTCTTTTATTGTCAGGATGATGATCTTATAACATTGAGTATTACAGGAAATTTTGTAATTGACAGGCAATGATTAAGTATCATCAGAGCTTCCCGATTGACATTTATAGAAAGCATGTACCACACATAGTGGTTAATACACTAATCAAGGTTTAAGGGCTTGGGGTCCTTACAAATCTCATCATCTAACATGTACTCATAATAGGCAAGAGCATATATAAACACGTAGTTGCAAAAACAATTTATCTGTGACTAGACTCAGTGTCCTAACTCTAGTTCGAGCATATCCCAGATTATGCTCTGAAACCATAATGTGAGGGCCTGATCCTAATGTGGTGTTTAATTATCACATAATGATTAATTTACGTAAACAACGGAAGATTTATTTCAAATGTCTTGTCAAATGGCCCTAAAAAATTTTCACTTATAGATGATACATATATAATGATACTGAAAATATGTAATTTAAGTTTCCCAATTCATCATATTACTCATCACATAAGCATCGAATATATAACCAACCAATAATAGAATACTAAAAATACAATTACCCTGGTATTTTAAAATGTAATTAAAAAGTATTCTAACAATTACTGGGACTCAGACTCAACATACCAAAGCTAAACTCAGGTATTCTAAGATGCTTCCTCACGAGCATCCAACATCTGTCTACCTGTAACCCCTGTCATGCCCAAACAACAAAGGACATGAAAGCCCCCACTACGGGGGTCAATACCAAGTATGAGAAATAAATAGATCATGTTAAGAATGACAAAGTATCATGCAATGCATACCCTGTATGAATGATATGTATGAATGGGTATAAATAATCGAATCTCAAGATACCAATATCGGAGTCCAAAGGAAGGTATCATTAATCAATATCAGCTCGAGCAGAGGGTGACAGCACACACACTTTGCGCTAGGAGAATCATCATGTGCTGTGCTCATCATACCTCGTGTCTAGGTCGGTAGCAACACGCGTAACTACTGTCGCTACCTACACTGCATGTCATCGACATGCCCGTCGTCCCCGACACTCAGAGTAAATCAACTCAGTCATCATCAAGGATATCAAAAAAGTGGATAGATCAATATGATATGCCCATGAATCATCTATGCATCATATGACATATGCAACTCAATATGTCATGCAATCTCATGTGAAAATCAATACATATCATGTAATTCACATATCATGTACTACAATGTATCTCAACATGTCATATAGTCACATAAGAATCACATAGTGAATAAATCAATTAATGACATGCAAAATCATACAATAGCATCATTACTTGTCTTCGTCACACGTCATGATAAAACTCATTTCTACGTACCTCGGACCAATGTTATATCTACCGAGTTCTCCTCGAATCAACCTCCAGATCTGTTAACCTGGTCATTTACACCTCAATTATATCATCAAAGTGTTCAGTTATTTCCATTGTCAAGTTTATAATTCAAACATTAACCCTTAGGAAATTTCATAAAATTTCAGCTTACATGCTCATAGTAATTGGCTCATATATGTCCAATACTTAACCAAATTACATGGTTCTAATTTAGCTTGAAAGCTAACTCAAAATATCGCATTTCATATGTTTGACACTTCCCCAAATTCGTTCATTTACCTAAGGCAAATTGGGTCTAAACATTATTTATGCAAAATAGGGGAAATTCTAAATTTCAGATTGACCACTTTTCGTAGACACTTCATAAATAATTCATACAACATCCAATTGACCTGATTCTAGTTGGCGAATTTAGCTAACTCAAAATCCTACAATACATCTCTTATGAGCATTAAGTTAATTAGTTCATCTTGATGTACATTATTTGAAAAACGCACAAGCCTAAAAAGTCGTATGTAATCCTTTTTCATATTGAGCATCATGTGGTAAAATTAGCATAACTTTTGCGTATGAACTCCAAATTGAGTGAGGCCAATTCCAAATACCAGTTAACACAGAATACTACAACTCTCCCGATTGTACACATTGTCGTACAATGACCATAACCTTTTTCATCTTAAATCCAAGTTAGCTGATTTTGGTGGCCAATTAAAGATAACACAAAATAATACAACTTTTATTATGGGAAGCATCGTCAAATTCGAAACACAACTATGCTAAAAACTCGAAATACCATACTGTTCATGCACTGGTCTTAGCAGACTACAATTTGACAGCAACTTCATCTATTTCAGCAACAATTCAGCATCAACTCCAATCTAAATGCAATAATTCGACCAAGTTATGTTCATAAACAAAAAATATACATATATACCTTCAAGTCATGAAGATTTGAAGCGTAGAAACCAACTGAAAAAGTCCGGCGCTTGCGGAATACGATTAACGCCGCTGTTTTGATTCCCTTCTGATTTCATTGCTTCTTTCTTGATAAATTTCGGTTTTCATCATCTTGCTCCTTCAAAATCCTTATTTGCATGTAATATTTGATGATGTTTGATAATATTTGAAGGCTGGTTCTAGCAGGAATCATTAAGAAGATGAGAGGAAAAGGAATTGAAGGAGTGTGAGCAAGCTTCGATAGTTCCTAGGCTACCAAAGCTGATTTAGTTGCTTGTGCGTAAGTTTTATAAATATATATTATATATTTTGTGTTTTGTTTGTATCATATTTTTATATACATATATATGGTATTTATTGGTCCACACATGACCCGTGCCCGACGTACTCTATGTTTTCATCATTCGGGTTTTTCTCAAAATTCCACTAACTTGTTTATTTTCTTCAATTCCAATTTTTCTAGTTGTTGAATAATTTAACTTGATATTTCAGTTGCCAATTAAATTATCCATATTCTTAACTAATTAATTATCTGAGTTTGAATAATCATCGTTAATCTGGATTAATCATAATTAATTAGCAACGGGACCTTGCACTTCTTCCCCTCTTAAAATGATTTCGTCCTCCAAATCGCAAAACTGAGTATAACTCAAAAATTTAAATAATATGAGATGTCTCAATCTCATTCATAGATACATAAGAATCATCATGTATCAGTGACAACTGATGTGGTAGTGTCAACGATATACCACTGAACCAAGCTTCTCTATGGCCGGATCAGATTGGGAAGATCAGTCTGGCCTGATCAGTCTGGGCAGACCAGTCTGGCCGGATCAGTCTGGACAATCAGTTTGATACAAAACAGATTGATAAACTTGCTCTTCCGATCTGTTGCTTGTATCTCTTGATTCTTTGATTTCTGGGCAAAGTGGTCTGCATGAAAGTTGTAGCCCTTTCTCTTAGCTTTCCAGGGAATCAAGAATCGCTTGATTATGAGTTCTTATGAGAGATTTATGCTCGAAATACAAGGCAATGGTCCTGCTGTATGTTTGCTGGATGCAGCAGCACATGGCGTGACTTGCAGAAGCCTTTTGGCCATTGTAACGTCCGATTCAGTCTTTTACTTCCAAAGATGACTTGTAGATCTTCGTCTTATCTTTCCAACTCATACTGAATCGTCTCGTTCCGATAAGCGAGATAATAGTTATGCCCAACATACTGACATCGCTTGCTGTAATAGCTCGATCTTACAGGCGTCACATGGCGTGATTTGCATAAGCTTTTTGGCCATCTAAACGTTCGATTCAGTCTTTGACTTCCAAAGATGACTTGTAGATCTTTGTCTTAGCTTTACAACCCATATGGAATTGTCCCGTTCCAATAAGCTAGCTAAGAGTTATGCCCTACAGACTGACAATTGCTTGCTGAAACAGCTTGCTGTTTCTTCGCGGTACAGCTCGATCTTGCAGGCGTCTTTTCTCCTTGATAACATTCGAACTAGCCGATCTATTGTGAAATATAACTTTTAGAATTTTGAGTTGGTTGTTCATCCTCTTTGGAAGCACGCCATTTCGATAACCGAGCTATGAGATATGATCGAAACAATCCGCTCTGCCACGATTTCAGTCTTGGTCCAGCTTGATATTTTCAAGCTACTTCTTTGTAATTCATCAAGCTCTTATTTGTAATTCATCAAGCTCTTAATTATGATCTATGAACTGCACACTTGATGAAATATGTTAGCAACACAATAACAAGTTTTGTTAACATCAAAACCAAGATTATTCGGGTTTCCAAAACCCAACAATCTCCCACATTTTGATGATCACAAAACTTGAATAAAAATAAGAACTTTAAAGCACAATGTTGCATAACAAGAAAATATATTTTTAAAATAACATATTTCTCCCCCTTTTTGTGTGAATCAAAAAGGAAGACAAATAAAATTTACTCCCCTCAAGGATTGAGATTAAACTCTCCCCCTTAATTTTAAAATGTTTGAAAATTTGAGCAAGTGAGGGGGAAAATGGGGTAGGCTAAAACAAATAAAAAAAATGCAATGCACATTAATTTTTGAACAAAAATAACCTCTTTTGATGATGGATGAAGCATACTTGGCAACAAATTTGAATTTTTTGACAAAACTCAACAATGTTCATTTCATCTTTCTACGGTGGTAGCACACTTAGTCCAAGTTGAACTAATAAACTTCTTTTCCTCGAGCAAGTTTGGGCTTCAAGACCTATACCGCTGCGATCCTCTATGAGTCTAGTTTGCAACGCAAAAAACGGTTTGTCATTTGAGCATCCGAGCAAGAAGTTATGACAATTTTCCCAAAGTCGATGCAAGCTGCCAGAAAAACTAGAATGCTTTCCAAGAACAACCTGGCTCTGATACCACTTGTCAGGATCGATTTCGGGGGTGGATTGTCATTCCTGTAAGGACCTCGTGCCCTTATCCCATTATTAGTGTATTAATCCATGCCATTTGTGCAAACAATCATATTGTCATGGGGAAAAAACCACATGCAAGTATAATATCATGTACCATCTAGAAAATTTCTTGCATTAGAACCACATAATATTCAAATTCCCCAACCAAGACCACTTACATAGCATGCACCCTCATAATACACTAACATGCTCTCAGTTCATTTAGCAATTCTGTATTTAATTGCATGCAAACAATAAATTAAGAGAGAAAAGCCATGCCCATTTATACATTAAATATACACATAAAAACGTGCTCAAATGAGAGCACCCAATGAATGAATGTGTATCTAATGTATAAGATAATCTACCAAATACCGTTATTGGTACTTCGATCTTGGAAGCACCTCCTATCCATATCTCGATCTCCACTCCAGATCTACCGTTATGCTTATTCAACCAGCTCTGATACTTCGATCCTGGAAGTACCTCAAATCAACAGCCTGAGCTCAACTCCAAAGCTATTCATGTACATGTACCACCTGCCCCAACAGAGACAGCCCTCACACGTGGTGAGCATACCAATACCACCATTCCAATAATCATAGTACGTAATTTACAGAATATAAAACTGTAATGTAAAAGGATACTCCCTGTATAGTACCGTTACCACGTAGAATTTCCCGTACTGTCCCTGTTCTCAAAATAACCAAAACCATTAAATTCCCAAAGCCAGTTAATCACCACATTGATTAACTAAAACCATTCCTGCCATACTAGTTCCATAATCATACAGTATATCCAAATCTCTCCAAGAGATTCACCAACATATGTCACTCCACTAACTATATTTCGTGATTCCAATTGTGTTTCCCCATTGCATTTCATATGCAAGGATTCTCAACCAGAACTAACAACGACTTGTTGACACTCACGTTGGTACTCCCAACAAAACTGAGTTGTCCCAGTACAAGTCCCTCAAAGCATTTGACGTATAACGTCCCGTGAGGTATTCTCTCTTAAACCTCATATCACATAGTGACTACAAGAGCCCACTATAACCCTCATCGTATCATCATATTCGCCAAAATCGGTTCCAACGAGTAGTATAATGGCTACAACAAGCACACTATAACATTGCAACAATACTTGACTAGCAGATCGCTGCCTCCTTAGGTTTGTACCAAACCTACCAACGTATCATACGTTCCATTCTGGTATACCATACCATCCAAACAATTAGGATATTGGGTCATCACCCGAGCTAAAACACCAAAGCGCAATGGACATCCCGGTGTCCTTACTCAATCCCAATGCAATCCTATCCAGTAGGATTTAATTCCACACCCTCACGGGTGGGTGTGATCATGTCTACTACACGTCACATTGACAAAAGCAAGTAGTTTCCTCAATAACTAATCGTACCACCAATCACTTGGCCATAGCCATCCTAGCGAGTATACCCAAAGGTACCACTACTCGCAAAATATTTACCTCAAATGCATGATGCGATACACCCACCGGTACAGTGCATCCAATAATTTATCGAGCAAACCTGCTATGCGTAATGGTCTCGTCAACCGGTGACGTAGACACCACTTTGTGCTTATCATCGGCACTCAAACCATATGACTAAATACATACACCCAGACGTATTAGTCATCAAAACGATGCTACACGTCTACATATAACATCCACTATGTCATCGTCATCCCGTGACAATATATGTCAACATATGACATCCAAAATAACATCGTCAACTCGTGACGGTACATGTCAACACCTGACAATCCCAATCTCATCGTCAAACACGCGACGGTATATATATCGATGCATGACATCCACAATAATGCTAATAAAACAGTAATATTCCATACCTCATCGCTAACAAGATAGCGGCATACCTGTCTCTGTCGTCCAATAGCGGTATATAATCAACACCCATAGCTCGCGGGCGGCACAATCCCGTGCTACATAGATAGCAGCATAACCCATCACTATAAAATCAGCGGCATGATCCCTCCCCATAGAGTCAGCGGCATAAAAACATCGCTATAGATATCCGACGGTATGAACTATCGCCATAGATGTAGCGGAATGACCCATCACTATATATACCTGGCGGCATGAACCATCGCCAATAGATGTAGTGGAATGACCCATCGTTATATAATACCTGGCGGCATGAACCATCGCCAATAGATGTAGCAGAATGACCCATCGCTATATAATACCTGGCGGCATGAACCATCGCCAATAGATGTAGCGGAATGACCCATTGCTATATAATACCTGGCGGCATGAACCATCACCAATAGAATAGCGGAATGAACCATCGCTATGAATACCCGGTGGTATAAACCATCGCCAATAGAATAGTGGAACGAACCATCACTATGAATACCCGGCGGCATGAACCATCGCCAATAGAATAGCGGAATGAACCATTGCTATGAATACCCAGGGCATAAACCATCGCCAATAAACTAGCGGAATGAACCATCGCTATATAGATACCCGACGGCATAAACCATCGCCAATAGAATAGCGGAATGAACCATCGCTATATAGATAACCATCGCCAATAAACTAGCGGAATGAACCATCGCTATACAGATACCCTGCGGCATAAACCATCACCAATAAACTAGCTGAATGAACCATCGCTATATAGATACCTGGTGGCATAAACCATCGTCAATAAACTAGCGGAATGAACTGTCGCTATATAGATACCCGCCGGCATAAACCATCGCCAATAAACTAGCGTCATGATATCCCTCGCTATTGATCGCTTTTATTTTAAACAGTTATTTCTAGCGATTCTACCGCAAGTGCACGGTGTCAAGTTTTAGTATAATGATCTATGATGTAGGGTTATTGGACATGACCCTATCAAACAATTCAGGCCTCAACCCTTTCACAAATTGTCTGATCTTTGCCTTTGTGTTTACAGCAATATGTGGCACATACCGGAGCAAAGAAGAATATTGTACAGCATAGTCCGATACTGTCATTGATCCATGTCTCAAGTTTGTAAATTCATCCTCTTTCCTCTGCCTTGCAACAACAGAGAAATAATGCTCAAGAAACTTCGTTCTAAACACATCCCAGTTAACTGTCTGTCCTTGAGCCCTCAGCTCAATCAATGTGGACTTCCACCACATCATGGCCTTCTTCGCCAACTGAAATTCAGCTAAGCGTAACCAAGCAGTCTTGGCACACGGTGCTGACACAAATATCTGTTCCACACGTTCCAGCCATTCCTCTGCCAGTTCCCCTGATTCAGTACCCTCAAACCTGGGTGGCTGATAACTCAGAAATTGCATCAATGTTAACTCACCAGGTAACAGTACCTGTTCCACTGGCCCTTGTCCAATCGGTGGTGGTGGCACAGGCGCCATCCTCACACTAGCATTGCCACTCATGGCATCCCGAACATCCTCATGATACCCTCTGTCTGTCATAACTGTATATCAAGGGTTAACAATAACATTCACAATTATAAAACATGTTAGAAGAACATTACATTACAAATCCTAACATGATATGACCATTCTCAACATGTTTTCAAGTGTTTAGGTAACTCCCTACTACACTTCCTCTACCCATGTTCATCCCGTTCTCGAACCACTGCTCTGATACCACTAATGTGGGGTCCTCGTTACTTAATCCATTATGTATCATGTTAACATACATATGTGAGTCTGAATTAAGTAATAACAAGAACTGATTAAGAGTATCGTACTAGTTAAGTTGTTACAGGGTTTATAAAAAAAAACTATCCACTACACATTATAGGTACAAACAACAACCTACTATAAGATAACTCCTAGGCAGTGGTTCAGCTCGCAGCGGAAAATGACTCACATCCTGTCCTCCCACATCTATGAGTCCCTACAGAAACATTCACACAACGTGAGTATAGATAAACAACAAACTCAGTGCGATATCAAAACACAATATCAATGATAAAGCAATAATAATCATATCCAATGTGAATGCTCTGTCTCATGCATCAACAAATGCAACTATGTCATGACATGTCTCAACTATCACCCTATTATCACGAGCCCAATATGATATGCCTATTCAGCTCAATATGTCAGTGGAACCACATCACATCTTCATATTAGCAGCACATATCATAGCACCGTACTCATCTGTGATAATAGCCAGAGCATATACCAAACCAGGCCTATATCTCTCAAGCCAAAGCATATGTAGTATATCTATCGTGGCAACGATCCCAGCCAAAGCATATACCAAACCGAGCATATCTATCAAGGCAATGATCTTACCAAAGCATATACACATATCTATCAAGGCATCCATCCCAATCATATGAAATCCATGTATGTACATGCATATGATACTACCAATCATATGACACAAAGCTAACATAAATCATATGATATCAAAACCATAACATCATCATGACATAATATCTATACTCCGTACGTCAACACGTACCTGTACTGCGACACAAACGATTTAATTTAGGCGTCACTGGCTAATTGCCTCGTTGTCCTGTCCCATGAGATGATGCTACAACAATGCCAAAAATATATCATGTTATCATAGGCATTAAAATCAAATTCTAGAAAAATATAACATTTTTCAACATTCTGGCCCTGGCGATTGATCTCATGTTTTGAGGAGATCGATCGCCGAAAGTTTTGGTCCTAGGCAATAGATCTCTTACTTTCACGCGATCGGTCGCCTCCCCTTTGGAAAAATTAAGAGTATCGTACTATTTAAGTTGTTACAGGGTTTATATAAACCTATCAACTACACATCATATGTACAAACAACAACCTACTACACGATAACTCTCAGGCAGTGGTTCAGCTCGCAGCGGAAAATGACTCACATCCCGTCCTCCCACATCTATGAGTCCCTACAGAAACATTCACACAATGTGAGTATAGATAAACAACTATCTCAGTGCGATATCAAAACACAATATCAATTATAAAGCAATAAGAATCATATCCAATGTGAATGCTCTGTCTCATGCATCAACAAATGCAACTATGTCATGACATGTCTCAACAATCACCCTATTATCACGAGCCCAATATGATATGCCTATTCAGCTCAATATGTCAGTGGAACCACATCACATTTTCATATTAGCAGCACATATCATAGCACCGTACTCATCTGTGATAATAGCCAGAGCATATACCCAAACCAGGCGTATATCTCTCAAGCCAAAGCATATGTAGTATCTCTATCGTGGCAACGATCCCAGCCAAAGCATATACAAAACCGGGCATATCTATCAAGGCAATGATCTTACCAAAGCATATACACATATCTATCAAGGCATCCATCCCAATCATATGAAATCCATGTATGTACATGCATATGATACTACCAATCATATGACACAAAGCTAACATAAATCATATGATATCAAAACCATAACATCATCATCACATAATATCTATACTCCGTACGTCAACACGTACCTGTACTGCGACACAAACGATTTAAATTAGGCGTCACTGGCTAATTGCCTCGTTGTCCCATCCCTTGAGATGATGCTACAACAATGCCAACCATATATCATGTTATCATAGGCATTAAAATCAAATTCTAGAAAAAATATAACATTTTTCAACATTCTGGCCCTAGCGATCGATCTCATGTTTTGAGGCGATCGATTGCCTAAAGCTTTGGTCTTAGGCGATCGATCTCTTACTTTCACGCGATCGGTCGCCTCCCCTTTGGAAAACATACTGCCTCAAGGCGATCGATTGACACATGAAGCGATTGATCGCTCAATGCACCGCCACTCTCATGTTTAGCCACAGGCGATCGATTGCCTCAAACGTCGCGATCGATCGCCTCCTCTTTTTTCAGAAAAACCATGGCAAATTTTGAGCTTATCTTCCTAGCTCTTCTCCTATAACTCGAAATTCAACATGTAAACAAGTTTCATGCACTCTCTACTTACATAACAACATGTTTCTATTATCATCAAATCCAATTAATGGCATATACACATGATATGATTCTTCACATGAACATTTGATATTCCACTTCACATACACCAACACCAATTACATAATTCAAGTGTAAAACCATGAATTCCTTACCAAGATTGTACAATTTCACTCCACACAACTTCCTAGCTCAAGTCACAAGTGAATCCCAAGTTCAAACCACAAAGAACTTGAAAGAGATGGAGAGGAGCTTGTGTAGGATTTTAGTAGGTGTGTTTAGGTGAAGTATGTGATTTCACTTGGTATCCCTTAATAAAAAGCATTTCAATTACTCATCATGCTAAGTCACCTTAATATAAGGTATTTGAAGCTAATAACATGTTAGTGGACATGTACATGAAGATGAAATTCAAATTCCAATGCAAGTCCAACTCAAATTAACTTCACATGCATATTCAAAATGCCTACTAGTTCATATTGCTTGATATGTTACTATTCAAATCATTGTACACTATGTTTCATTCCTTACCATATATCATTTCATACATGTACTAATTCATTCTTGGTTCCACCCGAACCCCCATTATCATACCGCCATTGGATATAATTACACCATAATCATATCATATGTGTATAAAACAAATCGAGGCATTACAATTCTCCCCCACTTATTGAATTTCGTCCTCGAAATTGCATATACAATACATGCTTCACATAATACCATATATGATATACGTAATATAAGAAACATGTATAAATAACATATCAACATACCAGAAAACAAATCTGGATACCGTTGCATCATATGCTGCTCCGTCTCCCACGTTGCCTCTTCGACACCCCGTCTGTCCCACTGTACCTTAACCATAGGAATCACTTTATTACGCAACCTGCGTTCAGCTCGATCCAAGATCATAACCGGTCGTTCCTCATACGACACATCTGTATCCAACTGTACATCAGGTAACTGTAATACATGACTCGGATCTGGTTCATACTTCCTCAACAATGAAACATGAAAGACATCTTGAATACTACTCAAGGCCGGCGGTAGTGCCAAGTGATATGCCAACGTACCAATACGTTGCAATACCTCATACGGACCAACATACCGTGGAGACAATTTTCCACGTTTACCAAACCGTACTACACCTTTAAAAGGTGAGATTTTTAAGAACACACGGTCACCAACTTGAAATTCAAGTGGTCGACGTCTCTTATTGGCATAAGCAGTCTGTCTGTCCTGAGCAGCTTTAAGTTTCAATCGAATTAACTTTACTTTTTCTTCCATTTCATGAATCATATCCGGTCCATGTAAGAAAGACTGATCCACATCATCCCAATACAATGGCGATCTACATCGTCGCCCATACAAACCCTCAAATGGTGCCATCTGTATACTAGACTGATAACTGTTGTTATATGAAAATTCCACTAATGGCAACGACTCTTGCCAAGAGGTATCTGTGACATCCCCGAAATGGTTAATTGCTATTTGGCTCTAATTGTGTTTACATGATTAATTATGTGGTAATTGATTATGTGTTGGGATTTATTTACCTTATGGAAATGCATGGTCATGTGGTAGGGTTGACCCGGGATTGCATTTTAGGGTGCATGTGGTGCATGTTGGGTAAATATTATTGGAAGCATGATTTATTTGCCTTGGGTAGCAATTGATTAGAAATCATGTGTTTAATTGATATTTGGTGCATTATGAGTAAATGCTTTGAAAAATATCATGTTGGGGTGTTTTATACACCATGGAATTCTTTTGGGTATCATTTTAATAAACTCACATTTTAATACCCAAACCCCACCTTTATCACCCATCCACTCTTATTTCACTTTACCAAATCAAATCCACAAACCCTACCCCTTCCATTTTCGAGCTCAAGCCTTTGGGTGGAGAGAAGTCCTTGCAAAATCTTGATTTGTGGAGCATATTGGGTGATTTGAGATCCCCAAGAGGTATGGGTACCTCATGCTTTAATTTTGTAAGGTTTTGTTTGAGTTTGGGTTGATTTTGAAGGGTTTTTAATGATTTTGAAATGGGTTTGTGTTGGGTTGTTATGGTTTTGTTTAAAGGTTGGATTTATACTTGTTTTGAAGTATGTTTTGGTGGTTCATGTTGGTATTTATGTTTTTGGTTGGTTGGTTTGAGTATTGGGTTGGATTGGAAGGTTTTGGTATGCAAAAATGGTGAAAAATCGCGTGTCTGTGCGAGGCGATCGATCGCCTGAAAAGAGGCGACCGATCGCCAAGAGGCAGTAGACTTTTTACGTGTTAGGCGATCGATCGCCTAAAATGGGGCGACCGATCGCCGAGAGGCAGTAGGTTTTTCAAAGGGATGGCGATCGATCGCCATGTTTGGGGCGACCGATCGCCACAGTGATAATTTTGAGGCGATCGATCGCCTGGGTGAAGCGATCGATCGCCGCCTGTGGAATTTTGGAAAATGGTTTATTTTGTCAAATTTTTGGTATTTGGCTATTATTTGGCTTCTAATATGGGGTTGTGTGATTGTGTAGAACCATCCCAGGTAGCAACACAACCGAGGAATTGAAGCCGGACCAATTCCACTTTTGGAAAGGTACGTAGTGGACGTACGGGCACCCAACGGTAACATGTATTTTATATACTCATTGTTTATGCATTGTGGATGCGGGTATATATGTGGTATTGCATTGTGGATGCATATACATGTTGATTTATGCCATATGAGGTATTGCATTGTGGATGCATATACATGGTAATTTATGCATATTGATGTTAGATGCATAATATGGTTATTGGATGCACATCCCATGAGTCGTGGTCATCCTTTGATGATTTTAATGCTTGCCGCTTTTTGTATTGGTTCCGCTAAATGTGAAGCGAGGGGTGGGAGCCCCGCATGTCACATTTGAGCGTGGTTGTCATATGGGGCGAGGAAAGGGTATTTTCCGCTCTCTGTGAAGCGAGGGGTGGGAGCGCCGCATGTCCATTGTAGCGAGGTTATCCTATGCCGCCCATATGAATATAAGCGAGGGGCATTAAAATACACTGTGATGGACAGACTAGGGAATGGTGACCAATATGTGGTACAGTTGAGATGGTATATGATGTCATGACATGTTTTGGCCATTAAAAATAATCTGTTGATTATACTCATGAGTTATGGTACAGGGACAACCAAACGGGAAGCGTTTGAAATGCACGGGAAACAGGAAGTGTTTCATATTGATTATGGATTTACGCTTTATCTTCATATTGTGTTGAATATGAATGATTATTATTGCTCATGTTTGGGGGTTGTCCTTGTAGGTACCTTTTTGGCATGATA
The DNA here is from genome assembly GCA_907163345.1 of Haberlea rhodopensis. NCBI lineage: Eukaryota > Viridiplantae > Streptophyta > Magnoliopsida > Lamiales > Gesneriaceae > Haberlea > Haberlea rhodopensis. Next base: position 2,121,582 of record CAJQUN010000100.1, read on the forward strand.
GCAAGCTTGAACGGGTTGAGGTGGTGAGCTTGTGATGCATTCTTTTGAGGATTAAAGGACAGGATTATTTTGGATAGTATCTACTCTAGGAGTAGTATAAAACTATAGATGCACATTCATTTGTTGGAATGTAATTAATCCTTTTGGTAGTCCTTTATTTTGGCATGTAAATGCTTAAGCTCATAGACTCAACTTGTTTACTCTACTCTGATCATTTATTTAGCTCTATTATGCCTTTATTACGCACTTAAGGATTAGGGTCCTTACATTAGTGGTATCAGAGCAGTGGTTAGAGAACCCGGGAACGAGTGAAGGGTAGCCTTAGCATGTTTGGCTAGGTGCTTACATTTGAAGCATGTTTATGCATGTGGTGCATATTTTGTATATTTGGTTATACTAACATGCTTATATCACTCCTGTTATCTAACGACATGATATATATTGCTTTGGATTGTTGTTAACATTTGTGTTACAGCATGGCTGCTAATGAGGAAGTCGGAGATGTTGGGAGTGTAAATGCGAGTATTGGACAGGCTAATCCTCTACCTCCACCGGCTGTAGGAATGGAACCAGTGGTCCAGTTATTGCTACCGGGTGAGATTAGCTTGACGCAGTTTCTGTCTTATCATCCGCCCCGGTTTGAGGGGACAGAGTCCGGAGAAGAGGCTGAAGAGTGGTTAGAAAGACTTGAGCAGATCTTTGTATCGGCTCCTTGTGCTGTGACTGCTTGGCTGAGGCTGGCGGAGTTCCAGTTGGCTAAGAAACCATTGATGTGGTGGAGGAGCACAGTAATGGAAATGAGAGCACTGGGTGCTGTGATTGACTGGACGCTCTTCAGGACCAGGTTCTTGAACCGATACTTCTCCGCGGCAGCAAGGCAGACAAAAGAGGATGAATTTGCAAGTCTGAGGTAGGGGAACATGACAGTGGCAGACTATGCCACACAGTACTCATCACTACTTAGGTATGTCCCCCATATTGCCTCTGATGGACGTGCCAAGATGAGAAATTTCATGAAATGACTGCGACCGGAGCTCTATGACCGGATTATTATCAATAACCCAACTTCTTTTGATGATGCTCTCACAAGAGCGGAGCTTGCTGAGCTAGGAGTGGGAGCTTATGCCATGCCACCACCGGTACCGCAACAGAGGCAGACTAGTGACAGTTTGAGGCCTCGGGGTGAGCCATTTAAACCCCGTGGTGCCTCTTCATCTTCGCGGTATGGTGGAAAGAAATACTTTGGCCAGAAACAGGATGGCAAGAAAGGAAATTGGTCGGCCAATCGAGGATCTTCACAAGGGGATAGGCCGGGAGAACCGAGGTGCAACAACTGTGGAGGACCACATTCTTCAAACAAGTGTCCTGCATGTTATGTTTGTGGCAAGATGGGCCACATTGCTCGGTATTGTCCCACCAGGGGAGGCCAGTCAGAGTATCAGGGCAACAGGCCAAGGTTTGAGGACAGGACAGTGCAGCAGAGGCAGCAGTTTGGGCCTCGTCCATCGGGAGGTCAGACAGTGGGACCACCCTAGGGACAAGTATATGCACTGACCAGGGAGCAGGCTCAGGCAGCTCCAGAGGAGGTGATTGCCGGTACGTGTCATTTATTTACGTACCCTGCTTTTGTTTTGATAGATACAGGTGCCTCCCATTCCTTTGTGTCTGTGGGATTTGTGGAAAGACACCATATGCGCACGTCTTCTTTACCCACGCCTCTACTAGTCTCGACACCCACTGGAAGAAATGTTGTTGCTGATCAGTTTATGGCAGACTGCCTCATTTATTTTGAGGGCAACGAGTTGAGATCAGACTTGATTGTGCTGGGTATGTCAGACTTCGACTGCATCTTGGGTATTGATGTTCTGAACAGATATCAGGCAGTGGTAGATTGCCGACAGAGGATAGTGAAGTTCAGACCTGAGTTGGGCAGTCAGTGGACTTTCTTTGGCAACGGGTCTCGTGCGAAGATTCCGTTGATTTCAGCGATCAAGATGTCTCAGCTGTTGGAACGTGGGCACACGGGCTATCTTATTTATGCCGTGGACACGTCTGGAAAGAGTAAAGAACTGAGGGTTGAGGATGTACCAGTTGTGGCAGAATTTGCTGATGTATTTCCAGAAGAGATCCCAGGATTTCCACCGGCCAGGGAAGTTGAATTTGGGATCGAGTTGCTGCCAGGGACATCCGCTATCTCTTGTGCACCTTATAGGATGGCACCGGCAGAGTTGAGGGAGTTGAAAGAACAGTTGCAGGATCTCTTGGACAAGGGATATATACGCCCGAGCGTGTCGCCATGGGGCGCACCAGTTCTCTTTGTGAAGAAGAAGGACGGTTCGATGCGGCTGTGCATCGATTACCGGCAGCTGAATAAGGCTACAGTGAAGAACAAGTATCCTCTCCCAAGGATTGACGACTTGTTTGATCAGTTGCAAGGTACCAGGGTGTATAGCAAGATTGACTTGAGGTCCGGGTATCATCAGATTCGGGTCAGAGAGGAAGATGTGCAGAAGACAGCGTTCCGGACACGATACGGGCATTATGAGTTCTTAGTGATGCCGTTCGGTGTGACGAACGCCCCGGCCGTCTTTATGAGTATGATGAACAGAGTGTTTCAGTCGTATCTTGATCAGTTCGTCATCGTGTTTATTGACGACATTCTTATCTACTCTCGGAGTGAGGAAGATCATGTGAAACACTTGAGGACAGTGCTTCAGATTCTCAGAGAGCATCAGTTGTATGCTAAGCTCAGTAAGTGCGAGTTTTGGCTGAGCAGTGTGGTGTTTCTGGGGCATGTCATTTCGAGCAGTGGGATATCTGTGGACCCCAAGAAGATTGAGGCCGTGATGGAGTGGGCTGCCCCCACTTCTGTGCCTGAGATTCGGAGTTTCCTTGGTTTGGCCGGGTATTATCGGCGCTTTGTTGAGGGCTTTTCGAAGATTGCCAAGCCGCTGACTCAGTTGACTCAGAAGGGTGTGCCTTTCTTTTGGTCAGAAGCTTGTGAGGAGAGCTTCCAGGAGTTGAAGCACCGGTTGACGACGGCGCCAGTGTTAGTGATCCCGACGGAGAACTCCAGATTTGTTCTGTATACGGATGCATCACTGCAGGGCCTTGGATGTGTTCTGATGCAAGATAAGCATGTGGTAGCTTATGCATCGAGACAGTTGAAGCCGCATGAGACCCGATATCCAGTTCATGACTTGGAATTGGCGGCTATCATCTTCGCCCTGAAGATCTGGAGGCATTACTTATATGGCACTTCATTCACCATATACACGGATCACAAGAGCCTCAAGTTTCTATTCACTCAGGCGGAGCTGAACATGAGACAGAGGAGATGGATGGACCTACTCAAGGACTATGATTGCGAGATTGAGTACCATCCGGGGAAGGCCAATTTGACAGCAGACGCCTTGAGCCGGAAAGTGAGGAGTTCTGCTGAGGATGTCATCCATTTGTCGGCTATGATGACCTCCTATTGTCATCTCGGCTATGATTTTGACATAGATGCATCACCAGTGTATGTCTCTACCTTATTAGCTGAGCCAGATATTTATGAGAACATCAGGAAAGCTCAGAGATCAGATGCTGGGGTTCAGAGATGGTTGTCTATAGTGCATCTTGGTCAGCCGACGAAGTTCAGAATGGCCGACGACGGATCTTTGAGATTGGGTAACCGCTGGGTAGTTCCGAGTACGCCGGAGTTGCGTAAGGGGATCTTGGAGCGAGCTCACAGTAGTAGACTTAGCATCCACCCAGGCGGGAAGAAGATGTACAGAGATCTGCGTGGTCAGTTTTGGTGGAAGAGAATGAAGTCTGATGTCGTCGCTTTTGTGAAGAGGTGTTTGATCTGCCAGCAGGTTAAGGCAGAGAGACAGAGACCTGGCGGCGAGTTGAGAAGCTTGGAGATACCGAAGTGGAAGTGGGAGCACATTTCCATGGACTTCGTGACTCATTTGCCGAGGAGTGCTTCAGGCTTCGATGCTATTTGGGTGATTGTGGACAGATTGACTAAGGTAGCCCACTTTATCCCCTATAGCATGACATTTACATTTTTGAGGATGGCGCAGTTGTATATTAGAGATGTGGTGAGATTGCATGGGATCCCCGTTTCCATTGTGTCAGATCGAGATCCGCGATTCACATCTCATTTCTGGGAAGGCCTTCAGTCAGCTTTGGGAACTGAGGTCAGATTGAGCACTGCTTATCATCCTCAGACGGATGGCCAGACCGAGCGCACTATTCAGACGCTCGAGGACATGTTAAGAGCTTGTGTTTTGGAGTTTGATGCTTCTTGGCAGGATTCAGTGCCTTTGGTAGAGTTTTCGTATAACAATAGCTACCAGGCAAGTATTCAGATGGCTCCGTTTGAAGCTCTTTATGGCAGACGATGTAGATCACCCTTATGTTGGGATGATTTGGACAGTAGATCAGTCGGAGGGCCTGAATTGATCCGGGAAATGGAAGAGAAGATAAAGACTATAAGGCAGAAAATGAAAGCGGCCCAAGACAGACAGGCAGCTTATGCGAATAAACGGCGGAGACCGTTAGAGTTTCAGTTGGGAGATAAGGTCTTTTTGAAGATCTCGCCTTTCAGAGGCGTTGTGCGGTTTGGGATGCGCGGGAAACTGTCTCCGAGGTTTGTGGGACCGTACGAGATTTTGCAGCGCATTGGCACATTGGCTTACCGACTGGCTTTGCCGCCTTCTTTATCTGGTATACATGATGTGTTTCATGTATCGATGCTGCGAAAGTATGAGCCGGATCCGTCTCACGTGTTACAGCCTTCCGAAGTTCAGTTGGAATCCGATGTGTCTTATGTGGAGCGGCCTGTTAGAATTCTGGACAGAGCAGACCGTAGACTTCGGAACAAAGTGATACCGATGATCAAAGTTCAGTGGGATCGCAGGGGTGTCGAGGAGGCCACGTGGGAGACGGAGCAGCATATGGTGCAGCACTACCCGGAACTATTCTCTGGTATGAGTTTATGTTTAGTTTCTGTTGGGGTAAGTGCATGTGATTTCGAGGACGAAATCTTATAAGTAGGGGAGTATTGTGACATCCCCGAAATGGTTAATTGCTATTTGGCTCTAATTGTGTTTACATGATTAATTATGTGGTAATTGATTATGTGTTGGGATTTATTTACCTTATGGAAATGCATGGTCATGTGGTAGGGTTGACCCGGGATTGCATTTTAGGGTGCATGTGGTGCATGTTGGGTAAATATTATTGGAAGCATGATTTATTTGCCTTGGGTAGCAATTGATTAGAAATCATGTGTTTAATTGATATTTGGTGCATTATGAGTAAATGCTTTGAAAAATATCATGTTGGGGTGTTTTATACACCATGGAATTCTTTTGGGTATCATTTTAATAAACTCACATTTTAATACCCAAACCCCACCTTTATCACCCATCCACTCTTATTTCACTTTACCAAATCAAATCCACAAACCCTACCCCTTCCATTTTCGAGCTCAAGCCTTTGGGTGGAGAGAAGTCCTTGCAAAATCTTGATTTGTGGAGCATATTGGGTGATTTGAGATCCCCAAGAGGTATGGGTACCTCATGCTTTAATTTTGTAAGGTTTTGTTTGAGTTTGGGTTGATTTTGAAATGGGTTTGTGTTGGGTTGTTATGGTTTTGTTTAAAGGTTGGATTTATACTTGTTTTGAAGTATGTTTTGGTGGTTCATGTTGGTATTTATGTTGTTGGTTGGTTGGTTTGAGTATTGGGTTGGATTGGAAGGTTTTGGTATGCAAAAATGGTGAAAAATCGCGTGTCTGTGCGAGGCGATCGATCGCCTGAAAAGAGGCGACCGATCGCCAAGAGGCAGTAGACTTTTTACGTGTTAGGCGATCGATCGCCTAAAATGGGGCGACCGATCGCCGAGAGGCAGTAGGTTTTTCAAAGGGATGGCGATCGATCGCCATGTTTGGGGCGACCGATCGCCACAGTGATAATTTTGAGGCGATCGATCGCCTGGGTGAAGCGATCGATCGCCGCCTGTGGAATTTTGGAAAATGGTTTATTTTGTCAAATTTTTGGTATTTGGCTATTATTTGGCTTCTAATATGGGGTTGTGTGATTGTGTAGAACCATCCCAGGTAGCAACACAACCGAGGAATTGAAGCCGGACCAATTCCACTTTTGGAAAGGTACGTAGTGGACGTACGGGCACCCAACGGTAACATGTATTTTATATACTCATTGTTTATGCATTGTGGATGCGGGTATATATGTGGTATTGCATTGTGGATGCATATACATGTTGATTTATGCCATATGAGGTATTGCATTGTGGATGCATATACATGGTAATTTATGCATATTGATGTTAGATGCATAATATGGTTATTGGATGCACATCCCATGAGTCGTGGTCATCCTTTGATGATTTTAATGCTTGCCGCTTTTTGTATTGGTTCCGCTAAATGTGAAGCGAGGGGTGGGAGCGCCGCATGTCACATTTGAGCGTGGTTGTCATATGGGGCGAGGAAAGGGTATTTGCCGCTCTCTGTGAAGCGAGGGGTGGGAGCGCCGCATGTCCATTGTAGCGAGGTTATCCTATGCCGCCCATATGAATATAAGCGAGGGGCATTAAAATACACTGTGATGGACAGACTAGGGAATGGTGACCAATATGTGGTACAGTTGAGATGGTATATGATGTCATGACATGTTTTGGCCATTAAAAATAATCTGTTGATTATACTCATGAGTTATGGTACAGGGACAACCAAACGGGAAGCGTTTGAAATGCACGGGAAACAGGAAGTGTTTCATATTGATTATGCATTTACGCTTTATCTTCATATTGTGTTGAATATGAATGATTATTATTGCTCATGTTTGGGGGTTGTCCTTGTAGGTACCTTTTTGGCATGATAGCAAGCTTGAACGGGTTGAGGTGGTGAGCTTGTGATGCATTCTTTTGAGGATTAAAGGACAGGATTATTTTGGATAGTATCTACTCTAGGAGTAGTATAAAACTATAGATGCACATTCATTTGTTGGAATGTAATTAATCCTTTTGGTAGTCCTTTATTTTGGCATGTAAATGCTTAAGCTCATAGACTCAACTTGTTTACTCTACTCTGATCATTTATTTAGCTCTATTATGCCTTTATTACGCACTTAAGGATTAGGGTCCTTACAGTATCAAACTCTAATACACAGGCACACAACATATCCTCAAGTGTCTGTATCGTACGCTCTGTTTGTCCATCTGTCTGAGGATGATATGCTGTACTCAACCGCACTTCAGTTCCCAACGCTGTCTGTAACCCTTCCCAAAAATGAGAAGTAAATCTCGGATCCCTATCCGATACAATGGAAACTGGTATACCATGTAGTCTCACTACATGTTGAATGTACAGCTGTGCCATTCTCAGATATGTAAATGTCATACAATATGGCACGAAATGAGATACTTTGGTGAGTCGGTCAACGATCACCCAAATAGCATCGCAACCAGAAGACGTCCGTGGTAAATGAGTCACAAAATCCATCGTGATATGTTCCCATTTCCACTGAGGAATTTCCAAACTGTGTAATTCACCTCCTGGTTTCTGTCTTTCCGCTTTCACTTGTTGACAGATCAAACACCGTTTCACAAAGCTCAACACATCCTGTTTCATACGTTTCCACCAAAATTGGGTACGTAAATCATGATACATTTTCTTTCCTCCAGGATGTATACTGTATCTACTACAATGAGCACGTTGTAATAGTTCTTGACGTAGTCCCAATGAAGCAGGTACTACCCAACAGTTTCTGTACTTCAAAGTTCCATCACTTGCAAGTACAAATTGAGATGTTTGTCCTTGACTTATCATTTCCTTCCAATGTTGTACTTCATCATCAGTCATTTGTGCCGTTCTGATTTTCTCAAAATTTCGGGTTCAACCAACAATGTTGATACCCGTACTGGCACTATTTCCACATCAAAATCATAACTCAAAGTACAACAAGAAGTCATCAACGCTGATAAATGAATCATCTCCTCAGCCGTATGATGTACTTTTCGACTCAAGGCATCTGCTGTAAGATTAGCCTTTCCTGGATGATATTCAATCTCACAATCATAATCTTTCAACAGATCCATCCATCTTCTTTGTCTCATATTCAACTCTGCTTGAGTGAATAAAAACTTTAAACTCTTATGATCTGTATATATGGTAAACGATGTACCATATAAATAATGTCGCCATATCTTTAAGGCAAAGACAATGGCAGCTAATTCTAGATCATGTACTGGATATCTCATTTCATGTGGCTTCAATTGTCGTGATGCATAAGCCACTACATGTTTATCCTGCATCAATACACAACCCAAACCTAAGAATGATGCATCAGTATATAAAGCAAATCTGTCATGCTCAAGAAACTTCGTTCTAAACACATCCCAGTTAACTGTCTGTCCTTGAGCCCTCAGCTCAATCAATGTGGACTTCCACCACATCATGGCCTTCTTCGCCAACTGAAATTCAGCTAAGCGTAACCAAGCAGTCTTGGCACACGGTGCTGACACAAATATCTGTTCCACACGTTCCAGCCATTCCTCTGCCAGTTCCCCTGATTCAGTACCCTCAAACTTGGGTGGCTGATACCACTAATGTGGGGTCCTCGTTACTTAATCCATTATGTATCATGGTAACATACATATGTGAGTCTGAATTAAGTAATAACAAGCACTGATTAAGAGTATCGTACTATTTAAGTTGTTACAGGGTTTATAAAAACCTATCAACTACACATCATATGTACAAACAACAACCTACTACACGATAAGTCCTAGGCAGTGGTTCAGCTCGCAGCGGAAAATGACTCACATCCCGTCCTCCCACATCTATGTGTCCCTACAGAAACATTCACACAATGTGAGTATAGATAAACAACTATCTCAGTGTGATATCAAAACACAATATCAATGATAAAGCAATAAGAATCATATCCAATGTGAATGCTCTGTCTCATGCATCAACAAATGCAACTATGTCATGATGCCTCAAGGCGATCGATTGCCACATGAAGCGATCGATCGCTCAATGCACCGCCACACTCATGTTTAGCCACAGGCGATCGATTGCCTCATACGTCGCGATCGATCGCCTACTCTGTTTTCTTGAAAAACATGGCGATTTTGAGCTTATCTTCCTAGCTCTTCTCCTATAACTCAAAATTCAACATGTAAACAAGTTTCATGCACTCTCTAATAACATAACAACATGTTTCCACCATCTTAGAGTCCAATTCATAGCATATAAACATGATATGATTCTTCACATGAACATTTGATATTCCACTTCACATACACCAACACCAATTACATAATTCAAGTATAAAACCATGAATTCCGTACCAAGATATGAAGAAATCACTTCACACAACTTCCTAGCTCAATTCACAAGTGAAGCCCAAGCTCAAACCAAAAAGAAATTGAAAGAGATGGAGAGGAGCTTGTGTAGTGTTTTTGTAGGTGAAAGATGAGAAAATATGTGATGCTTCTCCCTAAATCACTTGATATAAGGTCATTAGCTCCCTAAATCACTTGATATCATGTCATTTGGAGTTAATGACATGTTAAGTAACATGTACATGAAGATGAAATCCAAATTCAAATGCAACTCAAATTCAAATTAAATTCACATGCATATTCAAATGCCTACTAGTTCATGTTGCTTGATATGTTACTATTCAAATCATTGTACACCATGTTTCATTCCTTGCCATATATCATTTCATACATGTAGGTTCCACCCGAACCCCCATTATCATATCGTCATTTGATATAATTACACCATAATCATATCATATGTATATAAAACAAATCGAGGCATTACATAGTTAGTTCATCTTGATGTACATTATTTGAAAAACGTACAAGCCAAAAAACTCGTATATAATCCTTTTCCAGATTGAGCACTATGTGGTCAAATTAGCATAACTTATGCATATGAACTCCAAATTGCATGAGTCAATTTCCAAATACAAGCTAATACTGAATACTACAACTCGTGTTAGAGCCTAAAACTTCAAATATGTAGCCATTTATTCCCATAAAATCAAAGAACACAATGCATGAAACTAGCATGCAGTGAATTTCCAGATTTGACACATGTTGGTAAAATGACTATAACTTTTCATCTTATATCCAAATTAGCTGGTTTTTGTGGCCAATTAACGCTAACACAAAATACTACAACGTTCATAGAGGACACCATGTTCAAATACGAACATAAGGATCCCAAAAATTCGAAACATCAGCATCCATATTTACTGATTCCAAACAGAAAGAATTTGACAGCAACTTTTTCATCTAATACAGCAACATTTCCATCTAATTGCACAATAATTCGACCATTTCAGTTTATAATCTCAAAATATACATATATAACTTCAAGTCATGAAGATTTGAAGCCTAAATCAGTAATCCAAGTCAACTCAAGCTTGCACTTCACTCCCATTGCTGCCCCCCCCCCCCCCCCCCACCAAAAACTCTTGCTTCAAATTTCCAAAGTTTGAATGCTATGGCTTGTTGCATGTTGCTTTTGATCAAGCTTTTAGGTGATTTTGAGGTAATATTTTTGAATTGCATGAGAGGAGGAGGGAGAGAAATAAGAATGAAAAGTGATGCTGAAAAGAGTGTTGTGCGTGAGTTTTGATGTGGTTTTGGGAAAAATATTTTAATATTTTATGTGTTGTGGATCCATGTGTCTTGCATGTGATGTCCCAAACCAACTAGGTGCCTTTTGTATCTTGCACAATGCTTCAAAGTGTCCATCAAATCCCCAAATATCAAGTCATCTAAAAACATTTGAGTAGGATTTTTAATGTTTTAGTCCACCACTTAAAATATATCTTACATAGTATGATTATTTATATGTATATAGCAGTGTATGTATGTATATATATATATATGTGTGTGTGTGTGTGTGTGTGTGACTGTGTGTGTGTATTATGATGTATTTTTAACTCAATCGAATACATGGCGTCGTGATCCAAAACATCTTAAATTAAAGTCTCAACATTTAATTCCTCGAGTTTGCCAACTCGTCGATAATCCGAATTAATCATAATTAATTAGCAACGGGGCCTTACAATATGACCAGTTATAATTACATGCACCCGTTATAATTACATGCACCAGGTGTAATTACATAATTACATGCGCCAGTTATGATTTCATGCACCAGTTATAATTGTATGCATCAGTTATAATTCGCATGCATCAGTTATAATTACATGCACCAGGAATAATGGCATGCATCAGTTATAATATATATGCACCATATGTAATCTCAATGCACCAGTTATAATTACATGCACCAGTTATAAATACATGCACCATGTGTAATTACGGTGAACCAGTTATAATTAGATGCATGAGTTATAATTACATAATTACATGCACCAGTTTTGATTTCATGCACCAGTTTTGATTTCATGCACCAGTTATGATTATGATGCACCAGTTATGATTGTATGCACCAGTTATAATTTGCATACACCAGGAATAATGACATTCACCAGTTAGAATATACATGCACCAGATATAATATGATACACAAGTTATGATTTCATGCACCAGTTATAATTACATGCACCAATTATAATTACATGCACCAGTTCTAATAACATGCACCAGGTGCATATAAATAGATGCAGCAGCTATAATTACATAATTACATGCACCAGTTATATTACATGCACCAATTATAATTTACATGCACCAATTATGATTATGATGCAACAATTATAATTACATGCACCAGATATAATTTACATGCACCAGTTATAATTACCTACACCAGTTATAAATATATGCACCAGGTGTATGTAAATAATTACATGCCCTAGTTATGATTTCATGCACCAGTCGGATTCTCTCTCTTACTTTTTGCATTCTCTCTCCTTTTTGCATTATCTCTCTTCCTTTACACCAGTTATAATTACATTCACCAGTTATAAATTAAATGCATCAAGTATGATTATGAGACAACAATATATTACATTCACCAGTTATAATTTACATGCACCAGTTATAATTACATGCACCAATTGTAATTACATGCACCAATTATAATTACATGTACCAAGTGTAATTACATGATTTCATGCACTAGTTATGATTACATGCACCAGTTATGATTGCATGCACAAGTTATAATGGTATGCAACCGTTATAATTTACATTCACAAGTTATAATTACATGTACCAGGAATAATGACATGCACCAGTTATAATATATATGCATCAGGTGCGATGCACAAGTTATATTTTGATGCACCAATTATAATTTACATGCACCAGTTATAATTTACATGCACCAGTTATGATTGTGATGCAACAATTATAATTACATGCACCAGTTATAATTTACATGCACCAGTGATAGTTACATGTACCAGTTGTAATTACATGCACCAATTATAATTACATGCACCAGGTGTATCTAAATAATTACATGCACCAGTTATGATTTTATGCACCAGTCGGATTCTCTCTCTCTTACTTTTTTGCATTCTCTCTCCTTTTTGCATTCTCTATCTTCCTTTACACCAGTTATAATTACATGCACCAGTTATAAATTACATGCACCAGTTATGCATATGATGCAACAGTTATAATTACATGCACCAATTATAATTTACGTATAAATACATGCACCAGTTGTAATTACATGCACCCGTTATAATTACATGCACCAGGTGTAATTACATAATTACATGCACCAGTTATGATTTAATGCACCAGTTATAATTTACATGCACCAGTTATAATTACATGCACCAGGAATAATGACATGCACGAGTTATAATATATATGCACCATATGTAATCCCGATGCACTAGTTATACTTTGATGCACCAGTTATAATTACATGCACCAGTTATAATAACATGCACCATACGATGCACCAGTTATAATTAGATGCACGAGTTATAATTACATAATTACATGCACCAGATATAATTACATTCACCAGTTATAATTTACATGCACCAGTTATAATTTACATACAACAGTTATAATTACATGCACCTTTACATCCACCCGTTATAATTACATGCACCATTATAATAACATGCACCAGCTATAATATAATGGAAAATTAAATTTTCATGCACTAGTTATTTTTAAATTTTCATGCCAATCGTAAATCCCATTTTTTAAAAAAAATAATAATGGCAAAAGGAGAAGAGGGATGCAAAAAGTAGGTTTCAAAAGCAGGAGATAGAATGTAAAAAGTAGGAGAGAGAATGCGAAAAGTAATTGTATTTATGAAATGAAAAAGACCTTTTTTGAAACAAAAGTTTGGAAAATGGAATTATGTGAATAAATATTTCTCTACAATGTATTTATTTGTAGACTTTTTTAAAATGGAGATTTATGTATAAATATTGTTTGGTTATGGTACTTGACGCAAATTCCCCATTTTTAATTCTAAGATTGATTATTTCTTATAAATTTACACGTTTTCATGCATTAAATTAAATACAAGCAACTGCCTCCCTCATTATGCATGCACTTATTTAAAGGCGTATGATTTGTTTTCTCATTCATTATCTTAATAAAGAGTTAAACAAGTCATAAAATATTTAAGTTCTATAAGTAAGGGCCCATTTTCCCCATATTTAATAGCTAGGCATGCACTATTTTGCATATGCAAATGCAATTTACCTTATCATGCATAAAGGTGATTCTTTCTCCATTGTCAAAACGAAACTTTTTTTGGACCATGACAAGGGATGAAAGTTTTTTTGGGCATGCCGCAACTCGAACCCGAGTTTTTTTCAAAGGGAGAGATGAGTTTATCCACACAGACTAAGACGGAAGCTCGGGAACACAATTTTTTTGATGAATATACAGATTTCACTCATTAATCGTCGACATTTTAGTGCTCATAGCCAAATCCGATAAGGGATACATTTGGTTAATTTCCTAGACCGAAAAATTCTCAGATTTGCTTAGATAACATCTTGGAGGCCAGCTTAAAACCTCCTTCAGAGATTGCAGCCGGAGAAAAAAATATTGTACGAACCCGTGACAACATTCTTTGAAAGAGAGAATATTTGAAAATCCTAAAGAGAAAACAATACATTCCTGAATCTGAATGGTGAAAATGACCAACTCTTACCTCCTTTATATAGTAAAGATGGAAGTGCTGAATATGTAGATATCCCGATGACAGGATCTGTAGTAGTATATCGTTTCAGCTTGTGTTGTTTTCGCCCTTAAGGGTGGTGCCCTTCAAGCATTATACTATAAGTGATAAATTGCATATCAATTCCCTCAAACTCAGGGTTACCTTGATGATATCCCGAAGAATACCCTTAGGTTGTGTTGGCGTGATATCCTTGAAATAATTATGTGCAATTGGGCAATTACTTATGTTTATGTGATTAAATTGGTGTAAATTAATTATGGTGGTGAAATGTATAGTTATGCGGTGGGCATGACCTGGTAGTACATTTCAGGGTGCATGTGATGCATGTTGGGAAAATGGGTTTTGGAATGGTTTATTTGAAGTGGATATTAATTATTTTGGTAAATCATGTTTAATTGAGTTTTGGTGCATTTTTGGAAAATGATTTTAAAATATAATGTATGAATATTTTATACTTCATGTTAATTAACAGGGTACCTGATGTGACTAGAAATAGACACATCTATTGCGTTTAATTGGTTACGATTTGGTATGTTTTGATGGATATTTGATACATATGCTACCTAATCGTATGTTTGTGTGATTGTAGGTGGAATCGAAGAAATCGAGCTAACTAAGGCGAATAAAGGTCAAGAAAATCTTTGGAGCTAATAAGGACTCAATGTAGATCAAGAAAAAGGCTAAAAATGTAATTTCAGTAGAGCGCGATCGACCGCATGAAGGAGGCAATCGATCGCCTATGGACAGAAAGTTGAGCAACAAAATTCACGAAGTGGCGATCGATCGCGAGAAAAGAGGCGACCGATCGCCAAAGCTCACTGGACCCAAGCGATCGATCGCGAGAAAAGAGGCGATCGATCGCCTAAGGGAAATCGCCAAAAAAAAAGAGCTAGCGATCGATCGCCAGCAGTGTTTTGGAAAGATTGGATTCTTGATTTCTTTCCTTCCTACATGGGCTCTAACCTACCCCATCAGCCTCCATACCTCAATATACTCGAAAATTAGTCTCTTTGGGAGAGAATTCAGATCTTAGAATAGAATTTTGAATTTTTAGAATAATTTTCTTTGAATTTTGTAAAAGACGCTCGAAGAACGAAGACGGAATCAACAAGCCGAAATCGTGCTTCGCTTAGTAACTTTATTTTCTATTGATTGTTTGATGTTTTTAATACAATTTTTGTTAGTTTTAGATTTAATTATACAAGGCTAAACACCTTGATTCTTGGTTGAGGGATAATTGCCTTTGGAATAGAAAAACTTGTGAAAATTTTGGTTTGATTGTTGAATTTTTTAATTCAATTTCAATTTGTTTTTCAGATTATGGTTCTTATGATTGTTGTGTTTGATTGATAGATTGATCACCTAGTAATCACATACACTATCTGATGCTAATTGAGAAGCAACTAAGATTGATAATTACCTGCTGTTGATGTTATTAAATTCTTAGGAAGAACGATTGGATAATTAATTCCAACGGTTGTAGTTCTTATTAATTAGATTCATCAAGCTTACTAGCTTTGAAACTATCATTGATTTAACATTAACGGCTGTAGTTATTGTTAAAGAATTGATAAGAGTCAAATTGAATGTTGTTTTCTTTTTTACCACGATTAAGGTAAGTAAGGAATTAAATTTTCAATTGATGAATAATTGAATGAATTCATAAGTTTAGTAATTTGATGATCAAGTGAATGATTTCCAAAGGTAAAGTTAACCGAAAACCAAGGATCGCTTCTTAATCTTGATAAACTAGTTAATTGTTTGCTTTCATTTAATTTAGTTATAGTTAAAAAAATTCGATAACCCCCTATTTTGATACTTGTTACCATAAAAGTGTTCACTTCCCTGTGGGATAGATCCCTACTCACGCTACTACATATTTACTGCTATTAACTTGAGAGGGTTAATTTGGGCGTACGCGATAAACGCTACCAAATTTTGGCGTCGTTGCCAGGGAAGGAAATTACTTTTGTGTTAACGTCGCTTTGTTTTATTTATTCGTTTTATACTCGTGTTGTTTATTCATGAGTACAGGTGATCCCTCTGATCAAGAAGACAATATTCACTACGATCCTGAGATTGAGAGGACACTACATCGGAGAAGGAGAGAAAACCGAAGGCAAGCAGAGGAAGAAAGGGACAACATGGCTGCGAATCAAAGTTTATGACAACTGGCCAATCCGGATTTGAACCAACAACCTCTTTGCATTACTTTTCCTACTCTTGAAACTAATGTTAATTTTGAACTGAACTCTGGACTAATACATTTGTTGCCATCTTTCCATGGACTTGCAGGAGAAGATTCTCATAAGCATTTGATGGAGTTCCATGTGGTTTGCACCACTATGAAGCTGACTGGAATTACTGAGGAGCAAATCAAGTTGAGAGCTTTCCCTTTTTCCTTTAAGGACGCTGCAAAGGACTGATTATTTTACCTACCATCCGGATCGATCACGACATGGAATGATCTTCAGAGGACGTTTCTAGAAAAATACTTTCCAGCATCAAGGGCAGCTAATAGATGGAAGGAGATCTACTCTATTCCACAATACACGGGAGAGACATTGCATGAGTACTGGGAGCGCTTCAAGAAGTTGTGTGCAAGCTGTCCACAACACCAGATAAGTGAACATTTACTCATACAATACTTTTATGAGGGTTTGTTATCTAGAGACAGGAACTTGGTTGAAGCTACGAGCGGTGGAGCTTTTGTGGATAAGACACCGGAAGATGCAAGAAGCTTGATAGCAAACATGGCAGCCAACTCACAGCAGTTTGGCAACTTTAGGAATGAGCCGAATCAACTGAAACAAGGAGAGGTAAACGTGTTTAACCTAGAACAACAACTTATTAGCCTCACCTCTCTTGTTCGTCAAATGGCAGGAGGAAATGGACAGATAGTGAAGCCATGTGGAATATGTTTGGAGATGAGTCATACTACAGATTCATGCCCATCACTTCAAGAATCATCTGCTGAGCAAATGAATGCAGCAGGTGGATTTTCGGGGCAACCTCAACGCAAATATGACCCTTACTCCAACACATACAACCCAGGATGGAGAGACCACCCTAACTTGAGCTATGGACCACAATCGATGAATCGAATTACCCTTCTACTAGTGACAGGTTAGAGAATATTATTCAAGATCTTGCTCATAATGTTACAAAATTTCAACAGGAAACAAGATCAAGTATTCAAACACTGAACACTCAAGTGGGTCAACTAGCCACCACGCTAAATCGTGTTGAAGCACATGGATCGACTACCCTACCATCCCAAACAGTGGTGAATCCAAGAGAAAATGCAAGTGCAGTCACACTTAAGAGTGGTAAAGAACTGGAGATACCAGATGAGAAGGCGGCGGATCAACCCAAAGGAGAAGGAGAAAAGGAAGCTGAAATTGGAGAAAAGACCACCATGGGACAAGAGGTACCAAAAGGTAAGTCTCCTTACTTTTCTGAATATAAAATACCACCCCCTTTCCCTCAAGCACTAAAAGATAATAGGAAAGATGCCGGACTTAAAGGTCTATACTAAACATTTCGACGATGTGAGATATACATCCATTTACTTGATGCAATTCAACAAGTACCTCGCTATGCAAAATTTTTGAAAGAGTTATGCACTGCAAAGATGAATCATAGGTTGAAGGGATCTCACAAGATTGAGTTGGGAGAAAACGTATCCGCGGTGATCCAAAGAAAAATCCCTACCAAGTGTAAGGACCCAGATATGTTCTCGATTCCGTGCACAATTGGTAACACTAGCCTTGAAAAGGCCATGTTAGATTTAGGAGCATCAATTAATGTCATGCCATATTCTATATATGCTTCTCTACAACTTGGTCCTTTGAATTCTACTGGAGTGGTTTTTCAATTAGCGGATAGGTCTAGTGCATATCCTAGGGGTGTGATTGAGGATGTGCTTGTGCAAGTGAACGAATTGGTATTCCCTGCGGATTTTTATGTTCTTGACATGGAGAATGGTGATAAGAGTAGTCCCATTTTGTTAGGAAGACCATTTCTCAAAACTTCTAAGACCAAGATAGATGTGCATAGTGGTACCCTTACTATGGAATTTGATGGTGAGAATGTTACATTTAACATTTATGATGCCATGAAATATCCTCGCAATGATGATGACACTGTGTATTCTATTGATGTTATTGATTATCTGTCATAGGAAGTTTTTGAGATTGTAGGGAAAGACGAACTGGAAGTCACTCTTATCATGGCTATGAAGAAGGAGGATGAGAAGTTGTTTACCTTAAATGAGTTGAAAGATACCATAGATGCCTTGGATGATACACCTAAGCTACATCAGTCAGGTAACGTTTCTTTTATATCATTGCCAGTTTCTAACACTAGAGTTCTTCCCTCTATTTTGCAGGCACCTACCATAGAGTTGAAGCCACTGCCTAGCCATCTCAAATATGTATTCCTTGGTGAAGGAGATACATTACCAGTGATCATCTCTAGCAAGTTGGGGGATGAACAAGAAAAGGATCTTATTCATGTGCTCAAGGAGCACAAGACTGCAATCGGTTGGACCATAGCTGACATCAAGGGAATCAGTCCCTCCACATGCATGCACCGTATTCTACTTGAAGAAGGAGGAAGCCCTACACGTCAGCCCCAAAGTAAGCTTAACCCACCTATGATGGATGTGGTGAAAGAGGAAATTTTGAAGCTTTTAGCGGTTGGGGTGATATACCCTATCTCCGACAGTCAATGGGTCAGTCTCGTCCAAGTGGTGCCAGAGAAGACTGGTATTACTGTGATAAAGAACAAAGATGATGAACTTGTGCCCACACATATTCAAAATGGATGGCGAGTGTGTATAGACTACCGGAAGTTAAACGCTGTGACTCGAAAGGATCACTTCCCTCTACCCTTCATTGATCAAATGCTTGAGAGGTTAGCTTTCCATTCATACTATTGTTTTGTTGATGGTTATTCGGATTATTTTCAGATTGCTATTGCACCGAAGGACGAAGAAAAGACTACTTTCACATGCCCTATTGGCACATTCGTCTACCGACACATGCCCTTTGGATTATGGAATGCTCCAGCCATGTTTCAACGGTGTATGGTTAGCATCTTTTTTGAGTTTATCGAAAATATTCTAGAGGTATTCATGGACGATTTTACTATCTATGGTAACTCATTCCATGATTGCCTTGCTAGCCTTACACTTGTTTTAAAAAGATGCATTGAGACTAACCTTGTTCTAAATTCTGAAAAATGTCATTTTATGGTAGAACAAGGTATAGTATTGGGTCATGTCATTTCTGCAAAAGGTATAGAGGTAGACAAAGCAAAAATTGATATTCTTTACCTTATCCTACTTGTGTTCGGGATGTGCGCTCTTTTCTTGGACATGCAGGGTTTTACAGGAGGTACATTAAGGATTTCGCTAAGATAGCTACACCTTGGTGTAAGCTATTACAAAAGGATGTTCCTTTTGAGATGGATGAAGCAACCAAGAGAGCTTTGATTGACTGAAGGAGTCATTGACTTCTACCCCCATCATACAACCACCCGACTGGACTAAGCCTTTCGAGATCATGTGCGATGCAACTGACTATGCAGTCGGTGCTGTTTTAGGCCAAAAAGAGGGAAAAGCATCACATGCCATCTACTATGCCTCCAAGACCTTGAATGATGCTCAACGGAACTATTCCACTACTGAAAAAGATCTTTTAGCAGTTGTTTTTGCTCTTGAAAAATTTCGATCTTATCTACTTGGTACTAAAGTCATTGTGTATTCTGATCATGCAGCTCTTCGCTATTTGATGACGAAGAAGGAGGCAAAACCAAGGTTGATAAGATGGATTTTGCTCTTGAGTGAGTTCGACATACAAATCAAGGACAAGAAGGGCAGCGAGAACAAAGTAGCGGATCACTTAAGCCGTCTACCACATGTGGATGAGGAACTTTGTTTGAAGGAGGAATTCCCGGATGAGCATCTACTCTCCATAAGCGACAATCTTCCATGTTATGCTCATATTGGAACTTCTTAGCTTATAATGTACTACCTTCTGAATTATCTAGGTCTCAAAGAGCTAAGATAAGGAGTGATGCCAAGTACTATGTGTGGGATGATCCTTACCTATGGAAGAACTGCACGGACCAAATCATTAGGAGATGCATACCCGACACTGAGGTAAATAACATTCTTAAGTTTTGCCATTCATACGCTTGTGGGGGACATTTTGGTGCAAAGAGGACGTCTCGGAAGGTGCTAGAGTGTGGATTCTTTTGGCCTACCCTATTTCGTGATGCCTACTATTTTTGCAAGAACTGTGCGCAATGCCAAATGACCGGTAATATCTCCCAAAGAAAGGAGATGCCTCAACAACCCATTCTTATTTCTGAAATTTTTGACGTATGGGGCATCGACTTTATGGGACCATGCCCTAGCTCTTATGGTCATATTTATATACTTCTTGCTGTTGACTATGTTTCGAAATGGGTAAAAGCTATTGCTACCCGGACTGACGATTCCAAAGTTGTTGCAGATTTTATCAAACATAACCTTTTTTCTAGGTTTGGAATCCCGAGAGCTATCATCAGTGATCGAGGTACACACTTTTGCAATAGGACTGTGGAAAGCCTTTTCAAGAAGTATCATGTCACCCACAAAGTCTCCACCGCCTACCATCCACAAACAAATGGCCAAGCCGAGGTCTCTAACCGAGAAATCAAAGCCATATTGGAAAAGAATGTCAACCCCACGAGGAAGGATTGGAGCTTACGACTAGATGATGCACTTTGGGCTTACCGGACTGCGTATAAGACTCCCATAGGTATGTCACCATATCGACTCATTTTTGGTAAACCATGTCATCTTCCTGTAGAGTTGGAGCATAGAGCATACTGGGATGTGAAGCATTTTAACATGAACTATGATGAGAGTGGCTTGCATCGGAAGTTGCAATTGCAAGAGCTCGAAGAGATAAGGAATTAGGCGTATAAGAGTGCAAGGATCTACAAGGAAAAGACGAAGGAATTCCATGACAAAATGATATCAAGAAGGAGTTTTGAAGTTGGTCAAAAAGTTCTCCTTTACCATTCACGTCTTCGCCTATTTCCAGGTAAACAACGTTCTAGATGCCATGGTCCTTATATAATTACTAATGTATATCCTCATGGTGCAGTGGAAATTCAGAGTTTGGACACCACTAAGACATTCAAGGTGAATGGTACCGATTGAAGCATTACTACGAGGGTGTCCAAGACGAGGAAGGTGGACAAGTGAATGTCAAGGCGGCTCTAGAGGATCCACCACATTTCGACTGATCACGAGGACTAGCGTCGGGCCACCAACGTTAAACAGAGGCGCTGCTTGGGAGGCAACCAAAGGGGAGTTAGTTTCCTTTCTCCCTTTTATTTCATTTTTATTTGCTTTAGTAGTTAGACTTTTCTCTTTTCTTGTATTTTTGCCTTACATTGGGGACAATGTAAGATTTAAGTATGGGGGAGGGATTAGTGGTGTGTTATTGTTTTTATTATTATAAAAATACAAAAAAATCAAAAAATTTGAAAATTTTGAGCTCATAGTTAGTAATGAACACATGCTTAGAATCACTAGCCCATGATGAAACCTAATTGATATCATGCATGCTTTTGAACATAGGTGAATTGTTAACCTTGGAACACTTTGAACTCTAATGCAAATTTTACTTTAACCTAGTAGTTGAATATTTTGAGCACAAATCCGTCATGACTTGTGAAGTGTACATAGCTTAGTGAAGATTGTGTGAACTTTGTGATAGTCTTAAGAAGTCTCTAATACATGCTAGAACTTAACTACATGCTCTTTGAGGCATATGTCTAGACTGCTTGCAAACATGAAAGTGATATAGGCAATCTTTGATGTGTTTGAGCCTTTCAAGCCTACCATGTAAAGAAAATCAATCACTAGTACCCTTTTTGAGCTTTAATGCAAAAGAAGATAAGCATACAAACAACCCCCATTCGACACTCTTTGACTAGCTTATCATCCTTCCCTAATAAGCCTAAATATGAATTCTATACATACCTTTGAAGGGAGTATGATGTGTTTCATTCACATGCACGTAAGTATTCAATGATTAAAATGTTTATGAGCTTCATTATGAAAAGAATGAAATGCATGAAAAAAAAGGGATGCCTTGAAAGAATTAATACAAATATGACTCCAAGGGGAGCCAATGCACAAAAGAAAAAAAAATGATTCAAGTTTACATTGCAAAAAAATCATGCAAGAAGAGAAGCTAATTATTGTGCATATCACTATACTCTCTTGTTTGATGCATCTTTTCCCTTTCTTTCATGAGACAATACCAAGGCCAAGCTACAAGCTAATAAAGACCTACTTGATTTGTGTTTGCAAAGTGGCTAAGATAGTGGAGAAGAGTGTGCAAGTAAGCTTATACTTGTGTTAGTGTATGACTTGAACTATTGTGGATTTGCATCTTTTGGATCTATAATTTGTAGACAACACTTGTTTATGACCACACACGCACATTCACTACTTTGTTGAGTATGAGATGTTTAGGGATTGAACTTGTTCAATTATTAACTTTTCATCGCCTTTCATTACTATGCGCTGAAAACTGTTGAGGCATTAAAGTGAAACAAGTTAGTTTGTTATGATGCTATGAGCCAAGCAAAAATATTATAGTTTTATCTGATTTACTCGAGGTCGAGTAAAGAGTAAGTATGTGGGACTTTGATGTGACTAGAAATAGACACATCTATTGTGTTTAATTGGTTACAATTTGGTATGTTTTGATGGATAATTTGATACATATGCTACCTAATCGTATATTTGTGTAATTGTAGGTGGAATCAAAGAAATCGAGCTAACTAAGGCGAATAAAGGTCAAGAAAAGCTTTGGAGCTAATAAGGACTCAATGTAGATCAAGAAAAAGGCTAAAAATGTAATTTCAGTAGAGCGCGATCGACCGCATGAAGGAGGCAATCGATCGCCTATGGACAGAAAGTTGAGCAACAAAATTCACGAAGTGGCGATCGATCGCGAGAAAAGAGGCGACCGATCGCCAAAGCTCATTGGACCCAAGCGATCGATCGCGAGAAAAGAGGCGATCAATCGCCTAAGGGAAATCGCCAAAAAAAAAAGAGCTAGCGATCGATCGCCAGCAGTGTTTTGGAAAGATTGGATTCTTGATTTCTTTCCTTCCTACATGGGCTCTAACCTACCCCATCAGCCTCCATACCTCAATATACTCGAAAATTAGTCTCTTTGGGAGAGAATTCAGATCTTAGAATAGAATTTTGAATTTTTAGAATAATTTTCTTTGCATTTTGTAAAAGACGCTCGAAGAACGAAGACAGAATCAACAAGCCGGAATCGTGCTTCGCTTAGTAACTTTCTTTCTATTGATTGTTTGATGTTTTTAATACAATTTTTGTTAGTTTTAGATTTAATTATGCAAGGCTAAACACCTTGATTCTTGGTTGAGGGATACTTGCCTTTGGAATAGAAAAACTTGTGAAAATTTTGGTTTGATTGTTGAATTTTTTAATTCAATTTCAATTTGTTTTTCAGATGATTCTTATGATTGTTGTGTTTGATTGATAGATTGATCACCTAGTAATCACATACACTATCTGATGCTAATTGAGAAGCAACTAAGATTGATAATTACCTGCTGTTGATGTTATTAAATTCTTAGGAAGAACGATTGGATAATTAATTCCAACGGCTGTAGTTCTTATTAATTAGATTCATCAAGCTTACTAGCTTTGAAACTATCATTGATTTAACATTAACGGCTGTAGTTTTGGTTAAAGAATTGATAAGAGTCAAATTGAATGTTGTTTTCTTTTTTACCCACGATTAAGGTAAGTAAGGAATTAAATTTTCAATTGATGAATAATTGAATGAATTCATAAGTTTAGTAATTTGATGATCAAGTGAATGATTTCCAAAGGTAAAGTTGACCGAAACCAAGGATCGCTTCTTATCTTGATAACTAGTTAAT